>JBAMHW010000004.1:20483265-20494198 GCA_037177495.1 Rhadinocentrus ornatus
TATATTAATATTAGATAATACCAACTATAATATGTAATATACATTATTGTTAATGAGTATTGTACAGCTGAAATCATACACTATTAATGTACTACTGCTTTATCAATGCATTTTATTTTAATAATTATTATTATTACTGTTAATAATAATTAATTATTATTAATGATTATTATTACTACTCCTTCAAAAAAGGAGCTACAATGCTGATGTAAAGCCAGAAAGGTTTCTACTGCACAGTTGGCTCATTTTTCTATTATTATTATTGCCATCATTTCCAAGCTTCAGATTGCGATGGAGAAGCAGCCCATCCAGCACCGGATACAGATGAGGACAGGAGACTGGATCTCACCTGAGCCACCAGATCCTAACCTCCTCCTAATGAGATTGCTGGCCTGACAGAAGGAATGGTGAGTAACTGTCTATCATGTGTTTCAGGGGTAAAATTCTACAAATGTATCCAAAGTAAATACATTATATAGCTTAGGTGTCTTGTTTTGAGTATTGTGATTGCAACTACCAATAGTAGACATGGCAATAATAATTAATGATCATGTTATTGATTACTTTATTTGGCACATTTAAGTTTCTAACACACTCAGATCAAAACCAGATAGACGTCACGTTTAGTCACTGTCAGAGTTGAAGTGCCACACTCAAGTTGTTAAATCGGGTCAGGCACTCGGCGCTGGTATATTGCTGCAATGTTTGGTTCCACAGTTTTACAGGAGTGTGGTCTGTGCTGGTTTCATTGCTCTAAAGAGAAGGCACAAAATGAATGTTGTATTAGTCTTTTAATTAAGAAAGGAGCCCTGTGAGTTAAGTTTCAATGTTGCGCTTGTAAACAGTCAATTCTGGTCTCATAGCAAATAAAAATTTTTAACATTTTATTCCATGTCACTTATTGAAGATATCTTTGTGGTTTCCACCAAACATAATATAAAAACATGACATTCACTTTACATCTCTATTCATGTTAATGTTAAATGGCTGTCTCTCCTCCCTTCCCCTCTCTCCATCCCTCCCTCAAACACGCACACACACACACACGCACACTTACACAATCCGCTGGCAGCTCCGTGCTCCTGAATGACTGACAGCCCGGTGGGGGAGAGTGACAAGGAGGATGCTCAGGTGGTGGCAACGGCGTGCTCCCTCTGTCCTGTCAGCCTTTCTGTCTGTGGATACGGGCTTCTGAAGCTGATCGCCTGCACAAAGTTGGAGAGGTAAGTCGCTTTGTTAACGTGTAAGTTGGTTTAGATTTGTCTCGCGTTCAGACCAATTTAGGGGCGAAGTGAACTGTACCTGGGTAAGATTGATATCTACACTTATATCTGGATGTTGTATTTATTTAACAAGAGCATGATTCTCTATTCTTCCGTATAGCAAAATGTGGTTCGTTTATCTTAATATAAATATAATAACTTCTAATTAGGGTTTGGAAAGGTCCCTTTTAGGTTGAAATGTTTTTTACTTTGTTAAATTTTTTGATGACCCGTTTGAACCACCGGGGTCGTTTTTGGGTGGTTTTTTTTTTTTTTTTTTTTTTTGCTACATTAATATAGACCTGCGAGTGGTAGAACCGCTATGATTGATAAAGTCTGTTCAAAAATTTATCTAACACATTGACAGCCGTTGAGGGTAATGCCAAAAATATTTCATTTTAGTAAACGTTTCGAGGTACTTGCATTTCAAGGAGGAAGAGAGGAAAGGGGTAAAGAACATTTGTACTTTGGTAAATTAATCTGATGGGTGGATTTGCTTTACTGATTGATTTTTTACCTACTTTGCCTTTCAAATATGTAAGATCATTGTATACATTAGATCAATGACACTGGCTTTTTTGCCATCCGATGCCGTTTGATGATAATAACCTGTGCGATCTTACTTATAAGACTGGGAACATGGGATTTTAAAATGTTGGCATTTCGGTGTAAGCCAGCCATGCACAACTGTAGTTCATGCATGAATCTAAGTACATGTTAGTGGAAGCGCTTAGAAGATGTTTGTATGAAACACAAAGTTATCTGAGAGCTTGCTTATAATGCTTAAAGTGACCTCTTTAGCAGTGTAGTGTACAGTGCAGCCATTTTTAGCAGTTCTTCCTCCATTTTAAGCAGCTTGTACGATGTACATTTTGGAGATAAAAATTTAATTAACTATTTATTTAGATTTATGACTTTATGTGTGTGATTTGTAGCTAGTTACCTACTGTAAGATCCTAAAAATAGAAAGAAAGAACATGAAATGTTTAGTAATACATTAAATAAATAAATAAATAATGCATTTTGTGGAATAGCTTCAGTTTCAAAGAGCTACTTTAATAAAAAAATATCAAATTATTTCAATTTTTCATGAACGATATTTACTCCTTAAGATGTATTTGTACAATGTGCTAGGCTGTTAGCAGGGCTAAATAGTAACAGGATCAATGTAATATAGGATCATGTGCAGCCTGTCATTATAACCACCCCAGATTAGACACTAGACAAAAAAGCACAGTAAAATTGTTATATTACAGATCACTTTCAGGTATTACCTAAATTAATTGTAATAGTGTCCTTTAAATATGCCAGCTTTAAAATGAGGACCCTTTAGACAGTGATAACCAACTCACTAGTTAAAGGTTTATGCTAATTTATTACATATTTAGATTTGCTCAGTTGTGATTTATTGATAATACCATCTTCTCTGTGCATCCCAACATATAAATATTTCACATTCACTTTATATTGACACTGAAAATCAAGGATGAACATCTGGAATTAGTACTCCTTTTGAGTTATATGGTGAATCTTCACTGTGAATCTGATTAAAAGCAGAAGCAATATGTGCATTGATATAAAGCGTTATTTAGTGCAATATTCTTAATGTTCAATTTTCCAAGTTTCTTCTAAGTACTTATTCATTGATAACTAGTTATGCATATTTTGGAATCCACTGGATTGCATTATTAAGTCCAAAAATTAAGATATAATTTCATTTTTCAAAATATTCAAGCAAAGTCTTTAGTTTAAGAAACTTGTACTTTACTAAATGCTGAGTTCTTGACTTTGTGTTTGTAGTTTCTATGTCTCGCAGTTCTATAAACGTACTTCTCTTCGCACGTTGTCGGCGTGCACGCACGTAGTCTCTCGGTCTGTATTATTGCTCTGAAACTAACCACCATGGGGAGTTAAGGGCAAAGCGAGATTTTTTAAATAGCATTGAGTGACTGAAAGCTTTCCATATGCTGCGTTTTGGGACACATTGTTCACGCCAGTATCCCCAATGCAGTGGATTACGGGGGACGGGCTTTCAGAAACGGTAGGACATATACTTTTGTGAAAACACGGGACGTTAACGCACCTAGCTAAGCTAGCCAGCTAGTAAGCTAACAAACTAGCTAACACACCAAAGCAAGCTGGTGCTGCAGCCACTGAAGTGGAAAACGTGCCCTCGCTTTCTTGTTTCGTTTGATCTTACATCAGTCGGTTTGTTGTTGTTAATCATTCAGAAAGTTGACACTGTTTTTTAAGGAGTTTGCTTCACACGAAAAAATGTGTACTTGACGGTTGTGTTGAAGTGTTTTGTACGCAGGCCTGTCTTGTGTGGCTGTAGAGTTTGTTGCCATACCCATCCCCCACCGTCTTTGCAGGCCAAGATGAATGAGACTCGCACTTCAAAGCATTGGCATTGCTGGTGGCATTGCTACAAAGCTAGTTAGCTGTCTTAGCTTGTTAACACCAGTTGATTTGTTTGGAAAACGAAATCTAGCTGCAAGAAAAAAAAGCGATGAAAACGCTGTTGGCACGAGCAAGTAAGGGTATTGATAAACGACCGATAAAAAACTTGATGGTAAACTTCAGCTTGGAAATTTACATACACACTTTTCACTTGTTTTTGGTCACTCTGGAGCTTTAACTCCCATTGGTTGGCGGTATGTAAGACGCCTTTAAATTTAGTTTAGAAGAAAAAAATCTAAGCAAACACACATTTAGTACCTAAATTGCCATTAGACAAATATTTCTAGCTTTATGAGACGATGTCCTCTTTAACCACACTTACCTAGTTCTGTGTTTATGGCAATTATTTTTTGTTGCTCGTGTTGTTTAGATATTCATAACACGTATTTATTTGTTTATTGGTGCTTATTGTAGTGGCCTGTCGCTGTGTGAAGAGTGAAATATGTGTTGCTCATCATTATAATTTTATTAGTTATGTTTATTTCTGTTGTGTTGACTCACATTACTAAGCTAACTGATGTTCTTATTTTCATTCTAGGGTGCATTGTTTGGCAGCAAAATCATTGCTAGAGGGGAAGGTCTGACCTCTGCCTTGTGCAATCAGAGACATGAGTGTTGTCAGAGAATTACATGGGATTGCGTTCAGAGGTGGTGGAGGGGTTGTGGCCTCTCTGAGCGACCCTACCCACTTTACCGAAGATGCCCCGCGACCTCCAGTTCCCGGTGAGGAGGGAACTGACCTGGACCCACCGGTTCAGTCAGTCAACACCCGTCCAAACATCCTTTCACAAACCCCAGGCTATCCCCCGTCTTCTAAAATGGGGGAACTGTCAAGTTATACACCTTCCTCTTCGTCTGCGACCCCACGACGCCCTGATCTGGACTTGGGGTATGAACCTGAGGGCTCTGCTTCTCCAACTCCGCCTTATCTCAAGTGGGCTGAGTCACTGCACTCTCTCCTCGATGACCAGGAAGGTACCCAGCTGTTCAGAAACTTCCTGAGCCAGGAAGGGTGTGCAGACCTTCTTGACTTTTGGTTTGCATGCTCTGGCTTCAGGAAGACTAGCCAGGAGAAGAGGGCAAAGCTGGCTAAGGCCATTTACAGGAAATACATTGTAGATGGAAGTGGGATTGTCTCTAGGCAGATCAAAGCAGCTACCAAGAGCTTCATCAGAGACTGCGTGGGAAAAGCGCATCCAGACCCTGCTATGTTTGAACAGGTGACTATAACACTCATTATATCGTAGGCTAGTAAAAAGTTCCTATATGAGTCTTGTATGTTGGGTAACATAAGCCACTTAAAGATCATGCCTGTAATATGACCACTGAAATAGTTAAGGCTGTGACATACTCCACGAGAAGGGAGAACTTTTTCTTGTTCTTGAGGTCACAAGAACAACATAACATTTTGTTTTCGCAGATGTGAAGGGGGACAGCTTGTCCTCGACACATCAGTCGAGCAGAACTTTCTTCTTGTGGGGCTCTGAGGAGTATAGTGTGATTAGTCGGACATTTGAGGTGGGCGTTGTTAACATGGAAAAGAGTGAAGCAGAAAATTGTGGCTTCCGCATTTCCCCTCATCCGAGGTTGAACGGATAGTTTTAACGAACAGCTGATTGAGGTGGTGTACATAGATGTACACAACACGTGGGGTTTAAAGACACGAAGACCACCGTGTGCACAACCCTGCCCCAGCAGCGACAGAGTTTCTTGTTAAATATTAAATAACCCAGTTAGCTGTTCATTACACATGAAAACACAGACATCCTCCCTGCAGTTATACCCGCCCCATTGCATATTAAGCTTCTTGTGGAGTATGAAATTACCGGACCAATACAAACATTTTTTTTCTTGTTCTTGCAACCTCGAGAACAAGAACAAAAGTCTCGCTTTTCATGCAATATATAACAAAGGGTTGCTGAAGGGCTGGAATTTAAAGTTGATAAGATGGTACCAAGATAAATCTGAAATGTGTTTGCATGGTAATGCATGACACCAAAAATGTTTGGGTATTCTGATGGCTGTGTGGATTAAAAATAAAAAAATCACATCATAGATATGTGTCACTGGCCATGGTTACGTGATGTTTTTTAAGTTGGAACTATTTTTTCAGAATTGAACCATTCTGAATCTGAGTATTCTCCTTCACGTCTACGTGGAAATAGTAATTCCAAATTGAGGTTTACATAAAAAACACATATAATTGCCTTTATTCTATTCCATTTAAGGTCTGGGGTTTGGGAAGGGTTCTGATTAGACATGGGGTGGATGTGATGTATTAACATTTACTGGAAGAAAAAAAACTCCTATTCCTGCTTCTTTTCTTTTGGTCTACAACATGGAAGACCACAAAATAAGAACCATTTTCACTCTGATTTTGATTAGTTTTGAAGCAACAGCTCGACACTAGCATAGTACTTCACTTTCGTTAGCTGAGGAAGAGAAGGAAGATGGAGTACCGTATATGTGTCATCACGACAGGACAAGAGAACGAGCATGCGGAGAACAACCAAAATTTATTTAAATCAGAATGAACGTATACATAATTGAGGAATTATTCAATTCAGATTTAAAAGCGGAATAAACCAGCCACTTACGGGCTGGTTATTTTCATGGTTATTTTTATTCTGAATTGGGTGTTTACAAGGTCATTTTAAATCTTTTTAAAAAGAGATTTAATTTATATTCTGAATTAAAGGGGAATTTACCTCTCATGTGAACGTTGCCACTGTCAGGTTTCACGCCAAGATCTGATGAACACATGAAGTCATAAATAGTTGATCAGTCTTTTAACAGGCCGGAAATTTGTATACAGATGATAAGTGATGTTTCTGAACATGCAAAGTGCCGTTTTTTGCTTATGTGTAAATTTTCCATTAGGTTAATTGAAATAATTCTCATATTAACTGTTATAAAACCGTTTTTACAGTCTAAATACATGTGATTAGTCAGTTGTATTGAGTGTTGCTTCACTGACTGAAGGGATTGTTTGGTTGTTAACTTTAGTTTTTATTTAAATGAGAAATTTAATAGACCTTGCGATAAAATAACAGGGATCGGTACTCAGTATCGGCAGATGCCTTAACCCCACGTATTGGAATTGGTTACAGGACGGGAAAAAAATGGTATTGGAAGATCCCTACAAACAAATCATTTAAGATGAAGTTTTAGTTTCTCTTGCTTTCCCTCTGTGCCTTCTTGTTAAGCCCTGGATCACTTTCATTCTGACTTTGTTCATTGCTTATTTGTTATTTATTTGTTATTGTTAATTGGTTATGGCGGTCTGATAAGATCAGACTTTGTATTTCAGCATGACACAAGTCAGAACTTCTTTACATTGATAGATACACCGTATGCAGAGTTGATGACTAACTGTTTGCATTGGTTGTTCATGTGCATCTAACTTGTTAATTTGGGCGCGCCATCAAAAACTGAGGTGCACTAAAATTCTCTCCGCACTACATTTTAATACATTTTAAGGATTTCCATTTAATCATTACCCGTATACATGGATGGTTATTTAAATTATTGTGAACAAGAATGAAGTTTAGAAAAATGTTTGTCTTTATTTAATGTCTTTATTTAAATTACAAATGTTATGTAGAAAAAAAGCCTTTATTTTTAAAACAAAGTTAAACTTTGAAATGATTAATGAGGCTGTGCTGCTTCTAGGAAATTTATCCTTTCTTTTTAATTAGAATGATCTACTTTTAATTAGATGAAAATAAGCTCCTTAGTGGCTACCACGTCCATGGTTGCCAACCAGTGATAAAAATTTTTTTTGTTTATATATATTTATATATAATATATATATATATATAAAAATTGGATCAAGACAGTATTAATGCCTGTTAGTCTGAAATTGGTTTAAAATTTGGAATTTCAAACCAGCACACAACACGGCATATGACTGTGGATCAGAGCCAGTCAGAGGCAAAGACCTAGCACTTCTCTGTAGATTAGGGCTGGGTATTGTTAAGAACCTTACGATTCATTAAATATATGAAAATGAAAAACTGCAGAATAAAACAACTGATTTCTGCATGTGGCGTGCAACAGTAGGAAACATGCAGTTCTGTATAAACAATGCAGAAGTAAAGTGAATGTAAGCTTAAATAATATTTCTTTACTCTTGGAAACCTTGTGATGAACCTCACGTAGCATTTATTTGAATATTTCACATCTGAACCACGTCTCTTCAGTTTTGGCCACATACTAAGTGTGCACATGAAGATTTTTGTTTAGGAAAAGCAGCTGGTCTACATGTTCAGGCTTTAAAGCACTTCTCTGGGCTGTGACAATGTCACCTGTTGAGAAGATCCTCTCAGCTAGTACACTAGTTCCTGCAATACAGAGGTATCGTTTAGCTTGGCAAGACACAGGGGGTATTCCACCTCATGTTCCCTCCACCAGTTGAGTGGATTGGTAGAGAGTGGCAGTGGTTTTACCACTTTGTACCTCATCACCTCATCTAATGCCTTGTCATCTTTGGTTCTGGACGCTGCTACTAGGGTTGTATATGTGTTCCCCAGGAGATGAGCCAGAGCACAAGAGTCCCTCAGTTTCTTTGATGGGGATTCAGGTTCATCAGCTGACTCTGCCTGCTGCTCCAGCACCTCAACTCCCTCACTGTCTGTAGCATTTATTAGCCCAATCCGGTTCATCATGGTTTGAGTGTCTGTAACATATTTTTAATGTCCTGGTTTTCAATGACACTGTACGGTCGAAGGTTCTTGCATATGAACACGGCTACAGACTCCGTTATCTTCTGTGCGTGGACAGAGCTTGGCGGCAGTTTACAGGCAAAGTATTTGTTGAGTTGCGTCTGTTTTGAGTCAATAGGCTTAGCCACAGCTTGTTGCAGAGCATCTCTATGGTATCGGTGTATGTTATTGTGCAGGTTTGTCGTGTTACTGCAGTACGTTAATTCTGCCTGGCACAGCTTACAAAAAAACTTACTTCATTATGTCTATTTCCTGTGTTCCAGATTAACACGAGAATTCAAAATTACCCCAAACATCAGATTAATAATTTGAAGGAGTTAGCTTTAGCCAGTTGCTGCTTGTGTTGGTCGCCATTGTTTTGTTGTTTGATCTAATGCGGCCTTCGTCTATATAACGTGAATAACACCCACGGCGCCCCCCATGGGTCAGGAGGAGCATCGATTCATAGGATTCGTTTAATTGATATTGAATTGGGCAGCGAAATATTGCAATGCATCGATTAATCAATATTTTTACCCGCCCCTACTGCAGATGTAGATGCACAGGTGCAAACAAGAAAAATACGCTATTTAAACTTAAAAAAAAATTGGTCGCCATCTAGAGTACTGATATGATCCATGTTTGAGAGCAATCACACATATCATATCAGTAAATGACCCACAATCGATGGTGTTCATAACCACCTTTTAGAGCTGCTCCCTCACACAAACACAGAAACCAAGTAAATAGTCTCTGTGCTTATTACTGTAATAGCAGTAAAAAGGTTAAGAAACCAGTTGCAGTCCTGTTTAGTAGCACCTGTTCAATAATGATAAAATTTAAATAAAAAGTGAATTATATAAATCTTAAAATTCTTTTTTACTTGGTTTTATCCAAAACCTGTCTGTTTTAGCCACCGTATGAATGACATGTTGGTATGAATTATAGCAATATGACAAGTTATTAAAGATAAATCTGTGACTCTAGGGACTTTGTGGTTAGTGTGAGTTGATGTGTTGTCCAATTTGCATGAAGGGTAATTACAGTGTGCACTGTGGCTCTTTTACTGAATGAATGCATGAGGATCATTATTATTAAAAATGACCGATAACTAAACACACCCATCTTTATCTGTTTGGATGGAGTATACGCTGTGTAGTAGATTGTATAAATGTAGATGTTCTACATGTAATTGCGTTAGTCTTTTATGAGATGGATGTTGAGAACAATTAAGATGTAAGAAGTATGTCAACAACTTTGTGTTAATCTTTGTTTTAGTTTGGCATTAACGTAATTTTTGGGTTGACTTACTCTTAAGTTTCAAGGTTATTTCATTAATATCTGTGGGTTGATATGTTTTGTAACAACAGTTATAGCATTTGGCCTTCCATAACAAAACACACACACATTGAACTTGACAGACGGGTGCTTGATTAAGCTAAAAGTCAAACCAAAACAGTCCATATATGAGACCACTGTTTGTGTGTTCCAGGCTCAAACAGAGATCCAGGCCACGATGGAGGAGAACACTTATCCTTTGTTCCTCAAGTCGGATTTGTACTTGGAGTACACTCGGACAGGAGGAGAGAGCCCCAAACCTAATCCTAGTGATCAGAGCCCTTCATCAGGGCCAGCCAAGCCTGTGCCTGGGTACTTGCCTACACTTGCTGAAGATGAGGAGTGGAGGTGATACAAGTTTAACTCTTTGCATTGCACTACTATTCTTATATCTTAAATAAGGTCTGTGTTTGTTGTCTGGAATAATTAAACAAAAAAAATTCAACTGACTTTTCAGTTTTATCACTATCAATGTTTGAACGAGTTGTGTTTTAAAACTGTTCAGTGTTTCAAACTTTAAGAAGTGATGGAATGAATCTGTTGGACTAACAGATATTAATCTGGTTTTAGATGTGGAGGTGGTGGGGGAGTCAGGGAATGGGAGGAAGAGAAAGACGACGAGTGTGGAGATACACCTGCTGGTAGGTTGACTCATAGCCTGCTGATGCAGACGGCACCACAGAGAGCCTCGACCAGCAAGAGGAGGCAGGACAGCAGGGAGTACAGGTGTGTGTTGTTGTCGTTCGTGTTTCATACGAACCATTGTGAAAAAGGAAAAATAAATTTGTTAATTTATTTTATCTTTTAACTCCAAATAACCCCTTAAACAACAAGTCAGAAAAAATATTTTATGTACACTTCATCCACTCAGTTTATCACATACACTTCCTGAGGAAAGAAAAGACTGCATGAAATGTATGTTTTTAGAAGCTTTAATATCCTGATATGTCTTTTGTAGTATGCATGTTTAAGAAAAAAGTAAATTGTGCTTGCTGGATTTAATTGAACATGTAACTCCTGGAACCAATGTTACAAGGAGCGATTCGCAGCTGAGTGTGAAGCAGCTGGGATGAGAATCAGCACCTCCAAATCCGAGACCATGGTCCTCAGCTGGAAAAGGGTGGAGTGCTCTCTCCAGGTCTGCAATAGGGTCCTGCCCCAAGTGGAGGA
>JBAMHW010000004.1:20494298-20522326 GCA_037177495.1 Rhadinocentrus ornatus
CGGCTGGCCTGGGAACGCCTCGGGATCCCTCCGGATGAGCTGGTGAATGTGGCCTGGGAGAGGGAAGTCTGGGTTTCTCTGCTTATGCAGCTGCCCCCGCACCCGACTCCGGATAAGCGGCAGAAAATGGATGGATGTAACACATTCTTGTATATTAAATTCTTTAATGTGTCATGTATCATATTCGATACAGTTTATATGGCCTCTGCAACACTTAATTTATCAAAACTTCTTTAAATCCTTTTACATACGACTCTATATCTTTTGCCCCCTTGGACTTTATTAATATTCTGCATTAAATAAATTAGTCCTTAAAAAGTCATTTTCAAACTGTTGTCCCCAATCATTTTTTTTATATTTTTTTTTTTTTATTGGTTGAGTTTTGTTAAAAGATTTAATCATAAGTTAAAATGACATAATTTATATTTTCTTGTATTTCATGTGTCACACTTTAAGGGGTTAAGACAGAAAATAAAAACATTTAACATCAGAATCAGATTATATTCTTTGTGTGGAAGAAACTGAGTCACAATATCTTAACCTTTCACCAGACCGTGGAGAGAGCCAATTAACCCGTACTACGCAAATATGGGCTATGCTCGTGCTCCAGCAACCAGTGCCAATGACAGTGAGCAGCAGAGCATGTCAAGTGATGCAGACACATTGTCACTGACCGACAGCAGTGTGTAAGTACGCAATGATAGTAAGTGATCATGACTTCTCCTACAAACATAGAAATATTACTAACATTGCTCTTAATGTGTGTGCAGAGACGGTATTCCTCCATACAGATATCGAAAGCAGCATCGTAAAGAAATGCATGAAAGTGCCAAAGCCAATGGCCGTGTGCCCCTACCTCATATACCTGTGAGTACAGACCCTGATCATTTAGCCTTCTGTCAGCATTCACAGCTGATGTTGTCTAGCATTGCACATGCATGTGCAAAGGATTAAACAGTCAGTCCGCTTTAAAATGTATCTACTGAATAGTTGTATGTATTGCGATCCTGGGAAAATGTGAATGTGTGAGCATCACTTCTCCATCTACAGTTGCTTGTGATTTTACAGTATGCTTCCTTCAGATTTTTATTAATGGTCGTCTGACCAAGAAATATCTTTCAGTTTCCCACTTATGTTTCAACACTTTTCACTAGTGTGGTGAAAATGGTAGTTTTCCAGACACGGGAAATAAGTGTGTCTGGTACATGGATGAGTTCTGTAAAATCCAGTGTCCACCAGCATCTTTGAACTATTTTCTGTTTCTAGTCATTTTAATTAATTTCTCCTTGAGACTGGGAGCACCCGGAAATGACTTTTCAGAACCACCTCATGATTTAAATGAAACCATTAGTCTTTTGGAAGGATAAATATACTGTTTCCCACAAAAAATTTGTTGGCTACATTTTAATTTACAAGCATGACATTTAAACTTTGGCAGCAGATGTGTGCATTTTTAAAAAGAAATGTTTTTTCTTCCTCTATTTTTTTATTTTTTATTAAGCGCACACATCGTATGCCAAAGGACATCCACGTAGAACCGGAACGGTTTGCAGCAGAGCTCATCAGCAGGCTCGAGACTGTTCTCAGAGAAAGAGAGGCTGAGGAAAGACTTGAAGAGAGGCTGAAGAGAGTAAGACTGGTGAGTGTACAACTGCGGGTCAGCTTTCTATCAGGTGATTATTTTAGAGCTAGGATTCAAGTCCAGCTGGTGTGTCTTTCCACAAAAATGAGTTTACTGCGTAATGCTTATTGATTCCCAGTCTCGCTTAAGATGAAAAAAATGTTTTTCCACCATTTTTTAGTACAAAAGTCTGGACTGGTTATGTCACTTTCTCACATATTTAGTGAGAAAGTGATCTAATATGTGCATGTCTAGAAATTAAATATTTGTCTTCTGTTTTCACCAGGAAGAAGAAGGGGAAGATGCTGACGTCTCCATGACAACCTCCGTATCCTCTCATAACATACCACTCCCCCTCCCCTCATCATTTCCACCTTTATATGGTGCCCGTTATTCAGAGACCACTGCTAACACGGGAACAGCCGCCACTTATGGTGGCCTGGTTGCCATGGAGGATTCCCATGACGATGACCCAGAATCTATTTTGGATGAGCATGTACAGCGAGTGATGAAGACGCCAGGCTGCCAGTCGCCAGGAGCAACAAACAGCACCTTAGGAGGAGGAGGTCGGCACACTCCTCCCAAATCTTCCCGCTCACCTGATGGAGGAATAGGGCCACCTCACTACCGAGGCGGTCACAGTCTGCCTGCTGGTGGAGTCAAAGGTAAGAGAGTCTTGGCAGGAGATTTTCATGGGACCAGATGTAGGAGAGTGTAATCACTTTAACGTGTCTGTACCTTTATATGGTACATCAAAACGTCAGCCTTTGTTGTCTCATGGGCATGAACTATTCGCATATATTTCCACATTTTCTGTGAAATCGTATCTTCTGGGTATACTGGTTAGTGTCTCACTGGTGACATGATGTGTTCATCATGCTTAATAAATGTGTCAACTGAAGTGACTCATTGATTTAATGGAATCTGACAATAGTTGAGTTTTAGAGCACAGAAAGCAGCTAAATAGATGTATCCAATGTCAGGAACCTTGATAGTGAAAGTTATGGAGGATGAGCAAACTAGTGAATCAGAGAAATAAAACTTTACACTAAATGTTTTATACTGTTGCTTTATAAATCACAAATTAAACATCCTTTTCAGCAGCCTGCTGTAACCAACCACACTTCTACTTTTAGTGATTGCTCCTAAGGTGTGTTTCCACCTGTACTCTGTGGTTTCTCTTCTGTGTCTGTACTCAGTAGTTAAGACCTGCTCCTCAGAAGGAAATGCAGCAATAATCATCAGTGAAAGTACCAAAATACAATTGCTGAACAACAGACTGCTACTCATCTGGCCAATGACAGACCAGTTGTGGGAAATACAAAGACTATCGTTGTGTGTTTTCTGGGACTTAATGGCAAAATTAGCCAATATGTTGCTCTGATTACATATAAAATAGTTAATTATTTAGTTGTTTTAATTGAATTTCTTTGACTATGATTTATAGTCTGCTTTAGAAAGAAGATATATTGAGAAGTCCTGGTAATCGTACAATTATAATTAAAATTAGGAAATTAGAATCACCTGCATTGTGAATGTTAGATGGTAAGCGTATTATTTGGACTTAAATGCAACATCTTTAAGATAGGCTTTCATGAATGACCAACTCTATGATTTTCTTTAGGTACCCATCACCATAAGCAGCTGTACCACCACAGAGGAAGAGAAGGGCAGGAGGAGACGGGCTGTAGGTCTCAGGCCAGCTTCCTGTGGAATGGAGACCCAGCCAGTCAAAACACAGGAAGAAGAAACTTTGCTGATGGAGCCGGAGCCAGTACTCTTGATGGGATGGGTTACAAGTACGTATAAATTTTTACAAATAGTGAACAGCATCCCATGCTAATTATTTGGATGGCTTCAACTGGGTTGCTTTTGTGTCATGTTATGTTCTGCAGTAGCAAAGGTAGCACACTATCACGGAGAGGATGTAAGAAGACATCAGAAACATCAGGCAAAGGTGATGAGAGTGGGCGGGGTCTGGAATCCCAAGTGCCACTGGAAGATCTGGAGAGAAACCAGAAGATTATTCAGTGGATGATGGAGGGAGACAGACAAAGGAAGAGTTCTCACGGGTAAATAATGTTTTATCATTCATTGTTTATTTAAACATGTAGAACCAAGCAGCTCATATGAGGTACATTTTAGAAGTTATTATATTTTCTTTCTTTAATTTTTTCCCCCTAAATTTCCTAAGAAAATAATTTTCTGATTCGTAATTTGGATATGTTGTCCTATGTTTTATTAATTCCCCAGTGGCAGCACCAGTAGCTCTAGGAGGACAGGAACCAGCAGTGAGTCTCCACGTCCAACTTCAGTAGAGCGGCCCGGAGCTGTGCACCCCTGGGTCTCAGCCCAGCTACGTAACAACTCCTCCTCAGTTTCCTCAGCTATCCCTGGCTCATCGTCCACCCAGGTCCAGCCTTCGCACCCTTTCATCCAGGACCCAGCTATGCCCCCCAACCCAGCTCCCAACCCACTCACCCAGCTGGAGGAGGCTAGAAGGAGACTTGAAGAGGAGAGGAGGAGGGCTGCACTTCTGCAGGCTAAGCAGAGGTACGTGTCAACATCTTTTTATAATTTAAAATCATATTTGCACCAGTGGTTTCTTTGCATATATTCTTGTTTTGAGATGATTTTAGAAGGGTTTCCTTTTTCCTAGGCATAAGTCTGGGAAGCGGCAAGTGTGTGAGAACATGACAGTTGCGTACTACTTCTGTGGAGAGCCAATCCCATATCGAACATCAGTCAAAGGTCGTGTTGTGACTTTGGGCCAGTTTAAGGAGCTGCTTACCAAAAAGGGCCACTACAGGTTAGTACACATGGTGCATTCCTTTTGAAAAAGGAATAATGTGTGTAATATAATTATATAATCATTTGTTGAGAACAAACTTAACATTTATATGTCTTTATGCAGATTTTACTTCAAGAAAGTGAGCGACGAGTTTGACTGTGGTGTGGTGTTTGAGGAGGTTCGTGATGATGATGCCATCTTGCCTATATTCGAGGAAAAGATTGTCGGGAAGGTGGAGAAGGTTGACTGAAATTTGGGAACAGAAAAATTAAACAAATAATTGTTTATTAAAAAGAGGAGGTAAGAAAAAGTGGTTCAGGTTGGATAAAAATTCACCTGCGACTAATCAAACCTGAGGAAGTAGAAAGATGGACAGAGCAATGTGTAACAGGAGGGAGATTGTGCTGCATAAAAGCTCAAGTATTAAGGAGGGGGAATTTATTATATATTTTTTAAATTGACATTTGGTTATCTGTGTCAGCACCTCAATCAAACCAACATAAAGAAGGTCGGCCAGATGATACATGAGTGTGGAGGAAGGGGGGCAAAATATTTCACCTGTCGTTTCTCCATTACTGATCTACAAGGAGAGCTGTAAAAATATGTCTGACCAGTCTTCCACTTCTACTGCGATGGATGGAAAAGGGTGAGGGGACTTCTAGAAGGAGAAAGGATGAAGTTGTCTTCCACTTCTGCTCTTGAGGTGTCTGTCCTCCGCAGACCATTACAATGCTGCTACATTACCACGGAAACTTCAATCGGTGCTTCAGACAGTTATGAAAGCGGTTTTGTTCCTTTTAGGAGTCTAGCTGCCTTTTGCTGTCTCTGTTCCTCATCAGCTGGTGACAAGGGGAGAGGACTGTAGAAACTGGGCAGTGGAACTTTTAGCCTGCTTCTCCTCTTGTTGACTTGATGGCCTCGAAACAGAGAAACAAGCAAACCCTCAATTTGTAGGTGATTTCTCACAACAGTTCTCTGCATAACTTGTTTACCAAAGCTACATATTGTTGATAAGACAAGTATCTTCACTACTTGTTCTCATTTTATTGGTATTGTCTATGTACAAGGCAGGTACTATTACTTATTACAGCAGCTTAATTTTTTCATATCTCAACTTAATATTGTATTATTGTGTATGTTTTGAAGATAGTTTATTAGTCACGTCAGGGCAGACAATTTGTAACTCTTCATTAAACCACATCACACCACCTCTCTTCTGTCCTTTCTACCTTTTGAGTGGGGAGCTCTGTTCTCCTGAAAGATGAGTTTTAGCTTTTTTTCTTTTCTTTTTTTTGTTTAACATCAATACTCTCAATTGTCTTTTTTTCCCCCCCTTCTTCTTAAACAAGTATCCTCATGTGACTGAATTTTTCAGACTTTCTGTTTAAAGCCTGTGTACTTTAAGTTCATTCTGGGTGCCTGTCTGGCCAGTGCCATTACTCTAGAAGCTTGTTCTGAAGCGTGCTGTTGAGTGTGTAAGCTTGTGTCCTTGTTGTATGCCTGAACTCGGCCAAAGAGCATAGTAAGTGTCATATATGCCTGAATGTGTGCCTGTACAGTCAACAAGTTTTTTTTTCCTTTCCATCATGAGCTGAAGAGAATCTTCTTTCTGCAGAATCCCAGAAGTAAAACATTGTAGAGTAAGATCCAGATTAAATGTAGTTTTTATTTTTATTTTTTTTATCTTGACATATTATTTTAACATTTTGGAACAGCTGAAAAGTTGATGCAACTCTCATACATTCAGTCAGTCAGTCAGTTTAAAGGAAATAGGGAAACAGCTGGCATATTAATTCATCAAACTGTTTGCAATTTGTGGTTATTGTTTTTCATAGTACTTTCTTTAATTGTTTAATTATAAATTAAGTTGATCTATTCTCCAACCACAATTCCCTAGACCCTAGTGTCTGAAAACAGCTTCTCTGAGCAACTTTTTAAAGTATTGGTAAGCCAAAAAGCAACAAAGAAATTGATTAAACTTAAAAGCTGGAAGGAGGAACATATCCTCTTTCTTCTAAGGTTGGTTTTTTTTGCAAGGCTCTTGGCTCCAGCTCTGCAAACATGAAATTAATAAGGAAAACTTAAAGGTGTCTGAACCAGACTGTTTTCAGCCATTATTGTAGCCTCAGTTAATTTGCTGCATGTTGTGGCTTCATATTTATTGTACAGACATAAAAGTTTTAGTTGAATAATTTCATTCAGCTGTTGTCAGTGTCAAGGAAACAAAACACATTTTTAAAAATGTATGACTAGCCCTTTTAACCGCTTGCATCAGTACCTACTGCAGTAAAACCTTGATGCCGGGAAATCATAAAACAGTGCAGCAAGTGCACTGATGCACACCAGCTATGTAAGCTGAATGTTTTTTTTTATTATTACTTTTTCCCATATCCTGAAAGGAATAACTGAATTGATCATGTCTGTCTTCAATATTGATCTCCAGCTATTGGCCTGATTGTTGCGTGTTATCTATGTAGCTAGTTGAATGTGTTTTTCAAGGAGATCTTGCAGGAATGTCAAAAACAGTTAGTCCAGGCTTTGGCCCAGTGAGGGAAGCATAAAACCAGAAAACGTTTGTCCTTACAACCCATTTTGCCTTCAATATGGAATATAAAATTTAGATATGTATTTCTTTATAATAAAAAAATAATTATGAGCATGTTCTTTATAAGGAATGGTTTCTGGGTGAGTTATCTTTTTTTTTTTTTTTTTTTTTTTCTGTGCAAACTGCAATGGCCCTCTGATGTCTTCTCTGGTTAGAACTTACTGACATTAAAATGATGATCCTCAAAATTTGTTTCTTCTAATTCTGATTTGAAGAACAAAATGACTTCATCTGCTGCAATGTTGTTTGGTGTGAAACACAGTGCCTTTTATCATGTTATCTTTCATGTTTATTGAAGCAGTCCATGCTTTTAATGCAAGTTTTTTTTTTCTTTTCTTTTTCTTCCAGTCAGTCCCATTGTACTTTTAGACACAGTCATGCCTTTTCTCAAATCTGTTTGGATCAACCCTGTGCTGTAAATATGTACATTATCATTTCATATGTGTCTTTAGACCTGCACCACATGTCCATGGTGTTTCTGTTTTTCAACGCCAGATGTCACTGTGCTGGTTCCACTTGTACATTTCTTTTAAAAAGGTACTTCATAATAAAGACGTTGAATAAACCTTTCACCTGCTTCAATTTTCAAACTAAAGACATCCCTGGGACATTTGTTGAAACCCTCTCTAGCATGTATCTGTAAACGGTGAGGTTATGTAAACTGACAGGAAGTCAACATTTATATTTGTGCCTTTTCTCAAGCTTATTTATCATATTTTATATGATTAGGGTTGGAATAATATTTCACTCTCCACTCAATATTTAACAGTTGACGTTGATAAAATATTCATACAAAACAATAACTCTTAAATAGCATTATTTTTTATGGTCATCATGGAAATATACATATTGAAATAAGCTCCAAATTGAGAAATTAATGCAAGAGGAATGATCAATTTTTCCTGTCACAGAAGACATGGTCATTGTGAAGATTCTCAGTCATGCATACTAGGGATGGACTGATAGGAAAATTTTGGCCCTGCTTTTCTCGACACACGAACACAAAAAGCAATTAGACGAAAATAAATATCGGCTGTTAATATCGGCCCAGTTTTGCCTATTGGACCGATACCGATATGTTAAACTAATGACTGCCAAAACACTAAAGGATGAACTGCTTAACTATTTTTAAAATGGTCAGCTATAACAGTGTATCATGATTTTGTTTTAGTCAGAGGAATAAACTTGGATGTTTGGCTGGTTTGTCATCTTCCTCAAGCAATCAATTAAAAGTGTTCAGTGATAAGCAATTATACTGGTGAATGAAGGTATCTTATTCAAATTCTAAATTTGTGTTTCTGAACAAAATACAAACTTATATCCAAAGGGGTAATAATTTTCCAAGCGTACTTGAACGCCACCTTGTGAATTTGTTTTCCGGAGTCGACGCACAACGTGAGGTCAAAGTTGAATTGTGACGTACGCAAATAAAAAAAACAGTTGCAGCGATGGTGACATTTTGTGAAGTTTTCTTTTTTCTAAATTTCGTTCCTAAATAATACAGATATCTAAACTGAAAGGACGCTAATATATTCTCTTGAATGTCCGGTTAATTTGTTTTTGTTCATTGCCACTCAGGCTGTTAACCGTTTTCACTAGGTTAGTGAGCTAGCATGTGAGCTAGCTAGCAGCGTTAGCGCACTCAGTTGCATGCCATGGATCCCCTGAGCATTGTGGAGGATGAAGTGGCTTTGGAAGGATTGGACGGCATAACTATCCCTACTCTGTATATACGACTAGAGAGCAGACAGCCCAAGTTTCCCCTCAAACTTGACGACTGTACCAAAGGATTTATCTGGAGGTCACTTGCTAACAACATCGAGCTGAGATTCTATGAGCTGCCACGTGAGAGGGAAGACGTGGAGTTGTTTGACAGGTGACTATATTATTCTGGCAGTCATTGTGTAAAACTAAATTCAAATCGCATAACTCCCAGTTGCTTTTTGTACGTGGTTCGGGTCATTTCAAGATTATTCAGGAACCACCCTGTCAGTACTTTTAGTGTGAAAAACATTACTTCCTGAAATTCAAAATGTTTTGTTTTAGCTGTTTTTGATAAAACTGTTTCGTGATGTAGTGATTTATTGCTCATTTGAGTTGGAATCTGTAGTTTGACATGCACTTTATTGATGAAACTTTGTTAATACATTTATTTCTGATTATAGTCTAAGACACACAGATAGTTCTCTAACAGATTGAATTTATTAACCCAAATTTTACAGAAATTGTTTTGAGTTTTGTGCTTTGAAATGACTAAAACGTTTATTTATCAGTAATCAAGTTTTAGCCACCCCTTTTAGAGTAGCATACAAATACGAGGTCTGGCTTCAAATGTATTGTTTGTTATTCTGTTTGTAATTATTACATATAAAAACATTGTCACTAGATCTTGGCTGGGATCTTACATTAAGGAAACATGAAACTCTAGGAACTTTATAAACAAATAGTTTTTCCCTAATTGTGAGGTCCTTTTAAATTTTAAGATGAGCATTTAATCATCTTAACCTGTGATCTTTTGTGTGGTGTATTTTCAGGTTTAGGGACATTGACCCAGAGACGGGCATTGAAACTAGAGAGAGGTGTTTGGACAAACACAGAGACATCTATCCTGTTCACGTCATTCCTGAGAACAAGGATGGTATACAGGGCTCATGTGCAGCCTACAAAGAGAGGAAGGATGTCACAAAGCAGATCCGTTCCAAGTCCCTTACCCCATTGGTTAACGTGGAGGAGGCTATTAAAAAGTTTGTAGTGATCGTTTAATACAGTAGATAATGTATCTAGACAGGAGTGTTTTAAAAACACCCACTAGCTACAAATTAAAAAATATACTGGAGCTTTTGACAATTACAAGTTTTTTATTTACTTACCATTCCATTTTATTGCTTAAGCACTATAAAACACCGTACAAGCTGACCAAAGTGCTGTACAGAAAATTGAAAAACATCAAAACAGCACAAATAAAGAACAAGGATAAAAGAAAATTCATATAAAGTTTAGGAACAATAAAACGGCTACAAATGATCATAGGAGCTGTAAGAAGTGTAAATTCACAAGTGCATACACAAGGTTCAATTGTATAATTTTTATATTTACAATGTTTATGTATAGCAGTGTTATGATCATTATAAAAGGCTCTTTAGTGGGTTAGCATAAAAAGTAGGTCGTGTGAACTGTAAAAATACATCACTTAAATGCATATGTTCTCATTTAGTTGTACAGTCAATGGGTTTTACTTGTTTTGATTGTTATCGAATGAAAAGTATCATTTTAGTATAATACATGTTGTTTTCTTCTTATTTGATCTTTTTTCCCACCTTTTTCTAAATCCAATATTCGTCCAGATATGGGCGGAAACTTGTTGTTGTGGCATCTCAGGCTCAGCGATTTCGGGCTCTGATTGGCATTGAGAGTGACCCTGACGTAAAACTCAGCAGTGACTCTTACTGCGTGTTGGAAAGGGTGGGCCGTGCACGATGGCAAGGAGAGCTACAAAGGGATCTGCATGGAGGCCCTTTCAAGTAGGAGACTGGTTCACTGTCATTTTTCACAGTTATATAGCTTCATGTGTTTACCCTGAGTTACATGCAATGTTGGGATGCTCACAGCTAACAGGTGGTCTTGTGTTTGAGCAGGGCAGATGCTCGAAAATTTCACTACTTGAGGAAGTCTCTTATCAAACATGAACTGATCACCATGCAGCCTTGTGTCGGACGATCAAAAACGGGTCAGCAACAGCACTCCATTCTTCTTCTACTTAAACGCTTCCATGTAAACAGGTCAGTAGGATTTTTTTGTTCTCATTGTCAACAATCTGTTTACCCCTACTGTTGTTTGTTGTGAACATATTGACATTAGATTATTTATATCAAAAACAAAAATATAATTTGCAACTGAAATGACCCCATGAGATAATCAAACATTGTTAAAGGTTTACTCCTGATTATTTTCCCCAGGCATTTTCTTGCCAAATTGCTACCATGTGTCACTAAGTCCTACAACTTCAATGAACCTTCTAAACACCTGTTTCAATTTCAGATTGAAACAGTTATGAATGTGATTGAAACAGTTTTTTTTAAAATCACTTTTTCTTAAATGATTTATTATTACTTACCATACATTTTCCACAGGGGGACTTGTAATCTGTAGAGTATAATGCAATCTTAAGACCTGAACTTGACTTAAGAAAAGTCCCAGTTTCTTCATACGCAGATGATTTATTTATATATGCAGGGCTTAAAATATTCTGGCACTGTGCCGGGTCTCTTGCATGTGGAGTTGTTGCGGCAAAAATAAAAGGAGAGACAAGAACTTGATGTGTGTGTTCATTTAGATTATTGTTACATTGAGTTCATCTACCAATGGTATGAGAGGAATGTTGCTTTGCTCTCAAACGCATTACTAACCAATCAGAAGCTGAGCAGATACTTAGAAAAGGTATAGTTTAGATCCAGCTGCAGTTTAGTTTACTTCTTTATTGGCTCTTTAGATGGAGCAGAGACGTTTGTGAATACAGTAGCTGTAAACATTGACACCTCAGTTTTGTTGGTGGGGTGGAGGGTAAGCTTGTCAAGCCTGGTTATTACCTGTTATTTATGCTACATATTTTGGGGCACATGCTTTGTCTTTTCGTTGATGAAACCGTGCTGAACTGTGTGAGCCCACACACCTGTCTTTGCACATCGGGGCGGAAGAGAATTGTAGCATGTGACCATGTATACAGTCTGAAATGAGATGCAGTCATTTAAATGAGGTAAATTACAGCAGTCTGTTTAGTATTTACACTCTCTATGAGCGTGGATGAAATAAATGTTTAGAGACGCAGCCTGATGATGAGTAATGCTGGGCTTACATCACAAGACTTGGAAAAGATTTGCATAAGACTCTAGAAACTACCTGCTCACATCTCAGACTGAGCTTTAAAAAAAAGACTGTGAATCACTATTTATAGGGAATTACACATCATTATTAAGTGTGCCTTTGCATCTGGTGACTGCCCTTGTCTGGGTGGCTGGGTGTCCTGCACTGCAGCCCTGTGGCTGTGGGCCCTGGCCTGCCCTGACCTGGGTGGTTTCTGTGGTGGAACCCTCTGTGGTCATGGATGGGCTGGCTTCTAATGTGAATGCATCCCCAACATATCGTTTCCTCACAGCATCGTCAAGCCACATGTTTTCATTTTATTATTATTTTTATACTTACTTTCAGTTCAGAGACAATTATTAATAATGGGAGTTCATGTTTGTACAGAATGGGGTATGGGTGGGTGGGGTGAGTGTACATCCGCTTTGTATGTGTGTATGATTGTGTGTGAACTATTATGAGGTGTGCCTTTTTATTTATTATTATATTTTTTGATGTGTGAAGGCTTTTAAATTTTGTTTTCAATATGCATTTTTTGTTTCTATTATGTATAGCACTTTGTGTTGCTTTATGCATGAAAAGTGTTCTAAAAATCAAATTTGATTTGATTTGCATCTCCACCAGGTGTTACACGACTCACCAGAATGTGGAGGGATGAATGAGTTTTCTATTCTTCTCTCATTTGTTAGATCATTATACTGTAACACATAAATAATCCACAGCAGACATTTACTTCTTAATAACCATCCCCTCCTCTTTCTGGACAGTCCACCTACAACATTTCATCACCGGTTCTTTTTCATCTATTTTCTTTCTTTTATTTTAAAGTCCATTTTTGCCGGTGTTCTGACTGTCGGGATTCCCGTTTCTGCTTTTGTCAGAGCTCGACTTTTGGTTGCTGATTGTGTTACGCCACTGCAACTTGCGATAATATCAAACTGATTTGATATTGTTGCAGACCCAAGACTAGGGAAAGACTGACATGAAACAGCGCAGATTACCACCTTAAACGTAACAATCGAGATTACGCGCGTGCGCTGTGACTACAGTGAGACTCCTAAGATTTCCTAAAGACTTCTGTTTTTAGTCTGCGACTGTGAAAATCATTTGGTGTAAGCCCAGCATTAGTTAGCTTCTGATCTGCAATATATAAAAAGGGTGAATCCACAGCTTTTGGGGGACAAAGACCACATTAGACCAGGTCCTCCTGAAATTCTACAACTTAAGACGTTCTGGACTAAGTTATTGTACAGAGCATAGATCCATTACCACACAGTTCAATTTATAATTGTGAAGCCTTTTATTCTTTTGGTGAAGATTCAAATAAGGAGTCGTCGTATGGTTATTTTGGGTTAAATTACCCTTAATACCTGAAGTATAAATCCTTTGTGCCACCTGTGTCATCTGCTTTGTTAGAGAAGTTTGGGTCTGAACCATGAACCAATAGTTGGAAGTTGGAACCACTGGAAGTCAAATAATCCACCCAATGTGTCTGTATGTTTTAGTAACCTAATGCAATTCATACAGTTAGTGAACAAAAAGTAAATATGCCTTAGTGATTTAGTTATACTGTGTAGTACACAGCCTTAGTGGTGGCTAGCCTGTGTATATACTTATTTTCTTATGTTCTCTTGATTTTTTCAAATTCTGGAATGATATCCTACATGTTCCCAGTGGGTTGGAGGTGGGAGGGTGTTATTGTTAGAAAATACTGAAATGAGCATTGTTGCAAGGATGCTTTTACTTTGCATTTGTGTATATGTACATGCCCTGTACAACTGGTGCTCAATAAAATGCATAAAAAAAAGAAAGAAGAAAAGTCCCTACAGACATGCTACTCAAGCTTTTGCGTAGTGGAGTATAAAGGTTTTCTAGTCTGTGGGGGTCCCACTCTTTCTTTCTGTTATTGCCTCTTGACGAAGTGCTCTTTCCCTTTCTGCCCTCTCAGACGGACCATATATGACATGATGATGGAGTACGTGTCCAATTTTCTTCAGCAGCAACCTCATCAATTCGCCACTCTGGCGACAATCAAAGACCATCTTGTTAGTATTTCTGATACTGTCATGGTATTTTTATTCTCAGCATTTGTCTTTTGTTTGCAATGATTTTTTTTTTTTTCTTTTCTTTAGAACGTGAATGATGTTATTTTTAGACGTTTATTTAAATACATGCGAGTAGCCAGGCTTACACAGTGTTTCCACTACCCTTTGGAGGAGTTGGATCCCTCCGCTGGACCCTGCACCAATAAAAATGGTAATTATGACACATTCACAGATAGATGCGGAACAAATATGAGCTAATTTGTAAAATATTTTGGATATTATCACAATTAGAAGTAAAGCTATAACTGGAGCAAAACCATTCATGGTTCAAAAATATTATCATTATCATACTATCATCAGGCTGAGCATTTGAGTAGTCATTCTTGAAGTTGTGCTGTTTTGCTAGATTTGCTTGGTTTAGCTATTTTTATATATATTGAATAAGTATTAATGGTGAATATATTTTTAATTATGTTATATTGGGAAATGACTTTAGTATTTTGAAAACAGCATTATATTAAAATCGCAGTTTCTGAACATTTAAAATAAAGTGATTAAAAAAAACAAACAAACTAAACATTCCCCAACCAGTCTGATCAGTTTATTCATTAATTTTAATTTAAGGAACAATAAGTTAAGAAAAATGTTGTTTACATTATGGTTCATAAAGCCTAATGTGGTATATTGAAATTGTTTATATATTTTTTATTCTGATTATTCAATGTTGTTTAGATCATCTTTTGCAGTTTACGGCCCTTGTATGTATGCCAAAACTTAGATTAAAAGATTAAAGAAACTTGGAAGAATCATGAAGTCCAGTAGATATGCTTGTCTCCATCACCAGAGCAGAGTGAGATCTAATAAACAAGACTGTGAAACACAGCTTTGTTTAAAGTCACACACCTGAGTTACTGAATGAATAGAGAAAAAAATCTTACGAAGAGAGTAGAAGAATTTAAAGGTTTATCTATTCACCAATATATTAATATTGTCTATCTATAAAAAAAAGAGAAAAAGTAATAAGTTATTTCTATTGTGTTTTAGGCAGTAAAGTGCGTGTGCGCTGTTTGAAACTATTAAAGCCATATGTAAAGAAGGGCGTGGCTGATGACGATGACGATGATGAAGATGAAGAAGATAATTCTGGAGCAATAGGTGCTCTTCCTTCAGAAGGGCGAATCATGGAGAAAAATGTCATTTCACAGGCCTACCACATCAGTAAGTTTGATCACCGCTGTATTCTGTATAAAAGAAAACTGAACCAAATGTAACTGAATCATTTGTCAAGGATTCGTCTTATCACGTGTTTGAAACATTTCTGTAAACCAAACAGAACAATATTTAAAAATCACTATGACCTAGAGCTGGGCGATATGAACCTAAATTAATATTTCAATATATTTTACCTGAATCGCGATAAATTATATATATGCTGAAGTAAATTAAAGTAAAGTAACCAATTTAAAATCTATCACTTATGAAGTCTGTAAGAAAACCTAACACATTTATCATTAACAGTTTCTTTTCTTAGTTTTCTTCTGTTCTCTATCAAAAATTTAATTAACTGTTGGCCCTTAAGTCCAAAACATTCAGTGACCTGTCTGTAGAGATCGGTGTAGCTTTTTCAGGTTTTTCTTTATATAGTGAAAAGTGAGCTTCAAATCCTTTAAAGATAACACCGTAACATCCATACAGTTGACATTGACTATTATGTTGTTTTTTTAAATTATTTTTTATTAGAGTAAATCATTGCTAAAGTACGTTTTTTCTTTTTTCTTTTCTTTATTCAGTACTATCCTCAGGTACAACGGGAGTCCCACAGAGATCTATCGCATTAAAAATGAACATCGGTAAACTGGAGTCTCGTATGATCAGGCGAAACCTAGAGAAGGATGGTTTTATTAAGGTAAGTCACTTGCAAAGTTATTTAATCATAATCCACAGCATCACAACTTGAATTGCGACGCTTCACATTGTAGCGGTGTTTGTACTGTAAAGTGTCACTGACATATGTAGATCATTCTCTGCAATACTGCCACATACTTGACTGCTGTAGAAAAGTTCTTTGTACACTAATACATCTTAAATGCGTTTTTTCTGCCGATATGTTTTTGTATTACAGTTGTATAAAAAATAATGCAATGAGGTGAACAGTAATTTTTATAAAGAAAAGCATTTGAATTTTAATCAAAGTTTTTCTGCTTTTCATTTCATTGTCATTCATCCTGCAGGGATTTATGGAGGACGAGGGTCGGCAGAGGACTACAAAATATTTCAGCCACAAGTTTGTTTCTACAAATGAGCATCAATTCTAAATCGTTATGTAGTGCCTCATAAAAGCGTATTGTATAGAACCAATTATGATTCTGCTCCTATATATTTAACAGGTGTGTCGGTGTCAGTGATCAACTCCAGCTGTTTGTTAAAGAGCAGGAACGAAACAAGCTACTTTACTCCTCTTCACCACAAGTGTCAGGTGCCGACCCTTCCACTTCTAAAACACCTCCATCCTCAAAGCTGCCAGCAAATAAGAGCAAAACTGCTGCTGCCAAGAAGCAAAAAAGAAAGAAAGATGAAGAGGTGAAACAACAGATGTGTGATGATGGAGGAAAGGATGTTGGAAAGGAAGGGTTGGGTGGAAAGAAAGGTAAAGGAAGAAGAAAAATGATGTCAGCGGATAAAGACAGCGAGACAACAAATCAAATACAGCTTGACATTCCTATCATACAACCTACACCAGCTGAAAGTGAGCACTCAGTAGAGCTTTTCACGTAACTTAGACAAGTTGTAAAGTACTTGTTCAGCTCTTTATATTTATGCAGCTTTTTAAAATTTCTGTCTTTTCTCAGGTGAAACTCCAGCCTGCAGCGGACCAGTCACCAGTTCATCACCTGACTCTGTGTCCAGACCTGCAGCAGGTAGTCCCCCGAAATTAACCTGAACAAAAACACTTTAGCAGCACCTGTTCAATGATGAAAGGGAAGTAATATTTTCTGTTTGATTTCATTTAGCGTAAGGAAGATGAGATTGAGATTACGGTATTTGATTGACTCTTTAAAATATAATTGTGTTACACATCTCTGAAATGTGGAGCAACGTGATAATTCATTAGATGTTTCATGTCTAACTAATGAATGCACATTTAATTATCCCTCTTCTGTTACCTTTTTTCTTTTTTTATTTAATCGTAAGTATTTTATCGTACTGATAAATTCAGCACCAGCAGCTAATAAGAAACTGTTTGGAAACGGGCATGTGATGTTTGCACTGGCCATAACATGACAGAGTTGAGGATTGATATTTAACCAAAAGAGTGTTAAGTTGGGTTACAATTAGAGACTTTCTGCCCCGTCTCTTTTCTATTATTGACAAAATCCTGTTATTGAGCCAGCATTTAGTAATGTGAAATGTATTAAATAAAAAGCCAAATCATTTTGAATACATTTTCCCATTTTACTGTCTGTTTGGTGTTCTTGACTAATTTGAATTATTTCTCTCGGACCAAGCTTCAGTTGAAGAAGAAGAACGGTCTAACTCAACCAGTGCCAGCACACTGGCCTCGCCTCAAGGCGAGGTTTTAAACACAGCTGGTAACCCAACAAGCAACATTGTGCTTGTTGATAGTGATTTCATGCCACAGGTGAGTCTAAAGGGTTTATGTCTGTGGTTTGTTTTCCCTGGAATAAATCCAAACTGACCTCTTCTTCCTTTACATGCAGCAGAGGCCTCATGAGACGTACCGCATGTTGAAGAGGAAGAACCTGATTGTCGAGGCCGTCCAAAAATTACAAATAATAGAGGGTCTCTTCCCGTCAGTTTTTTTTTCTTTTTCAATTTCTTTATTGTTTTAAAGAATTTATTTTTTGCATTAAGAGGAGGTCTGAGGGGAAAATCTCTTTTTCCAGGCTGCTGAAGATAATCAGTGATAAAGAAAAGCAGGATGGTTTCAGCTCAAAGTGCTGCAAGAAGACTATTTTACGTCTCGTCCACAGTCTGTCAAGAGAAGGCTTGCTCAAGCTTTACAAAACCACTGTTATACAGGATGGGATCACCAAGAAGGTACATGCTCTCCACTTTATGTGTAAAAACACAAGGGAAGGTTGGAGAGCTCTTATCATTTCTGATGTCTGTATTTATCCAGAAATGAAGAACCACGGTTGCAAATTGATTTGAATGCAACAAAATAACTAAATGTAACCAGTAAGCAGAAATTATATGATGCAAATGTTTTTGTTTTTTTGCACATTAGTTGACTTAGATTCGTGTAATGAGTATTAAAAGCTAGTATGAAATTACTTTTTTGAGTTTAATCTCAAGTTTTTTCACAAACTTTTTAAATTCCAAACATTTAAGAGTGTTTCTTTTTTGTTTGATTTGTCTCTCTGGTTTTGTTCCACATGTAGGTTGACATCGTTGTCCATCCATCCATTCAACCCAGTGATGAAAGAGTAAGCCAACTCATTGAGCAGGTCCGGTTTAGAATCTCCAGTTCTTGCACATCTGTACGGTGAGCATAAACAAAAAATCTGGTAACAAAGCAGAATGTTTGGGTATTAAATGTCTTTGTTCATATGAGGAAACACATGGTTTACAAGGCTGTAAGATACTGACACTGATTGACAACATGCACTACGCCCTTTCACAAAGTTCAATCTGACGTGCAGAACTTGCAAAGCCAGAAGCTAGATATGAATGTGATCCAAGTGTAAATATGTTCTCCAGATATTTAACTTGACATGTTCTTAAAAATGTCAATTGTTTGTTTTTTAAGGTTCAATGAATTGATCATGTAATATGTAATACACACCTAAATGTTGAACACTGTTGTAATCATAATAAAATGTACTGCAGTCAAGGAACACAGATCTTGAGCACATCTTTTTTATGTTTCTTTACTAATCCTCTCTTCAACTCTGTTGTGCTCTGGTTTTCTTTATTTGTCTTTCAGGCAGCAGCAGGCTGAAGAGAAAGCCAAAGAACAGAAAAAATCTGAGCGTCTGAACGATTTTATGACTGAAGGTGGTGAAGATGATGCAGACTTCAAGCCTTCAAAAGGTTTTTTTTTTTAATGATTATTTTTCTGAATCATATAAAATAAATTACAAAATGTATTCATACAAATGTAATATTCTTTAGTTTTTTTATTTCTAGTTGCAAAGATAGATCAAACTTTCACTCTTTATATCAATATGTCTGTCATAGCAACAATGATGTCTGTCGGTCTGTAGCAGAGAAACCTATTAAAATCCTAAATGCCCTCGTGATCTAAATATTTTTTTCTGTTAAATGTTCAAAATATTTAAATGTTTACCATTATACTAATATCCCAGAACCCAAATGTATGTACAGCAAAGTTGATTAAAAAGATGATGATTGCCATCATATATGACAAAGATTAGAACAATTAAGTACATTTCTAGAGATTAAACCAGTTCCTAAATGTTTGTACTTATTTCTTACTTTTCTCTTTTTTTACAGTGCGAGGGCTGGGTAAGACTTTTGGCTTTCAACCCAAGATGCTTCGTCTGCGTGTTGTACATAACTTCCTCTGGTATATTATTTATGGGCACCCACTTCGAAGCAGCTCCATTGTCACTGACCCGGCCAGTGAAACACCAACAGACCCAAACAGCTCTAATCCCGATGCCAAACACCCAGACAACCAGGCAAAGCAGGATCTGAAAGAAAAAGGAAGCCCTGGTGTATCTAACTTGGATGTGACATCAGGTGATGAAGAGGAGCTGCTGAATGATAAATCAAAACCTGATCACTCTGAATCTAACATTAAAGGTGAGAGAACATCATGTAGGAACTGGGATATTGCACTGCATTTTTAACATTGCTTTCATTTTGCTTTCCACTCATTTCTGTCAATGTGTGATATTCATGACCCCTCTTAAATATTTTTGTTATTTTTCTATAATATTCTGTGTTTCTCTGATAGTATATGCCGATGAAGACTCATGGAAGAGATTCGTCCCTCCTGTCCGTGCACACAAGGACTTTACTAGCGGCTGGGCGATGGTTGGCAACCTGCTTCTCTGCTTGCCTCTCTCCATTTTCATGCAGGTCACACAGATCAGTTATAAGGTGAAAATAAAGTTGTTGTGTTTTTTTTAAGGGTGTAGTCTAGTCCATTTCGCCAACCAGATATGGAAAAAAAAAAGGAAATTCTTCTTGTGGTTTTATAATCCTCAGGTTCCATGTATGGTTTCATTTGGTATCATGTCTATATGGGAACCTGTTTGTTTTAGTCAAGTAAAACTGTGTAATTTTCATTTCAACTTCCAAGTGTAAATATGAAATGAAAACATTGATCTCGATTTTTTTAACCAAAAAACATAATATGGCCGTTACATCATCTTAGGTAAACACATCCTCAGATAAACAGCAACCCATATGTTACACTGTTTTTCATATAACAACTAACAAGCGTAGTCAAAATGCAGAAATAAGGTGTGAAAATGCTGCTAATCAAAAGCACTTCATTAATTGATCATCAGCAGGTGTGAGAATTTCTATGAAAGCAGACAGTTTGCTGTACTAGATCATTTGTGTGTGTTGACACTGTTGCAAAGATAAAATACATCAGCAATCATATTAGTGAAGCGCATGCTGCAGAACATCATTCTAGGAAAGGCTATACGACCATTTCTAGACAATCTGGAGTTAATAATTTTACAGTGAGACTAATTACTTACAAGTGGAAAATATTAAAAACCTTTGCCAATCTTCTCGATAGGTTCAGCATAAGGTCAGATTGTGTTATCCTCAGAGAAAATGACACCTATTTATAAGACTACAGGCCATCATGTTAGATATTTAATTCATGCCCCGACAGTTAGACGGTTAAACAAGTGGGACTTGTTTAGAGAAAGCCTTTCCTCTATACAAACAGCACGACATTATGGCTTAAGTCTGCAGAGATGCATCTGAGCAAACCATATGATAGGAACAATTTCTGTTGGACAGACAAGAACAGAGAGAAGATGTTGGGCCATTATGCAAGGGCCCATGTTTGGTGACAGCCAAACACATCACATCAGCCCAAACACCTCATACCAAATGATAAGCTTAGAGAGTGACATGTGTGACCATGTGTCTGACAGCTGAAGTGTAGCTGAAATTGGGTCACCCAGCAGGACAACGATCCCATGAAGAGCAGAAAATCTACAACAGAATGATGGAAAAATGAATAAAAGTGGTGGATTACAGCAAAACCTCAAACTGACTGAATGCTGTGGTCGGATCTTATCAGAGCTGTGAATACACAAATACCAAGTAACCTCCCTTAGTTTAAGACCTGATAAGGACCAAAGGATTTTTTTTCTGATATATATAAAACCTATGAAGTGAAAGAACATGCACAAAACATCAACTAAATAGGTCAACTTAATAATTGGGAACTGAATTGATTGTATTCTTCTTTAAAGAATAAATTCATTTATACATTTTTTTATTCAAGTGATAAATGATCTAATGAAATATTAATGTAGCATATTGTAATTCATGAGAAAGAGTACATAACGATAAAGAACTCATTTGTGTGGACAGGTGGATGGACTGGAGGAATACCTCAATGACCCGGTGAAGCAACACTATCTGGTTAGAGTTCTGCCTCCAAAAATGAAGAGACAGCTTCTTTATAGACGGTGACTTTCTTTCTCTCCTGCTCTCTTTTACATTTACATTTTATTCTCTGCAACACATTATTTCTATAACTTAAAGCTGAGAATTTGTGTTTTGTTTGTAGGAAATACATCCACTCATTTCATGAGAGCCTTCAGAGGTTGACCTACATGGGTTTGCTGCAGTTTGGCGTTGCAGAGCGGTTCAAGGACAAAGACCAGGTATCGAGCAACATTTTCATATTAAGTCTGTTAGTGCAAATACAAACCGAATCATTACAGAAAATGTGCTTGTCATTCAGCTGCTGCTTTTATCTCCTCACCAAGTACAGAAAATGTTTAAGTGAGAAAGACACAAAGGAAAACATATCAGCAGTTTTATCAAGGAAAATATCAACAGAAAAAGAGCATCATCATCACCGACCAGTGTAAATTCTCAATGAAAAATTAAGCCAAACTTGTATTATTCTTTATCTCCTTTCAGATTTTTGTGTACCTGAAACGCAATGCCACTATTGTTGACACCACCAACACGGAACCTCACTATTGGCAGGTCACAGAGTCACCGGAAAACCCATTCGAAAGGCGCCGGTACACATTTAACACTACTGAGGATGTGGAAAGCTACTGGTTTGACCTGATGTGTGTCTGCCTCAATACACCACTGGGTACATACATACTCACTCATGACAGAATTCTTCAACCCTCACAAATAATACTTTGAACTATTTGTATATGTGACTGCTGTTTCTTGGCTTTTAACATTTTTAAAGGGGTAATTCGCAGCAAGAGAAATGCCACAGATGATGAAGCTCCTTCATTTATGCCAGAGCGCTATGTGTTCTTAGGATTGTCGTACCTGTTGAAGTAAGTGAAGTCTTGGTAATTTAAGGTTTTGAGGAAAAACAGTGAGGTGAGAAAACCATAAAAGAAGCTTAGATTTGTTACTTTTTGCCAAGTACCCATTTGTAGCTTATTTACATGCAACTTCAAAGGTTTGATATCTGAATTTTCAAGCTGTGTGAGTGACATGATTGTATTTGGCATTACTTTAGCTAACACTTGCTTTTTAATGCAGAATCAGCTGTTACTATGAAAGCATTTAACTTGTTCTTCGTGTTCCTAAAGATACTCTAAAACTGAGGTTAAAGCACAACAGATGCAGTTAGTTACAGTCATATGGATGAATATTAATCTCTGTACACAAAAACATTCAGGGGCAGTAATGAGGTGTGTGATGATGGGTCGATACCGGGAGACGGTAAAGGAGCAGGAGGCCTGGACTCTGAATTCTTTGGTCATCTTAAACGCAACTGGTTGTGGACCAGTCACCTTTTTGCTTGTAAAAAGGTATCGACTCAAAACTCAAGTTAAGCACGTAACTATCTATATGCATATTTGATAAACAGACTTAAATTACTTTTGACTTTTTTGCTTATATATTTTTTTTAGAGGCCAAGTGTTTCAGAGACACCACAGGCCCAGATGAGACTGAAGAACCTCCTGGGTAAAAATGCTTTCACAATTGCTCTTCAAGCTGGTGAGTTACCTACAATGTAAGGATATTTGTTTCATCTGCTTTTTGTATTTAAACCTTATCAGTTAATGTTTAACATTGTGACTTATTTAACAACAATGTTCTGTATAACAGCAGGAATCCCTTCACCTCATTATTTGACCATGAAGCGACATCTTGTGGTACAAAATGTCGAGGTAGGAAGTTTATTTTTTCGTTTTCTTTCTTATTTTATTGCCTTCAGTGTTTTTGTAAAGTTAAGAAAAATTTGACAGACATGATTTGATGAGCTGCTGAACTAGATTCTGCTATTCTGAAAGGTACATCTCTTACTTACAGAACAGCACTGGTATAAATTGTACAGACAAATGAATAGAAATGAATGAAATGCTTGTCCTTATGCTGTCAAATAATTCAAACCACATCTATCATACTGGTCATACAGCCAAATCAAGTTAAAAACAGCTAAAACAATTTGACAAAAACTGAGTATTATAATCTTCAGAAACAGGGGTTTTACTGTAAGACCTTTGGAAGAAGCTCTATTTCTTTTTCAGTTTTCCTGAAAAACCCACCCCCCAAACACTTACGTGTAACTGTTTGTTAGCAACAAAATACTCTGAAAGCTTCAGTGATATCAATGATATTTAAATTGTTGGAGGCTGTCACGACTTCTCAAATGCTTCACTGAAAGTTGAACAACAGATTCAGACAATAATATTTTCTGTGGTGTCTTTGTATCCAGGTGGGCACAGAGCCAGCTTCCAGAAACCAGCAGGTTGTCGGTGGAAAGGGACAGAAGAGGAAGAGAAGCAAAAAGGAAGTTGTCAAGGTCCCACGCAAGAAGAAGAAAGGTACAGTGTATACAGTTTACCTTAAAATGTGCATGTGCTTGATAGACTCGAGATTGAACGCCGTGTGTTTACGTGTGTGTCTTGAAGAACCGAAAAAACGCACCCCCGCCCATGATGAGGCAGACCACAGGGCTTTGAAAATGATGACCAAACAGAGGGTTTACTGGTCGGTACAGGAGGACTCGCTCATTATGCTCTGCTCTGTGGCCTCCTACCTGCTCAACAGCAAGGTACACATACAGTTACATGTCTGTGGAGTCCACACAGTTCTATTTGAGAAATATTATATGGCTTTATTACATATGCAGTATAGAGCAAACTAGACCAGAAGGTCCTTGTTTGCTCTATAGTGCCATCTATCCATTCCATCCATTATTTATTCTGCTCCGTCCATTAAGGGTTGTGGGGAAGCTGAAGCCTATCCCAGCATTTAGCAGGTGAGAGGCAGGTACACCCTGGACAAGTCACCAGCTCTATAGTGCATACTTTGTAATTTAAGCAAAATAATATTTTAGAAATATGTCTTAAACGTTTTATTTTAAAGGACTTCAAAGACAGTGTCTCTGTTTTGCTTTTTGTGCCCTCATTTTACTCTTTAATCATACTTATTTAAACTCATACAACACTTTTGTAATGTATTGCAGTTAAAAAGGCCATTCATACCTTACTGTGTGGTGAGAGATCTGCTGCACGCAGAGTTTGAGATCTCAGTGGATAAAACATCCATCGCTGTGGGTCGTCGCACAAGATACATCCTCAAAAATCCTCATTCACTTCTGAACTACAGGTGGGTGCAGACAGACTTAAGCTTGTTTTTATTCATTCATGAAGTTTTAGTCACCCGGTTTTTGCTGCAGGATCTGTGTGGCTGAGGTGTACCAAAATAAAAAGCTGATGAGACTTCTGGAGGAGAAGAAACCTGCTGACCCTAATAAACCAGAGGTATGTTCTTTTTTTGTTGCTGTTGTTACTTTTTTGTCTGATTTTGAAGTTAAATACTGACCTTTTGGCTTGGGAGTTTAATATTTCCACCTGTTTTGTTTTAGGATTGTGCCAAAGCATTCTTAGAGTACTTCAGGCTTCTGAGGCATAAGTTAAGCTCTGTCATGAACGCTAATGATGAGGTCATTCCTGACTCTAAACAGAAGCTCTTCTCAAAGTAAGAATAGAACAATGTTTGATGAGCTGATTTAAAAACCAAGTAGCTGAGAATGAAGTAACTTTGTGCTTTACAGATTTAAGGTTTCGGCAATAGATGAAGGAAAACAGTTCCCATGCAAAGACACCATCAACAGGTAAATAGATCCCCCCCACATTAAATGATATTTTCTTTTCTGGTTTCAATTAACTTTCTGTTTGTCTTTCCACCACAGCAAAGATGACATTCATGTCATTGTGTTGCATAATTTGATCCAGAGCACTCTGGTTATGACCAACAGTCAGATGAAGTCTTCCAGATCTTTTCAGGTACCACTTGTAGTTTTACAACTCTTGTCACAAAAACTCACATGAACTAAGTTGACCAATGTTTCAAGAGGTCAATCTCAAAATATTTTAGTTAATATATTGTCCATAAAATTGTTAAAGTTTCAGTATATTTCAGCCACGGCTGGCCAAGAGTATAAAAGATGAGAAAAAGACAAAGTTTAAATAGACATTTTTTTCTCTTCTTCTTTCTGGTATAAACTTGAAAGATTACAAAACATCTTTAAAACATTTTTAGGAGCTAAAAAGTCTTGAAATCTTTGTATTGCGTAGCTTACCAAATTATTTCTGCTTCTGTGAGACTTTTGGGCAACCTCACTTAATATATCTCATGCTCTACCTTAAAGATAAGAGAAAAGATGATCCTTTATTTGTCCCACAGTGGGGAAATTTCGGTGTTACAGCAGCAAAAATCAATATGAAAAACAGCATTATAAATAAGTACACAAAAAAACAGAACAAAAACTATGTAAAAAAGTCTATATAGAGGTCTGTGTAAAAAAAGCATATATACAGAATGAATTTTCATTATTGCACAGTAATTGATATTGCATGTCTGTGTACGTCATTAGTTTTTTGTTGTGGCTGTGTGGCTACTGGGAGCAGTGCAGATTGTAGAGTCTGACAGCGGCAGAAAGGAAGGACCTGCGGTATCTCTCCTTCGCATACTGCGGGTGAAGCAGTCTGTCACTGAAGGAGCTGCTCAGAGTTGTTAAAAAGTCCTGCATGGAGTGGGATGTTTTCTCCATCAGAGACGAAAGCTTAGCCATCATTCTCTCCGTCACCATCTCCACCAGATCAGGGGGGCGTCCCAGGACAGAGCAGTCAAGATGCTGCTGCCCCAGAAGACCACACCATAATAAATGGATGATGCCACCACAGAGTGAAAAAAGTATCTCAGCAGTGTCCCCTGCACTCCAAAAGACCTGAATACTTAGCTCTCATGTAGTTCGACACTTGCAAAGAAAAAAATAAACAGAGGTCTGATTTATTAATGTGTTTTTTCTCCTCTCAAAGACCTTCCACATATACGGTAAGTATGACCAGGATCTGCTGTGCCAGGTGTTCATCCAGTGCAGGAAGAGGCGTCTCGTCAACCGCCGTCGTATCCATAAGTTGTTTGGGCCAAAGAAAAACCGAGCACTGCCCATTTTGCCAATGTCCTACCAGCTATCGCAGTCTTACTACAGGTATACAATCACAACCATTTTTTTTCATTTTAAGAGTTTGTTGTGAAAATAAGCTATTACTCTATAATATTTCCTTATTTATTGTTTTTAATGGAGGATTTTATATAAATTTTTTTAGATTTTATTAGCCTATAAAGTTTGCCTTAGGGTTAACCTTGTTTTTATCAATTTGTTTTTATAAAAGGGTTACAATGCTTATCCTGTTTGGAAAACTTATTTTTATGATTTTTTTTTTTCTGTATGGAATATTAGATTTCTTACATGTCTCTTTGCAAAACCTCTGACCGCCTCTTCCCCCTCTTTCCTGACAGATGTTTTGCATGTCGTTTTCCTCCGTCCTTGTGCACCGATTCCTTTTGCTTTTTAAGGAGTTTAATTACCAGTGGGACAGGAGATGAAAGACCCCTCATTACTTTCTACCATGAAAGTGAAACCAGATCACAGAACGGCGAGGAGGTGTTGGAAAGAAAGGCAGATTCAGCAAGAAAAGAAAAGCAGAGTCGAGGAAAAGAGCGCTGCAGACAAGTCAGTGAACCACAGATAGAACCAGAAGTTGTAGACATCGACTCAACCAAAGAAGGAGACAACAGCCACAGTACAATGGAGGGAGAAGAGAAGTTGATGGAGTCAGATGGGAACAATGAGAAAACAGAGGAGATGAGCAAATTAGAACAACATAAAAACCCAGAATCTACCCTCACGTCTGGATCCGTTAATGCTTTATCAAGCAAAGAGCAGCCAGACAGACACCCACCAGAAGTTTCAGAGGGTCCTCCAGATGTGTCTGACATGCTGCAATTCTCCCTGAACTCTCCTGGTGGCGCCTGTGTAGTCTCTCTAAGCCTGATGACTCTGGGACTGCTGAGTGTCCACTTGTCTATCCCTAAACAGATAGTGGTGGTGGACAGCAACCTGGTGGACAACGATGTCACCAAGAGGTGAGTTGCTTTTCCTGTAAGTAAAGTTCTTCACAGGTACAATTACATTTTCTGTATTTTCTTTTTGTTACCTTTTTATATATAGTACAAAAAAATCAACAAAGAATGTGACTCATGATGTTTAAATGATCACCATTTAACAAAAGGTTACAATCCAATATAATCCAGATAGGTGTCCTTTAGAGCAGAGGTTCACAACCTGGGGTCCCCCTAAAGAGTGAGAGGGGTCTTCGAGGCTTTGAACTTTCAGTGCCATTGTGATTAATGTTCACACATTGTCCCAATTTTAAGAAGGAAAAAAAGTAAGGCTATATTAGGGCTGCACAATATATCGAAAATTTACCTTCATTGCAATACTAGCCATAGCAATATACATATCGCAACAACTGTCTAAACTGCAATAAGTCGTAGGCTGTCAAGTCTTTAGGCTAAAGGACACCATAGTACATGATTGTGTTGCTGACCAAATTATTTTTTATTAAGAAGAAGAGTTAC
>JBAMHW010000004.1:20522426-20536402 GCA_037177495.1 Rhadinocentrus ornatus
TTGCAGGTCATATCGTCATCGCAAGTTTCAACAGTGTTATCGCATATCGCATCTTTTACTGATATTGTGCAGCCCTAGGCTATATGTTGTTACTGTATTTAACTTTATGGAAGGACAGGACTCAGCCAGAATACGTTGTTAATGGTGAGAATCTCACTTTTGAAAGCGTAAATCCAAGCATGGCTTCAGTCATCTCTGTCATCAGTAATAAATATCTTAATATTGTGGGGCAGGGGGTCAATGGCTGTTTAGTATTTGCGTGAACGGGGTCCCCAAGGAAAATTGGTTGGGAACCACTGCTTTAGAGGAACTGTTCTCATTCAGCAGCACAAATTACTTCTCAACATCTTGTTGTTTTAGTTAAGACAAAGGATTAGATTTTTGTTGTCAAGAAGATTTTTGTTATAGTCCAAAACTACATTGCACTTTTATATGAAGTGTAGCTCTGAGTGCTTAAAAATTAATAATTAAATAAAGACCTATAATTGTTTTTCCTCAAAGACAGATCAGAAGTGTCTGAAATAAGAAAATAACAACAAGGGAGCATTAGAGCAAAAAGTGCCTTAAAAGCTGCTTAATAACCTTCATTGTTTTTGTCAATGGTGTCAAATTCAGAAGCATTTATTCATTAAGTTTCTATGTTTTTATTGTTTTCTAAAGAAGGAATCGTACTAAAAAGGTCCTGAAAACAACTTTTTTTTTTGGTTTCCTCTCTTCAGTATGGCTGTACTAGAGGAAGATGATGATGAAGATTATGGTGAGGAGTGTGAGGGAAGAAAAAGGCCACGTGTGACATCACATCAAGCGTCACATACTAACTACCTGATGATGCGAGGGTACTGTATACCTGGCATAGGTAAATCTTAAGTTTTTCCCAGATTTATACTTTCTGCATGTTTAAAATGGGACATTTCACTTATGTCATAGAAGAGCTAAAAAAAAGCTGATTCACAATGAATCTCTTTATTTAGGTATTTCTCATTCAACATTATAGATTTAAAAGTGCACATGGTTTTGTTTTATATATACCATAAGCTAATGAAATAATTAAACTTATATGTAATGCATTTATGTTTTCTTTTATAAGATATGTTCACAAATGATATATAGCTCATTTATTGGAACAAAGTAAGTTGAATACAAATGAAGGCAAAAAAAATCAAAACAGGATTCTAAGTAACAAACATGTGATTTTTTTTATTTATTTTTATTTATGTATTGGAATATTTTCCTTACATATTTTAATACAACTCTTTATAATGCAGTTATAACATAAGATAAGGGCCAGTCTTCATGTAATTGCCATTAAAAAAAAATTTTAATTGAAGATGCAGGCAACTGTGTGTGAGGCATAAAGGATCCTGGTATAATGTCTGTTGCTTTTTTTTTGCAAGAGGAACAGTGACAAAAAGGTTCATGTTGCTTGAAGGAAACTAATTGTAGAAAATAATACCTGAGCTATATATGGAGCTATAATATAGCTGTAGACCACTGAGAGAGGGTTTAAAAAATTGGAAACGTTCTGGATTAATAACTTGCAACAAATTTCAGTTTCATATGGAGGTTATAGAGATCATAATGTCTGACTCAATCATCTCTGTCATCAGTAATAAATATCTTAATATTGTTATTAATAATAACTATCAATAATAATAATAATAATAATTTTGGACGACTCTTCAGATAACTATTATTTGTTTCCCAACAGGAAATGCAATCATAAGGATGTTTTTGGTTTGCAACCTAGCTCAGATTTATATCATGTTTTAATCTTTGTTTTCCAGTCAAATTGCGAAACATTAACACCAGTGATAACATCGTGGTGGAGTCGTGTATCATGAGCTTGCAGCTGCGCAACACACCTGCTCACCATTTGTTCAGTGAGGAAAGTAAGTATCAGTGCTGTCAAAACTTGTACTGCCAAGTTTAATATACAGAAGGAAAAAAGTTTTTGTTTTTTGTTTTTCTCCTCATTCATTTACAGACTCTCCACCACTGGACTTGACTAAATGCGGCCCATCCCTGCTGCCCCCCTTGCTGACCAGCTACATCCGTTTACCTTTCTCCTCTCCACCTAGTGTGGAGGAGTGTGACAGGCTCTTTCTTCAGCAGAGGGGATACACCACTCAGGACATTGAAGCGTGTGCTCAGCTCAGAAGGAGCTTGGATGAAGCAGGTGAACGTGGTTTGGATGAAAGGGACCTCTTCATGGTTTATGTACACCTGCAGGTACCGGAGTCTGGACGTACCCGAAGCTTGCTGCAGTATTTGAAGGTAAACACACACATTTTCTTCCTTTTGATTTGCCTATAGATTCTCTAAGCCCTTAACGTCCCGTAATTACTCTCTTAAGAATGAAAACTGAAGGAAGTATAGTGCCTGGCTAAGGCAGAAAGGTACCAAGTCTGACAATAAATCCTTATTTTGGCTAAAAACCGTTATCTTTCATCGTTATTTTAAAATGAGAACTTCGAGTTGATGAACTGCATTGAAGAAATCTAACCAACCTTATTTTTCTGCTTCAGGACTTACAAGAGGAAGTCCAGATAGTTAGAGTGGGGGGTTTGAGTGTTCGTTGGGTGCTTCTGCAGCACGCTGAGCCGTGGCTACTGACTATAAACTCCAAGAAATCATATCGGCCACCCTCAACATCAGCTAGACCTCCTTCTCTGGCGAGTCAGCACAACATCCCTTTCATACGCAAGAGATGCAGCAGAGAAGTGCATCTGGAGACAGAGGGACCACCTGCAAAGAAACTGGCTTTAGATGGAGGAGAATGTCCTGACAGAGAAAGTGTGGATGGATCATCTTGTAGCGCAACAGACAAACCTAATGAGGAAGAACAGCAGGAAGAGAGGGCAGATGAAGGAAGTGCAGACAAATTGGTGAATGTAGAAGAGGAGGGGAGAGAACAGACAGTGTCTAAAGGGGAAGGAGAGGAAGTAGAAGAACAGGTGGAAACTGTGAAAAGACATGATAAAAAGAGGGAGCTGAGGACCAGAAGGAGTAGTGTAAATGATGAAAGACATAAGGATGAACACTCTTCAACTCCTGCATCAGCAGATGATGGGTGAGTATCACTTCTGAGGGACTGGCTTTAATAATCTTTTGGCAGATAATTGTTTTTTTTCCCTGAGTATCACTTCTTCTTTCTGTATCCTACCAATTTCTGTTCCACCAGAGAAAACTCAAGTTTCATCAGCCGGCCGTGGCGTTTAGTTGACGGCAAGCTGAACCGGCCGGTGTGTAAAGGCATGCTGGAGGCCGTTCTTTGCCACATCATGTCTCGGCCAGGAGTCACACAGCAGATGCTGGTGAAACATTACAAAGATGTTCTGCAGCCAGTGGCAGTGATGGAGCTGGTGCAGGTGAGCAGAAATACTTTCACATGCAGCTGCATGCCCGTTGCTACCGTTTCTCTATGTGATAGTTAGAGATGCACCGATCCGATAACCACATCGGAATGTGAACTTCTCATGGGCACAACAGAAAAAATAAGACCAGAGAGTAACCAATAGAGATGCACCGATCCGATACCCGGATCGAATATCGGCTCCGATATTGACTCATTAGCTGGATCTGATATCGGATGAATGAGGCCGATACAGTCCATTTTTTTAAATTAATATCATACACAGCAATATATTTACAGCATCTAGTCACACAAGCTGGTTACATCAGCATGCAAGTGACGAGCAACACGGAGCAAGCCAAGTATGCTGTATGGAATATTTCAAGCTTGATACGGCAACAAGTCTGACTGCGACATGCAATATCTGCAACTCTAAAATTGCGAGGGGTGGTAATAACGTTGCTAAATACAACACCACTAACTATAATAAGCACCTCCAAAAGCACCATGCTAAAGAGCTCCAAACGAAGGCAGAGAGCACAACTCGGCAGTTAACTTTGGTGGATGCACTGCAAAGACGGGACAAACTTCCAGCTGGCAGCGTGAAAGCAACAAACATAATGGAGACGGTTATGGAGTTTATTGTTTTAAGTTCCCAGCCCCTCTGTTGTTGATAACGAAGGATTCCGTCGCCTGGTGAGCCAAGGTACAGTTTACCATCTCGAAAATATTTCTCTGAGACCGGTCTGCCTGAACTGTACAAGAAAGTGTGCAAACACATATCAGAGGAATTAGAGGCTGTAACATCAATGAGCTTCACCACAGACATCTGTAGCTCCGACATGTGCCCCATGACACTTTAAAGTTGACTTTTAAGTTAGAAGCGACTTGTTCACCTCACGGTGCAATGCTCCAGGCGAAAAACTTCCCCGGATTACACACCGGAGACGCGATTCCGGCTGCTATAAAGGAAATGCTTGATCAGTGGCATATTCTGTTGACAAAAGTGCACGTCATTTTGAGGGACAATGCCAGCAACATGAAAAAAGCCATGGACAACAAGGGATTAGTTCATTCAACGGTAGTATCGGATCGGTATTGGGTATCGGCCGATAGCTCAGCCCAGGTATTGGATTGGAAAAACCAGGATCGGTGCATCACTAGTGATAATAACATGCACATTATGCTAAATGCTTTGAGATGTTTGTTTTTTTACTGCAATGTAGTTACATCATGTTACCACATGAAAAAGATTTTTATTCTGTTTTAAACATTACTTTGTTTTAGCCAAAAATCTGGAGATTCCCATTTATTTTTATTTATTTAAGAATGAGAACATGATGAAAATGGACCAAATTAGGCTGCTAAAATTTGCCTTTTGAAATCTTATGCGACTTCCCTGTTTCCTTCACAGGCACTTGTAGAATTGGGATGTATAACTAAGAAAACGTTGGTCAAAGATCCTAAACCCTCGTTGTTTGCTCGCTCTGTGCATCAGAGAAGAAGTGAAGCAATGGTGAACGTTGAGGAACCAGACACAGTTTTTTATGAGCCCACCATCAGCTGCTGCCTGCGACTCTGTCAGGTGTTGCCCAATGAGCGACGTTGGAACGATTGGGTGTCCTGAGAATCTTCCTCTTGCTTACCTTTCTCCACCTGTTACAGTTCTTAAGTTTAAGCCCCAAAGAGTGAAATGAAAAGACGTGGCAACAATCAGACCTGTGAAGCAGATCATTATTTTTTCTTATCAGATTTTTCTTTTTTGTAGCTTAAAATGTTTTGTATTTTACTTTATTACTTTCTTACATTAAGTTCTAAATAAAGTACATTATTGACTTGTATGAAACTGAGCTCGACAATTTTGGTAAAATTGTGTCAAAGTAACAATAAGCATTTTTATATTGTTACATTATATGACTGATTTTCTGTAAACATATCAGTGTTCTAAAAACAACACAAGCCTCATTAGAAAGTCTTAATATTTGATACAAAACTTCATCACCCAAGGTATGGAAAGCTATCCAAACATCTGAATTTGCAGGTTATTTCAGAGTGTCATGTGGCCCAAATGACATGGGGGATGTGGTGCCATGTTTTTGCTTAAAAGGGTTGAGACTTAAAAGCATTACATTTAACTTAATGACGGTATTGAGCTGTTATATTCCCCGACTTATTTCTCAGTCTTTGACTAATTTTCTCTTCTTCCCCTGGTGTGCTCCAGTATGTACTGTATAATGTCGTCATCATTGTCCATTTGATCAGGCTTCACAACAGAAAAGAAGGGACTTTATCAAACACTCTTCAGTAGTCTTGAAAAATTGTCTTTAAGGTGTAAAACAGAAAGCATGGCCACATCTGTGTCCACAATGCCCTTATTTGGGAGTTGTGACCACATCTACCAGAGGAAAACAATTTGTAATGCAGCTGTGTTCATGGGGCTTTGGGTATAGCAAAATCTGTCCAAGAAAGCCGAGGGCGTTAAAAGTGAAACCAAAACGTGGATATTTTGAGTAATTATGTGAATAATCTCAGGAAACTGATGACAATCCTCAGGAAAAAGTAATGTCCTGTATTGGGATCTTTTTCCTCTTTGACTATATGAGTGCGAATGTTCTGCTGTTGTGTTTTATCTACGGGTGGTTTTCCATTTTTATGTTTGTGGACAGTTTAAAAATGTTTACTGCCTGGTGATATTGTAATCAGAAAAAGCATAAAAACAAAATTGTCTAGTTTGAAAGTAAGATATCCATATAGACATTTGTGTTATAACAACTTGATAGGACATATTGTACACTAGACTGGATCCAAACAGAGGTGTCCAGCAAAGACAGTCGGCCCAAGCACATGAGCCTACAGGGAGCTCACAACATATTTTAGGATACATAATAAACAATAGACAGCTTTTTTTTTCCTTTTTAAATCTGCAGCAATAGTTTCTAAACAATAGTGCAAAATGTGCCACACTTTAACGAGCGGATGTTGGGGGTGGGATGTGTTGTACTGCCAACATTGTTCCAGTTAAATAAAAAGAAAAAAGGTAACAAAAACAAACGGGGATAGCCGCTTTCATTCTCGTCTCTGCTGAGATTGGTTTTTCATATTAAAAGAAAAATAAATCCAGTTCAGTCTGCTGTTCATGCGTGTTCTTTGCATCTACACATCCTTTTAAACTGCATTAATTGACATTAACTGCTTGCATGTTCTCAAGTTCAGTTTTATTGAGCCAAATACGATGGACCAGGTGGACCGCACTAGGAAATTTAACCAACAGATGCACAATTTCATAAGTTTCATGCTCCTGTTCTCATTTGAGTTTATAACATGTAATCAGAGTTGGGTACGATAAATATGTATAAAGCCTTATTTTTATTTATTATTATTAAACATCTACATTGGTACAATTAATTTTCTAAATACATTTAAATGCTTCTTTATCAAACTGATCTGATCTGTAAGTTGTGAAAAGCGTTGAAATGATTTTATTTCTTCTCTGTGTGACATGAACACACTGCAACAAGTCAGTTTGGCCAGTGTTCAAATCAGACCGTTAAGAAATCTAGGGGGTTAGATTGTTGTGCATGGTTTACATGGACGTTGGATTTCTGATGAACAATGTGTCTAAACATCAGTGATTCATCCAGTTAAAGTGAAACCGCTGTGCCGTCTGGTTGAAACAAATTCTCTGAACCTGTTCAGTTTTCCAAATATGCTTGGACTTAGCGTTGACTCATCCACACAGGCATTTGGTCCCTTCCAACAACCAGAGGAGTCAACATGAAGTCCTTCCTTACTTTGTTTCTTGGAACATTCAGGAAGTTCTTTATTGTTTTTAATCATGGTAACAATAGCTTTGGCTGTTGGTTCATCTTCTTCACCACAACAAGCAGATGCAGAGCCTACATCACTGCAGAAGCTACACCAATTCCATCTGTCAATGTCCTGCTCCATTTTTCCCATACTTGTGAACAAGACTTCAACATACATCCACTTTGGGAAAGTTTTCACTCCTGACATAGAAAGGACACTCCATCATTGTCAGGCTGAGGACCATGACCTCGGATTTGGAGGTGCTCCTCACCCAGTTGTGCACTGTTCCAGTGAGTGTTGATCACAGACCCAATTAGATAACTTGCTCTTTCAGACGAGATGTCGCATACATCTTGGTGCCGGTCTATTTAGGTCTTTACATAGCTCCTAGTCTGCCCTCCCTGAAGATCACTTTGCCTTGGGAGACCCTGACAACAGCCCTTAGGTTCATGGTACCCCTCCACCACTATGTTAAGGTTTCTATTTACAGAGCCAAGATTATACAAACTATATTTATGTGCAGTTTTTTTCTCAAACAGCCTACCTGAATTGACCTTATCTTCAGTTTGACCACAAACAACATATGCTTTTTAGGCACAATCTGACTGAGAATGATGTGTTGATCTGGCTATGTTTGGTAAAGCACCACTATTTATAGGAAGGCTGCAGCTTAGTACTCTATTTAAAATCATGTAGTATTCCTCCGTCTCTTCATACTGGCTCAATAAACCCTGTGTTTCTCTGTTGGTTCATTACTTTGTGTTTGTGTTGTTTAGCTGCTAATGTTACGAGCTGCTACTAAAATGGGCTACTTTTACCAAAGTTGTGTTTCTAAACATGAAGTTTAGTCTAAACTTCTGACTGGAAAAAAAATATTAAACAGATTTCAGTTAGAAATCCAGTTTTTTTAGTCTGGTTATAAAACAAAAAAATAGAGCATTATTATTTACATTTCTATGTTAATTTCAGTGGTTGCATCAGTTATTAATCCGCAGGTGAGTAAACATTTTTTAGCTTGTTGTTAATGTATGCATGCTGTGAATGTGAACTATGATCAGTATTATTAAATAACCAGTATAATATCTGTCAGGAAAATAATTTAATTCATCAACATGTTTTGGTAATTTTTTTCTTTGAGATACGCAAATTATTTGTAGGGAATCCAAGTTATGATTACATAAAAATGGTATTTTACTTACAGTTTTTAAAAACTGGAGGGTCGACTGTTTCTTTTGCAAGTTCATCTTGAATTAAAAAAAAATTCTTTTTAGACAGATTTAGGATTTTGGAATCAGGCTCCATGGAGATTAAGCATGTGCCTATTATGCAGGTTTAGAGGATGTTTTTTTATCTGACATGCAGCTCCCTTAAGGGTTTAATTTAATTGACAGGCCTCGTATTGTAGTTCTGGATTTAAGCTTTGCTTCTCTTTTCCCTCATACCTACTATCATTAAAATATCTGTCAGGGAGTTATGTGTCTATGTGTTAGTGTACCAGCTAGAGTCAGGGGACTGAAATAAACACTGGGCATAAATAATTGGACAGCAAAGAATTTATGCATGTGACTGTACAGCATTTTTGGAATATAAGTGAATGAAACAGAAACAAGGAACCAGCTAAAGTGGCTAATAGTCCCTTAATCTGTATAATAAAGGGGTTGCAGGAAGCAGATAAGAGAAATATTTTCAAGAAGTGATAACATTCTGCTCTGTTGCAGATGAGTGGTGAATGAAAATGCACTACATTCACTCAAATACTAAGTAAATTCAGTTTGTGCTTTGTATGTTTTGCTTAAATATATCTGACAGATATTAACTTTAATTACCTTAAAAATATAGAACTCATAACGGATTAAAGTTTGTAAAACTGATCTTTTGTTATTAAGTAGTCACTAGGCAGTCATGGTTAATTTTAGTTTAACTATTATTTCTTACTTGATGTATAGGCTCCATGTGCTTCATTGGGTAAATAACTACTCGCTGTTTTCAGATGTGAGGTCCAGGAAACTATATGAAATGTGTGCTGCTCCTTCCTCTGCTCTGACTCTGTGAGACAACCAAAAAAGGGTGTGGTGCATTTAGACTGTTTCTACTTTCAGTTCCAGCCACTTCATGTCCAGCCTTGTGTACAAGGATTTTAACCATCATCGGTGCTTATTTGCCTGCACAACTAACAAGACAAATATGTCTATCTGTAACATGTTTTTGGTCATGATTTTTCTGAGTTTTCTTGCCGACCTGCAGGTGTCTGGCTGTGGTAAGTTTTCTGCTGTCTGATTGCTTGTTGGTCCAAGAGATCGCTTTTCTGTGTGCTGAATATTAAGGTTATTGGTAACTTTTTCTTAAAAGAGTCATTCAGCTTTTTCTGTGTTAGTGAAGTTTTTAGGGTGAATATTGTAATGTTAAAACCATGTTATGTAAAAAATGTTGAATTATTATTGCAAGCCTTATGCATCATGCTGTGACAGCTTTGTACTGAAGTTAAGCAAATTTGAATTGGATGGTGCATTAATGATATTTAAGCCATAACTAGGTTACTGCCTGATCTAGAATTTCACAGCATTTAGTAAACCAGCTGAAATCATACATAACTGTAGATTATTACAGTTTACAAAGTTATTGAATCAGTGGTTGCTTAGATAAGAAATCATAATTTATTTTTTACATGAAAACTTTTTAAAACATTTTTATGTACAAATTTATTTATTTATTTTTAATATAGTTAGTAGTACAAGTAATATAAAAATAGTTCATAATGATATTGTGCTTCTTACAGATGAAAACTGTCAAGAAAAACCCATATTTACTCCTTCCAAAGTGGTAGTGAAGTACGGTGATCCAGTCAATGCCACATGTACAATATGTAGGAACTGCACTTCCCACACATTAGATTTGGAGAACAATGTGGGAAAGAAAGTACCAAATGGATCCGAGATTTCATGGATAGTTGACAAAATAAGTGAATGGCGCACAAATCCTACTTGTCACTACTACAGTAACAATGTCTACTGTTGTAAAGATCTGGATGTCATTGTCTACCGTAAGTAGCCTACAGGGGCTCTTGAAAGGTTTTGCTAGTAAAGGATTTATTACTTGCTATGCTGTCAATTTAACATTTCTTTTATCTCATCTCTACAGAGCCTCCTCAAAATGTGTCCATTAGCTTTAATCACACTGGACCAATAAAAAAGGATGGCCTGTACACACTGCGGTGTGATGTAATGAATGTTGCCCCTGTTGAAAACCTCATTGTGACCTTCTACAAAGGACAGACAGCATTGGTTCACCTCAAATCCACTGATAACACAACAGAACCAGTGAATGCCGACTTCACTCTGAAGTTCAACTTTACTAAAGCAGATAATGGAGCGGAGTTCTGGTGTGAGGCCAAACTGGAAATGGGACCTGAAGGACCACAGCCCTCTCCAGTGGTGAAGTCAGGAAAACTCACTGCTACGGTCCACTGTGAGTCTGGATTTATTTACTATTTAAAAAAAAAAAAAAGAATACAGTGGGGAAAAAAATCAGGAAAAAATAGCAAAAAGAAAAAGACTGGAGGAAGATAAAGAACAATTTTATATTAAATAAATGGATAACAATAAATTAATAAAGATTACATAAATAAGGCTTAATAAAAGTAAATAAATTAATAAAATAGAATAACTAGGTCTATATATAAAAAAAAAAACCAAGGCCAGAAGTGGCAAATTAGAGACACCAAGCGTTACAGAGTTAAACCAATGTGCAAACTGCTCTGGTGCCAAAGTGAGGGAAAAAAATTTTCTTAAAAAAAAAAGAGGGCCCACACCTTGACTGAATGAATAATTTTTTGTAAACATGAATCTTTGCAGCACAGAGTTAGTTAGCTTAACGAAGCATGAAAACATTAACATTAGTAGCAACAGCTAGTCTAGTTCGGACCAAAAGTAACTACATCAACCTTCTAGCTCCTCCTATGAATAAAAATGCACATGGTATAAAACAGGATATTTTATTTCATTTTGTCAATTAAATATTCCAATAGAATATTTAAATAACAGGTTTTTAATTTTATAATGTGACTCACTCTTGTATTAATTCACAACAGGTCAAATAGATTTAGAAAAAAAAAAGTAATATTGATCCTTTTGTCAGATATTGATTATCTCACATGACGGTCTATGTGTTCTCAGGTGCAGATTTACATTCCTCTACATGCAGTGGAACAGAGGAACAACACAGTCATGCCACCAGCATCTTTAACCAACAGGTTCACAAGTTCGTGATGTGTTTCATGCTTGTTAAGTTTATCATGTTTGATGTTTTATTACAGAACCATATCCTGTGATCATAGAAGATGTGACAAATATTTGTACATGTAGTTTCCAATCCTGCTTAAGTCAGTATGATTAACTATACTAACTATACTGTTAAAATGCTTCATTTTCAATCTGATATTTAACTACTAAATCGCATCAGTCCTGAAAGTGAGAATGGTTTATTTCTTCTGTGTAACATGAGCATACTGTAACAACAGTCAAAGTCTCCAAGCCAGAGATTGTTCAGCATGCTGATATTTACAGTGTTCACTCATTTAACTTAGTTAGTAAATATTTTACCGCAAACCAAAAGTCTCCTTAAGGCTGATGAGAATGTCATTTGCTACACAAGTGTCACTAAGTGTTGTAGACAGTTCATGTTGTTGTGATTTTGAAGTCTTAGTCAACTCCCACTTCTGAGCTTTTCACTGGCTGCATCGAAGTAGACGCATGTCTTTTGCAATACATACAAATATATCAAGACCTTCATGCAGTAATTTTCCTTTTATGGCTATGTACATAACAATTAACAGAAATAAAAATTTGACTGTAAATTCATTTAGCTTTCTTTATACAAGATCACACAGTATTCAATGTGCATACAAGTACATCAAGATTTCCTGGAACTCCTTGTAGAGCAAACTGAAGCTTCCACTTCACGAGGAGAAGTCGAAGGAAGTCGAAGAACTTAAAATACCTCACAAAAACACGATTTTGTTTCTATGGACCTTTTCTCTAGTGGTATACAAACAGTACAAAACGGCAAAATACAGTTTACCATGGGTTAAATATAAAGCTGGATCTGCCTGCTTTACATTATTGTGGTTTCACAATAAAATAAACTTTAAATTAGAATTTAAATTAAACATGGACTCAGTGATCATTTCCAGTTTTTCCACTGACCGTGTTTGACTTGTGGCAAATCGTTACTTTCCTTTGACCTTGCTTGTACTTTGTTAGCTAAGAGAGAGAGAGAGAGAGAGAGAGGAATAAAATTAAATTTGAAATCATTTTGTTGTTTCAGGTTTACTTACAGTACATGGCTTACTGAACATCAGTTTTTAGATTATTTCAATCATGACAGCTATTCTGGAAGGTTGAAAGGTTTTCAACCTTTGACATGTTTGCATGAAAATGATGTCACTTTATTTCTATTTATTTGAATTATTATTATTATTATTATTCTATTTATTTGACAGGGACATTGCATTTTTACATAGTCACAAAATATTGTAGCTGATGCCATGCAGAGTTTTTGGCCTAAGCTAATTCTCAGCTCTTGTCCCTGGTTGGGCCTTTCTAGACTACATTAAAATACACGCATGTCTTACAAAACCTATATAAAATTAACCTGAACACACAATAAAAAATCTATAATTCATTCACACACACATACAGTACTATTTATAAGAGGGTACAGTTTTGGTTTGTTTTAAGCCCTAACCCTTAAGCCTAGCGGTAGCGGTAAAGGTTTTAAACTCCTTGCCTAATTTCAGTTGGTAATGTATTCCACATGTTAGAACTCTAAACTGAACTCTGAGCTCTGCACTGCCCTCTAGTGGATGTGTTGCCTAACATCAATGCTATTATAAAGCATGCGTGGGAGTATGTAGGTGCGGACATTCCAAACAGGCATGCGAATTAGGCTTTTGTCATCCCCGTAGTTATGCTACTATATGCATTTTCCTGCAATAGGCTCAGGCTGCTGGGAGGCATCACATAATTCCATTCTCTTCTCTTACTCTTTTCTCTATATTACATATTATAGTATAATCTTTGATGAAAGAAAAAAAAGTGTTTTATTGAACATTTTAAAAGCTAAATTGATAATCATCTATTGATTTTTAGTGTTTGAATTCAGACTCCTAATGTAAACTTATACGTGAGGGTAGAGAATGTGTTATGTATCAGCTTAAAGGTATCTTAATACATTAAAGCTTTTTCACCTTTTCTCAGCAATAAATATTTAAGCTGAAAAACTGTGACATTTGCTCAAGGAAATGGGAAAAAAACAAAAGTATTATGCTTTATGTTTGTTGGAGCTGCTGTGTATATTAAAGTGCTTTTTAATGTCTTCTCTATGTTTACTTGCAAATATGTTTCTGCAAAGAACTTTGAAACTTTATTTATATGTTTGCTGTTATAACAAGATGAAAATCCGCGTGCAGAAACTTACTGCTGAATATTGAACCAATAAAAGCTGAAAAAGTTTTCACTCTAACACACAACAGAGTGAGCAACTTTTACCAAATGCTGAAAATTGTTCTGTATATGTGTTTGAATGACCTGAAAACTGAAATTAAATTAAATTAAATAAAAAATAAATTATATAGGTTATATTGTGTGTTTTTTAAACATGGCAAGAACTGACACCTTGCAAATATAATCATTTAATAATCATATAATATAATCATCATCTCTTCCATTTAATCTTCTTATTCCCTTTAACAATCTGGTTTGGCCCCACAGCGAAACCTGAAAATGATCAGATATGCTCACAAGGTTTTTACAGTAAAGGA
>JBAMHW010000004.1:20552770-20584188 GCA_037177495.1 Rhadinocentrus ornatus
CCACCGGAAAGAGGCCCCGGGGAAGACCCAGGACACGCTGGATGGACTACATCTCTCGGCTGGCCTGGGAGCGCCTCAGGATCCCTCCAGATGAGCTGGTGAATGTGGCCAGGGAGAGGGAAGTCTAGGTTTCCCTGCTTAGGCAGCTGCCCATGCGACCCAACTCCGGATAAGCGGCAGATAATGGATGGATGGATGGATGGTTGGATGGATGGATGGACTTGGTTAGATGGCACCAAAATAAAGAATGACGGTAACGAGTGAATAACGATTAACAAGCTGTCTTGTAACTTGTAAATGAATACGGTTTGTAGATATTATTTCACAAAGTCTAAGATGTGTCTGAGCCAGCTAAACTTAAAAATGCATTTTTTAACCCCAACACCCTGGGATTAAGAAAAATGCTTTCTAATGCATTACTTCAAATCATAAGTAACAGAATCAGTGAAATCAGCCATTAAATTTTCAGACCCTAGCTGTTCAGCTTAATCTCCAACTCTCCCTGTCATCTAGGATAATTGTTGTACTGGCTGAAATCCCAAGCTAGAAAAGTCCAAAAAGTGGGTCAACAAGGGTGTGCCCAGTTGAAAGGAGTATCATTTATGCTAATCTGATTTGAGCTCTAGAAGAAGTTGAGATCAACGCTCATCCAGCTACTATGTTGTACAGTTGATCTGTGCTTTCAGAAGATCTGATTGAAATATTTATTGAGGTGAATTGTATTATTTAATTGATAAAGGGAGTATACAGGATGGACTCCACCAGAACAATATGAGCACTATGTCCCCCAAAAAATAACAGCATCTACTGAGTTTACTTACATGCTTTAAAGATCTTACAACTTATTGTGTTTTCAGTCTTTACTGAAATTGTGTTGCGACCAAGCCGATTAGAAATTAAGAAACGCATGGTGCTTGTTCAGAATATCAGAGTATGACATATGTTCCAAGTAAGACTGATATTCAGAGCTGATACACCAGTCAGTTTTGTAGGAGTGTTGCTTCACGTTGTTGCTCTAATAGATCACCTCTTGCAGGAAATTCAGAGAAGCTTTGATGAGAAGAACATGCAGATGCTGCAGGAAGCTATGGACAAGCTGGACCGTGAGGTGAGTGTGTATCTCATCCTCATTTTTCAATGTCAGGAAAACTGAACAGTTTCTGGGAAGAATATGTTGATAAATTTTCACTGTCTTTACAGGAAGGAAGATACCACCTGAAGAGGTGTATTGACTCTGGACTATGGGTCCCTGATTCAGGAGAGGGTGATGATAAAGAAGATGAAGAGGAAGATTAAATTTGATCCTCTGCACTTACCCAATCATTTTAATATTCCTTTTTATGATGTGCAATTTGCTTGTGGCTTTGTTAGTTTGTGGGTATTTGACAATTCTGCTTCTGTTTCATGTCCCACAGTTTACAAGTAATACATCATTCATGAACACAATATACTTCTACAAATAATGTTTGTCAAACTATCAGTCTACCTAAATAGTGTTAAATGTATTCAATTCAAAGTGTGTTTGTATAGCATTTTTTTCTGTAAATGTGAATATTTATTAGCACATGAATTAAAGACAGAGATCAAAAAGTTTTCTCATGTTTCCTGCAACCAAGTAAACAAAATTAGGTGTTTGTCTGTATTAATATTGTAGATGATTACCTGCATATTTATGGTTATTAATAACCTTTACAAAAGCCACAACTGTTAATGTTTTAACAGGGTATTTTTCCACCACATCCTGCCTCAGCTCATGAATATAGTGAATGAGCAATGGTCTTAGATTTTTTACAGCCCTTATTAATTTAACACGGATAAAAGTAATCATACAAATGCTACTGAAATGCAAACTGTTAAGATTGCCATAGAAAGATCACTGGCCAGTAGTTGTGTCCAGCTAAATCTGGCGTGCAAATGAGATAAATGGCACCATAAATGTGCAGGTGTAGCCGGTTCAATCTAAAGCCTGTGAAGCCAAAGGGTCCGAGTTCTTCTAGTTTATTTTGCTATTATTTTGATATAACTATTAATATACATCATCGCAACTGTCCACATATATGTTTTTTTGTTTGTTTTTTTGGTATTTTGTTTGTTATTTTTGGTATAAATTTCAAGAATGCTCTGTAGGGGCTGTCCAGTGGACAATATGGCAAAACAAATGTTCACGAATGTAGGCTATTATAATGTATTAATTACAGGATTTTAAGGCACCTACAGAAACATAAACTGAAGAAAAAATAAATACACATACCACACATACATATACATTAAATGAAACTATGGGAACAATGTGCAGAAACTACATATGTTTAAGAAAACACCTGCTCCACTATCACTGAAACGGCAGGCCTTACATAATGTAGGTAAGTTTAAGGTTTCCAGATTTTTAAAAAAAGAAGTCCGTCTTTTTGAACGTGTCGAGGCCAGTGTAACTTCCCAAATTGAGTTGCTATGGCTCTGCTTGGAAGTCCCAAAATAAAAAAATTGAGGGTCCATTTCCAACTTCACTCTAAACATTATCTCCGTTTCCAGTAAGACATCAAACTAATCTTTGGAAAATTATAGCATAATCAAAGACAATGAGTAAGAGAACCCACTTCCATTTAATACAGGATTTTTAACACGTTTTTATAGTGATAAGCGAATATGAGATCTATTTTGTTGTTTTGAGAAAGAGGCCTTTCCATGCTAAAAACAACAGTTATAAACAAGTAATATTTTATCTTTTCAATTGTTCGATTTTCCCACTTTTTCAGCTTGCTCCAGCATTTGAAAACAAAAGAAAGAAGACAAAACCACATGTTAGATTGTTTAGACAGAGTCAGTATAAACAGATTAACATCTGCGCAAATATTCTCATTAGGTTATTGTACCCTTGTGGATCAACTTTAGTTAACCATCATAAGTGGGGCTTTTATGAAAACTACAGAAATCTGTGTACACCGGATATTTGTGGTGTATATTACAACATTACCACAGCTTTGTGATCAAGTCATGTTGATTAATCTGCTTTTTTTTTTTTCTTGGTTGATTAAAAATTTAGTGAGTTAAGTTAAAAAATTTTTTTTAATATTTTCAAGTATTTTCTGTCTGCTTTTTTCTCATATTAAGATAATCAACAAATCAAAAGTTAAAGGTGAAGGTTTAGAAGCATGAAACTTGTGTCATTAAAATTTAACATTTTCAAAACAACAATTTTAAAATACCAACTACACTTGTGATAGAATATTAAAATATTGTCTAGTCTGTATAGATTTTAATGTGATGTGATGTATAATGTACAGCGCTTTGGATAAATACAGACCATTTAGCGCTAGATAGATAGATAGATAGATAGATAGATAGATAGATAGATAGATAGATAGATAGATAGATAGATAGATATATAGAGATAAATTATTAATCTGCTCAAACAAAACATAAACATAGTGTGCGTGAGTGAGGGCCGTGAAAAACACAAATATGAACAGAATGTGAACTGTTCTTTGCATTAAAAACAAAAACAGCTTTAAAACAAAAGACAAAAAAGAGTAAGAGTTACTAGTTTTAAACAGTTTATTTTAGTTTGTCTACGTGAAATGGACTGCATGTCGTGTAAAAGGACATAGCAAAAAAACAAAAACAAAACAAGGATGAGAAACAGGAGACGTGCATGCTTATTGTGATTTTTCAGTTTGAGTGCTAGACATGTACTGTATAAAAATAAGCTCAGTAAGTGTGTGTGTGTGTGTGTGTGTGTGTGTGATGGAGAGCCTTGATGCCTGACTACAGAAACAGCATGAGCGTATGGCTGCTAATAAAAGGAAAAAGCCACTTCCAGATAAAAAATAAAGAAAAAAAGAAACGGCAGTGGTACCGATGGAGAGAGGAAGAGTGGAGACTGTTGTACGGGGTTAATGAACGCACTGTGGGGGTGGAGGGAGGGGAGATGGGCTTCACCGTGGAGGATGTGGTGGTGGAGATGGTGGGAGGGGGTAGCTGGGGGAGACCACTGTGGCAGGGGAGAGGAGAGAGACAGAGAGGGAGGGAAGCTGGTGAAGCCGCGGATATTCATGAGAACGGCAAGGTTTTTTTTCCCTCGCCGTTGTGACACACCGCAATGTCTACAAACAGACAGAGAGAGTGGGGAAGACAGAGGGGGAAGGAGGAGAGTGAAAGCAAGACGAGGCTCAGCCCATCTTGCCATTGATCTTGAGGCGACCAAGGTGAGTGTGTTTTAATTCTTGCATCTTGCAGCCCGTGCATGTACGTGTGAATGCGTGTACATGTGTGATGGTTTATCACACAGCTCTTGCAGCGATGATAGGAGGGTAATCCTCATGTATGCACGTTTTGTTTTGGTTTTTGTACATTAACATGTGGGTATTTTGTAGCAGAACAGCAGGTTGGTAGTTAAGCTTCTGCTTGATACATTGCTGCTTGGTTTTATAAGCTGCTTTATTTAGAGTGAAGGCTGTACTGGTGGCTGCCATTGTGTGTGTATGTGCTCAATTTGCTCGTTGTCTGTGCATATATATGTCACTGTGTCACTATGCATTTGTTGATTTCTCAGTACAGACCTGTTATTACTCTGAATCTGTGGTAGGTCTGCCTTGAGAAGTCCTTTGACTGAGAGGGTGTGTTCTCGATGACCCTGGTAAAAGTCGTTATCACAGCTCTCTGTCTGCATACAAGCTTAATCAGAAACACTCTGATATGCTGAATCTGTCCCATCCAATGGAATAAGGTCAACTCAGACTGCTCAGAGTACTTATATAACATTGAAAACATTGGTGTTGCAGTATCAGCTTAGAATTAGCTATACTGTAGGTAAAGCTCCTGCAAGGCCACAATAGACCAAAAAATCTTGTTTGGGCTGCCTTCTTCCTGATTTATTAGTTGGCAAAGCCTTCTATGGGAATTTAGTCCATTCTTAATTAATTAATGTTCATTATTATTGTTTCACTTGATGATTTTGTTATGCATAAAATTATTTGTCTAAAGAAACACAGCCCATTACTACACTGTAAATACTGAATATCAGGGGGAAAGGGTTTTCTAATTTTATGTTTAATCAAATTATTCACAACATGGATGCCGGAACCGTAAGTTGTACATACTAGGGAGCAAAGACATGTCAAAGTTAAAAGTGATTACTCTCAATGTCTTGGCCATACTGATTCTTCATTTCTTCCCACAGGGAGCAGATTCCAGCATGAATATCCCAGGAAACCAAAGCAGGATTCTGGATATTTAGATTTCCCAGATGAGGCATTCACATCCAGAAAGACTTGCCAAGCAAAGTTTGGATCTAATTGACCAATCAGGTTGTGGAAAACCTATCCCAAGACTAGAGAGACTCAATCCAAAGTCATCAATAATAGCTTTGGATTCTTAATTGTTGCAGATTAGTTTACCACTGGCTAACATCATGCGAACTGTCCTCCAATTTGGATAACTATTGTAGAGAAATGTGAAAGGTTTCCTTTAGCAGCACCATCATGAACTCTAACCAGGATGACCTATTGGCTTATCAGGCCAAAGGAAAACGACACATGGTGACAATTGATTTTTGATTCAGTTGGTTTTTTGGAAGTGCAACATATCTAAACATGGAGCTGCTGAGGGGCAAATAAATGCTCCTTTACTGTGTTGAAGCAGTGGGACACTTGATTTTGACCATTTGAAAACTGAGGTGTGGGCGGAGCACAGGTGCAGCAATTGGCTAGCTGGGTCAGCTCCAATGGGGGCCGGTTGTGACCCGGTCTAACCCCGGTTTGAGCTTGCAGTGACCTTTGACCTCTCCGGTCCTGGCTCTCCATCTGCTCTGTTGCCTGGGTTCCGGAACGCTCCGCCCTGGGGCCCAGAACGAGCCAATCAGGATGAAGAAGAGCCGCAGCGTGCTGTCGGTGACTGGAGAAGAGGTGAGAGGGAGATAATAAACAATGAGGGTAAAGTAGCCAAAACTTTGTTGCAGCTACAGTAAGAGTAAATACCAGACTGTGGACAGTGTGTGTGTATTTGTGTTTGAGATATACAAGACATGTGACTTTCACACAATGCTCTCTTTGTTTCTGCCATCAAGATCTGTGCACACTCTCAGAAGTACGAGTGGTACAAGTCTGGGTATATGCTGGATTTAGTATCCTCCAGCTTACAGTCATACAGCACGAACCACTGTCACAGTCCTCTATGTAAATGATCTCATTCTAAATGACTCCTCTCTGCAAATGAGCAATTTTCTTTTTAAAGGTGAAGTTTTGGCAGAAGGATGTGACACTTTGCATTATTCAAACACCCATTGATTATGCTTAGTGCTTATATGCTTCAGTGTGAGTACTGTATGTGCGTGTGAATGCGAGCATATATCCACATCTGGGTCTGGACAACATCAAATGCAGCATGGAAGCAACACGGCACTGTTGCCTAGCAACTGCTACCATTCCCCCAGTGTTTTGTTGCTACGGTACTGCAGTGCAGATCAGCCTCTAAGAGCTCAGTCTGTAGAGGCCCTATCTCAGACACACATAGACTGACACACTCACACATAGCCTAACTTACACATGCGCTGTCACACATTCATGTACACACACATATATAAACAGTTTATGGTGTGTGTTTCTGTGAGAGTTTCCTCACTTTTAAAAATGGGAATATGGCAAATCAGCTCCCACTGGTATGTGTGCAATCACCAGTTTCCTTTATTTTTATGGCTAAAACTGATTTTCATCTAATTGTTAGAAAAACAGAGCAGTATTTTTCTGCTCTGTCTTACTCCATTCTTCAGTTACCATCATCGGTTTTCCCTCCTGTCTCACAGGGGAATGACACAGATGTAACGGATGCTGGGGAGAAGGCGGAGTCATCTCGCTACAGCCGATCATACACGTCTGGAGCCACGCTAGGGGCTGAGCTACGCAGGGGGAGAAGCAGAAGACTCTCACCGAGTCTCCAGGTCCTAAGCATTGACACATTTGCATGCTTGGTGGTGGTGAAGCATAAAACAACTATGGGCCCCAGCTGGCAGCCACCTTTCTTGTCTGTGGCTTGCAACCTGTCACCTCTAATTTATTTAGAGGGTATGTCATAATAACATGATCTTATAGGACAATTCAGCCATTTTACTACAAATCATTTACATTTTTTTTACTACAAGCAAGCATTTATTTAAGCAACTTTTCTTATATGTAGAAGACATAATTATTGAAAAGTGAATGACTCCCAAAAATGAAAAAAAAAATCTCAAATTTTTAACTTGTTTGAGGTAGATGTATTAAAGATAACATGAAGCACAGTGGAAACAATGATTCTAAACTGGCTAAGATTGAAATGATAACTCACCAGCTGTTTCCAATCTGAGACAACATACAAACTAGAGTAAGTGGCTGGGGTTTCCGCAGATAAGAGATAATATCCCACATATTTCCAGAGATTAATATAATTTATAGGAGCTCTTTCCATTTATCTGATGTGGATGTACACCGAAATGGTTGGTTTCCCTTTCCTAGGTTTATTTCCTTGCAACTACTTCTACAGAATTACAACCAAAACCAACAGCTATTGGCAATAAAACAGAGGCTTATTTACTGCACTCACGTCAAACCAGTCAGTGGAAACGTGTCTGATTCACAAAATGGTCACTTGCTTAAAATATTTTTTTTATATTAATACAGCAGTGATACACTAATGCAATTTTTTACATTTAATGCCCACTTAAAATATTAAGGGATTATTTTTAACTGAAAAAGAAAATTACCAAAAAGTAAGTATCAAGGAACTAGTTTTACAAACAAGGCAGTGTAATGTGAGAAGGTGCTGATGCAGAATCGATAACAATAGGCTGTAATATACAGGGTAGATGACGTGGTGGAATATGAATACACAGATGTTGTCATTCACTGACCGTAGTGAGGTCCGTGTGAAAGTACAGTAATGGAAAACCCCTCATGACCACCCTGTTTTTTCAGGTTTTATTATCATCATTGGTCAGCTAGTGTTTTCCATGCTGCTCAGTCATGTGAACGAGGTTTTTTAGAATTTTGTTAAGAAATTGATCCCCTGGTCTCACTCACACTCCCTTTCCTAATAACTGCTCATCAACTTTGATGTTAAATGTAGTTTTGCTCAGGACAGATGGGACAAAAACAAACAACCAAAAAAAATACAACCTACTTGCAGCCTAGATATTTTGACCAAACACTAAGCTGTGATGTGGGTCTGCAGAGAAGTAGCTTCAGCTGTTAGAAAGATGGACAAGAAAATCCCATCTTGTGCAATCTTATTAAGTTCTTTCATGCTGTCGTTGCAAAAAGAGCAACATTGTGAAAAAATGTCTATGCCTGTGCTTTGTTGGAGGGGGTTGTTGTCATCCTCCATGTCCATTCAAAAATATTGATTTCAGTCTGGAGATGAAGATCTGCATTTTAATTTATTTAGATAAGACTCTAGAGCTCCTAATGTTCTCGAGGCGCTATTCGCTACTTTGGCTTTGCCAATCCTTGCTCTGATGTCTGCACCAAGGCAAGGATTAGGAATACCCTTGCACGGTTAAGAACCTCACACTGTTGGGGTCCCTAATACGAGAAGAGTATTAAGAGAAATTTTGACTAAATAATAGTCTGATTTCTGTGCATTTTACCAAATGATTTCCTTAAATCAGAACAATCAGTGAACAATTGCGCCTAGAGGCAGTTGTCACCTTGGCCAATTAAGAACTTTTTTTAATTGGAAAAAATGTGTTTGCACTATGTTATACAGATGTCAATCCTCCTTTGTATACAAACACCTCCTTATGTCTCATCAGGTACCCTGCTGGCTCCGACCTCGAGATCGCACCCGTTCGCCAGAGGTTTTGAGCGATATGTCACGCCCCACAACTCTTCCACTTCGTATCCCACCACGCATCTCCATCACACAAGCAGACGCTGACAGGTTCACACACAGTTACACCTTTTTTCAAAACTTTTCCTTTTACAAAGCTTTATAAGATACTTATTCTCTGTGTTCTGTGATTATCTTTACCACATTCCAGTTATGAAGCAGAAAATGGCATATCCCCAGGTCATACCCCTCTGGGTTCCCAGAGTCCAAGCCTCACTTTGCACACCTCCTTCCCTCAGGGCCAGAGACGAGAGTCCTTCCTGTACCGCTCTGACTCTGACTATGACATGTCACCCAAGACTGTCTCTCGTAACTCTTCCCTTGCTAGTGAAGGGTGAGACAAAAAACAAACAAAAAAAACCTTCTTTTCTGAAGTCTTTCCATCTCATATGCTCTTTCAATCTTTTTTCCAAACTTCTACAACTGTCCCTCCCTCTCTTAGGCACACAGCAGAGGACTTTATTGTCACACCTTTTGCTCAAGTAAGACTAACAAGTTTCTTTTAGCTTAATGAGAAGTCTTTCATACTATTTCTAATGCCACAGTTTCCAGACTATCCACTATATTTGTTTCTTATCTGGATATCCACATTTTTCTGCTGCTGTTCTATACACATATACAGTTATGCTCTGATGTGTTGTGGCGATCTAGGTTCTGGCAAGTCTGCGATCAGTACGGAGTAACTTCACCATCCTTGCCAACGTCTCCACACCTACTGTCAAGTTAGTACCACCAAATTGTCCTCCAAAGCCTCGTTTCCACCAATGGGTGCGGGTCAATGATGTATGGCAGTGGTTCCCAACCTGGGGTCCCCTAAAGAGCACAGGGGGTCCCTGAGGCTTTAAACATTAAAAGCCATTGTGATCAATGTCCACACACTGTCCCTATTTTAAGAAATAGAAAGTAAGGCTATATGTTAATTTAATTAGCTTAATTTAATTTTGGCTTTATCGATGGACAGGACTACATTATTTATGGTAAGAATCTCACTTTTGAAAGCATAAAACCAAGTTTGGTTTCAGCACAGGGTGGGGCAGGTCCCCAAGAAAAATAGGTGGGAACCACTGATGTAAGAGACGGTTAGGGTGAGGAAATGATTTGTAAACTGTAACCTTGTTGCATTCCTACAGCCAGCCGTTATTTTACTTGAGATAGCCGGCTTGCAAGAGATGCCTCGGCTGCGTAATAGCATGACCCCATCGCAGGCCTTCCTTGAAATATAACCAAAAACAAAGCAGGAGAATAGCAGTCATCAAACAGTTTGTGTTCCTTCGTCTTGGCAGTGCTTTGTAACACCATTTTAAACATAGATTTAATCATCAAACAGAAAATGTCTTGTTCCAAACAAGGAGCCATTCCTGCTTTGTTTTTATGCCAGGTCGCACGGGAAGAGACTTCTTTTTTTTAACTAATCAACTAGTTGCAGTGCGTCAAGCTCAAACATTTTGGGTCGGATTGGGTAGATTGGTACCCCAACGGAAGGGTTCCAGTAGAAGTAGAAGGCGTCTGGTATTGGGGTATCCTTCCTAGTTTTCATGCGTGGAAATCAAAAGAAAATGCGTCCTGACTTGGCCTACACTTGTGCACATCTCTACAATATACTAACTGCAAAATAAAGTTTTAAGACCTGTAATGCACAATTTTATAGAGGTATTTTGATATCTTTAACCAAATGTATTTAATCAATATGAGAGTAATTCCTTGTTTTCACGCTCAGGTGTTTTTCCTCTCAAATACACTGTTGCATATACAAATGTCCTGCACAGTTGTTCTTGTAAACCTTTTCTATAGCAATATACTGTTATTTATGTGTAAATATACTAAATACACATATACACATCAGTGGCTAGTTCTCGGGTGCAGCTTAAACAGACTTTTTCCTGTTTTATTATTTAACATTTTAAATTTTAAATTTAGACCTTGTTGTGTTCCATATTGGTGAAGCAAAAAAACAAAAAAGTAATTGAAAATAAGTAATATTATTACAACTAAGTTAGAAAATAAATTTAATTGTGAAAAGAAAGTTAGGTATTTTTGCACAATGTACACACAAGGGTAAGAATTTGGTGAGAAGTTATTACTAACCTCATCCAGTCTGAAATCTTGTTGCTGATCACAATTCTGTGTTTTTAGGAGGTCTTCTCTTGGTGGACTGTGTGTCAGTCCTAGAGCGACACTATCAGACCAGCAGTACCAGCAGCTCGCCCTGGACACACTGGAGGAGCTGGACTGGTGCTTGGACCAGCTGGAGACCATTCAGACACACCGCTCTGTCAGTGAAATGGCTTCCAACAAGGTATCCAGTTATCTGTAAATCATCCAGTTCAAACAACACATCAGCAGTATTAGTTTGTAATGAATACATCACTATCATTGTGCATTTTGAGATTTGTTATATCTTTAAAGATTTTTTATATCTATGTATTGGATATTTGTAAATATACATATAGTCACATATGGCAATTGAACTTCAATAATAGGTCCTTTATATTATTTAAACAGTAGTTTTTATACAACCTTAAACTCCTGGGCAGAGGTGTCAAGTAACAAATACTTCATTCTCTTACTTAAGTAGAAATCTGGGGTATCTATACTTTATCGGAGTAATTATTTTTTTTCTTTTTACTTGTACTCCTCACATTTTAAAAATAGCATTCTTACTCCCATTTAATGCGCTGTAAGCTCATGTGCCACAGTTTTAATTTTTAATGGTATTTTGTCACATTTAAATTGCTTTTACTTTTATTCTTCCATTATTTTTTAAACCAGTACTTTTACACTTTAACTTAAGTAAAAACTTTGAGTTGATACTTCTACTTATACGGAAGTGTTTTTAAACCTGAGTATCTGTAATTCTACGTGAGTAATGAATGTGAATATTTTTGACACCACTGCTCCTGGGTTTCAGCTGTAGCTTTCTTTGGTATATTATTCAACAGAAAATGATAAATAAAGTAGCAAAAAAAGAAATGTCAGACTAATTGAGACTGCACATCTGTTTTTTCTCCGTTCTGCTATAGTTTAAGAGGATGTTGAACAGAGAACTCTCTCATCTGTCAGAGATGAGTCGCTCTGGGAACCAGGTGTCCGAATACATCTCCAGCACCTTTCTGGGTGAGTAAGACCAGAATCTGATTTCTGTCAACATCACATTTATGACCTCTTGGCACATAAAAACAGCAAATCTTTCCTCGTGTGTTTGCCCATCAATCTGTAGACAAGCAGAACGAGGTGGAAATCCCATCTCCGACTCTCAAAGAAAAATCTATGAGTCACATCAGTGGAGTAAGGAAACTGTCTCACAGCTCCAGCCTTTCCAGCGCTTCGATGCCTCGCTTCGGTGTCAACACAGATCAGGAGGACGAGCTTGCCAAGGTGTTGTTTTCTGTCTGGGTCATTTTGACTCACAAAGAACAAGTTGCACAAATCAACAGATTTCTGGTTTGACAGCAAGATATTTTACACATCTTGGTGACTTAGCAGAAACACTTTTATTTCCCTTTTAGTTTATTGTTCTGTCTGTATGAAAGTACAGATGCAACAAAAAGTTTAATTAAAGTAGTAATTCAGTTAATTAAAGTCATAAAATATTATACAAAAGTTAAAAGTAACCATTTGAAGGTTAATTTAACTAGTTGTTTAAATACAAAATTATCTGAATGTCTGATTTAAAATATGAAAGAGAGCAGTGTACAGAAAATGTTAAGCATTGAAAAAGGATTTGCCAGGAATCGCTCCTACAGCCAAGATCTTCAAACAGTAAACTTTAACAAAGCTGAATCAGCTCCATCTGCAGTGATGTCAGCTTTACTTTCATTCATGTTGGAAATTACCAACTTTTCTTGTCACAGACATCATACCTGAGTTGCCCTCGAATCCGTGTAGTTATGTTGCTTCCCGTTATGTATGTTGTGTGCTGATAAATACAGAAAGAGATTTTCTTCACATTGTTCAATTCCAATTCAGTTCAGAGTAAAACAGATAAGGCTTGATGGCTCACAATGGTAAATATGACTTTCAAACAGCAAACATGTGAATTAGAGATCTTTCTGTGCTCCGTTTGCATAGACAACAACAGAAAACAGTATATTTGTGAGACCACTCAGGAGATTAGATTGATTGATTATAGATTGCATTATATTTTGCTCCATAGAATGGGAAAATTTTAGTCCAGCAATATAGTAAGATATTTAAAAGGGGTGAAAGGAATAAGATGGCTAGCTTTTGCTGTTTTAAAGGCGATTTTAGCAGTTCTGTTGTGCTGCAAGTTGCATGAAATACAATATATATTCTTTTAAAACATGTGGAAGTGTTGCTATTCAGATTAGAATCTCATGATCAGATTTCTGTGTCCTTGACTCCTCTCAGCCCTGAAAAAAATTAAATGAGTCACATCAACAGAAAAAAAGTCTTACTAAGCCATTTAATGTCCTGAGCAACCATTTGATGAAATATGTGGAAGTAAACCTAACTGAGCCATCTCCACCTCTACCTGTGTAGGTATGTCGGCTGAATGCAAAAAGTGAGTATATCTTATGCCATTAGTTTGTCACATTTTTAAACATAAGTTAAATAAGTGACACCTAAACAATTTGTTTAAAACCCTGTGTTATTATTGTTATTACCTCAAGTGAATTAAGAAAATACAAAGAAACAAATTTACTTTTTTTCTCAGTGCAAATGTTAAAGATTAAATAATTTTAGCCTGGTTATGTGTAAGTAGCCTACATATCAGTGCCCTAACCATGTAGACTGAAATCAATAGTAATGTTGTGAAGCTATTCAGTGATGAAAAAAAAGGCATGAAACCTAGACCTTTGTGGTAAAATGTAGAAGGTAAACGAAAAAACAGATATTTGAAAATTCTGCTTAAGTACAACAACAAAGTACATGTACTTAGTTTCTTCCAACTTTGAGCTTTGTATTTGAAAAATACATTGTCAAACACTGTAAAATACCAGAATATTACATTTCAAAGCAACCAAAAGGTTGCAGTGGTATCTTGTTTCATAAAAAAAAAGAAAATTGTTTACATTCTACATGTGAAATCTACCCAGTCTGTCACATCAAATTTTCAAAAAGCGAAAAGACGGATGGTGGCTTTTGCTGGTTCATAATCCTCAAGCTGCAGTACATAGATAAAATTAAAGTATTTCACAACAGTAAATGCACACAGTTCATTAAGAAACCTGAGCTGTGAGTCAGTCAGATCGGCCACTTACATTCTCAATCTATCTGTGAACACCCTTTCACAGAGACTGAACAGTCAGTTATTTTGAGAGACATGAAAGGGATGTCTGCCTTGTGATCATTGTTCAAAAGACACCAGGAGCCTAAACCATGCATAACAGTGATGCTTTGGAAGCTGGATAATGGCATCGCTGGAAATATTACTTTCAATCCTCTAACTAGTTTAAAGTCCATGTTGCTTTGAGCTGTCATTTGATATTTTTGCTCCTCTTGAACAACATTTTAATAAGTTAACTGTCAGAGCAGTTAAGTTATTAAACTTAGCAAGTTAACTGTTTTTGGGGGTTGTTTTCCCCCTTTTTTTTTAGCATAAATAACTATTGTAGCCATTTTAATTTTTTTTAGAAAAATGTCAAGGTTTCTTTTAAGATGCTGACTATTCAATCAGTCATTTTGGGTTTTTTTCTGCCTAATATGAAATTCTGTAGCACAATAGACAATGTGTTGACACACACATGAGAAAACCATCTGTTTTCTGCTTGACACTTGAAAATGCATCTGAACAATCTGAAGACCTGCAAAAGCTTTTAAGGTCATTATTATTGTTTTGCTTTTGCTTATTTTCTTGCTTTGGGGATCCCCAACTCCGGTCTTAAAGGCCCACTGTGTCCTGCAGATTTTCCACGTTTCACTGCTTCAACACACCTGACTCAAATGAATGGATCAAAAACAGAATTGTGCAGAGCTTGTCAGAGATCCATTTAATTAAAATCAGGTGTGTTGCAGCAGAGAAACATCTAATCCCTGCTGGATAGTGGGACTCAAGGACCAGGGTTGGGGATCACTGTCTTACTTGACAATTCATGTTGCATATTTCTGTGTATGTATGTGGTGTTTAACCAGGAGCTGGAGGATCTGGACAAGTGGAGTTTTAACATATTCAGAGTAGCAGAGTTCTCTAACAACAGACCATTAAGCTGCATCATGTACGCCATCTTCCAGGTAAAAAAGAAGCTGAATCTGGAGGACTCTTCTCTCTTGAATAGTTTGTGACCTCGCTGGTGTGCACTGTTTCACCCATTTGTGAAATTCTGGCTCCTCTCCTCCCTCCTCAGGAGCGGGAGCTGTTGAAGACATTTCGTATTCCTGTTGACACCTTTGTCACTTATGTGATGACCCTGGAGGACCATTACCATGGAAATGTAGCATACCACAACAGCCTCCATGCTGCAGATGTCACTCAGTCCACCCATGTCCTGCTCTCCACACCTGCTCTGGATGTAGGCCAACATACACACATAAAGACCAAGTGATTATGTAGGGTTTATCATAATACATGATTAAAAATGAGTGATTAAAAATATAAATAAAAGATTATAGCACATAAACTCAAAATGGACTAAAGTTCATTTAAAGCATTATTAAATATTTTGAGTCAAGCCTGATAAACAATGTTGTCATTTATTAATAAACACTAATACAAAACTTCTGGGGTCCTGGCCACTGTTTCTATTTCACCCCTGCTTCAGGATCTGTACAAAAATGTTTATTAACACAAAATATGCAAATAGTTGATTCAGATTCAGAATTGATTTTAAAAAATTAACATTTTTCTCACCACATTCAATAGTTTCACTCAAAATATGAAAAAAAAAATTGCCGTTTTTATAAGCTATTACAAAATATATTCCTCAACTGGACAGTGTTTTGTAGTTTTATGTAACATTGTGAGCTGAAATTCAGTCATGGAATAATATATTATTTATCGACAGGATTAAACAGTATTGAAAGGATCAGTTTTCAAATAGAATGTAATAGTAATCATTCATTTGTCATAACGAGAAGTAAATATTTAATATTCAATGGAGGAATTGCACTTGCTTTTACCTTTAAAAAGATAAAAAGCATGCAGAGTTGTCTAGGGCCAGAAGGAACTAAAAGAGCTTATACAAAGTTATTATGTTATTGCACGGTAGTAACATATTTTGTTCCCAAGTAATCATTTTTTCATTTACCTGAGTTCCAGGTAGTTTAATTGAAGTTATAACATTTATAACATTAATTGTTTTATCTGATATACCAATATAAACTTTTACTGTTTCCTTTATTTGTATGTTGTTGTGAGAACAGCTACACAAAATCAGCATTGAAAATGTTGCTGCATGTCTGTTAAAAGCAAAGGCCATCTCTTTTATCTAACTGCCTCCTCAAGTGCCACCCCACGTCTAGACAATAAAATTCTAATAAATATTCAGTGTAAACTGACCTGTACCTGGGTAAACCATAAGATGCTCAAGTGTGTAAGTGGATGCTACATGTGATATACTTCTATATGGCGTTTTAAGTCAACATTGCTATGTTTTTGAACATAATGCAGCATCCATACAGCATCATCTCGCCAACTGTCTGTGTGAGTGAAAAAACTGGTCTGTCCAAACTGTTTACATTTTATGAAGATTATGTAAAACCATCAGATGAGATGAGTTTGCAATGTTAAACGGCCAAGAATAGCGAGAAACATTTATAAAACTTTTCATTTTTGTTCAAAGCAAGATTTTCTCATTATAAATGAAGTGTAAGTCTGTGCTGCAGTGATGCAATGTAGAATACTCTTAAGGAAAATGTTTCTGAATAAATATAATTGGCTATTAGCTGTTACAAAGTTTGCTTTATAAGTTAAATTGGATGACAAATAAGTACACATGTACAACTCTATTTGACAACTGAATAAGCATGACATTTGTAAGGACAGAAATACTCTGAAGATGACAGCCATGATATAGCCAATGGTATTTTTTTAATGACTAGATTTTCCACTTATCCATTTTAAATTCTTTACTTTAACACCCCCCTCCTCCCCTTTTCTTTTAAAACTGCAATAAGTTAAAAAACTTGCTTTGAAGCTCTCGTTGTTGTCATCTTTCTTCACAATCTGGTCTCATCCTTTCAGGCCGTTTTCACTGATCTTGAGATCCTGGCTGCTTTGTTTGCTGCAGCTATCCATGATGTAGACCACCCTGGCGTTTCCAATCAGTTCCTCATAAACACCAGTAAGTATGGAAAAACTCTGAAACACAAGCCTTGATATCTATACAAGCTGTGCTCACACCTCGTCTTCTCTGCTCAGACTCTGAATTGGCCCTGATGTATAACGATGAGTCAGTATTGGAGAACCACCACCTCGCTGTGGGCTTCAAGCTCCTGCATCAGGAGAACTGCGACATTTTCCAGAACCTCACCAAAAGGCAGCGCCAGAGCCTTCGCAAGCTCGTCATTGATATGGTGAGAGCCTTTGCAACTAAACTGTAACCAAATAAGTCTAATCTATTTTTTAATCATTAAACATATGTTTTATTTGCCAGTTTTAGACTGTTCTTATAAAGTATATACCATTCTGTGATATTTATAGGATATATCCTCTTATATGTGATTCATACTCATTGTTGTAAACCTTGATCCCTTTTGATCTACAAGGCTATCTGAAAGAAAATGTGACAAAGGTTCAAAGAAAGAAGTAAGAAGAGTTTTGGATGGGGTAGCTCAGATTATTCTGTCTGTCTGCAGGTATTAGCTACAGACATGTCCAAACACATGACTCTGTTGGCTGATTTGAAGACCATGGTAGAGACAAAGAAGGTGACAAGTTCTGGTGTTTTGCTCCTGGACCACTATACGGAGCGGATACAGGTAACTTGTCATTGATATTGATATCAAGGATCATCAAAGTATTTCTGTATCATGGCAATGTAAATTTTAACATACAGAGAAATAATATGATAAAATCAATGTACAATTATCTCATATGTATGTAATGAAGGTGCTGAGGAACATGGTGCACTGTGCAGACCTGAGCAACCCCACCAAGCCATTACCACTATACAGGCAGTGGACGGAGAGGATCATGGAGGAGTTCTTTCGACAGGGTGACAAAGAACGAGAAAGAGGGATGGAGATTAGCGCCATGTGTGACAAACACACTGCCTCTGTAGAGAAGAGTCAGGTATTGAACCTTTCTTTTATTGTTAATACGATGGAGATGTCATTTTAGTTTAAATGCAGCAGACAGAATAGTTCAGGGCTACTCAATTTGGTCCCACGAGGGCCGCAGACCTGCAGGATTTCTATGTTTCCCTGCTTCAACACACCTGACTCAAAATAAATGGATCCAACAGCCTATGAAATTCTGCACAATAACTCAATAAATTTGAGTCAGGTGTGTTGGAGCAGTGATACATTGAAAACCTGCAAGACTGCAGCCCTCGTGTGACCGAACTGAGTAGCCCTGGAATAGCTGATCCATGAAAAAGGAAACCTGTGTGCCAGGTGGACAAAGTTATAGAAATACTAATGTACTAACACTGTCCTGAAAATTAAAAGTGAAAAGTCCACATATAAGTTCACCAACGGAAGCTGTTTTGTTGTGTAGTTAGGGCTTTTCTTTATTGTTTACTGTGAAATTAATATAAAATATTTTTCTATTAAGACTGCTTAGCGGCTTGTTTGTCATACTCAAGGCAAGGCAAGTTTATTTGTATAGCACGTTTCATGTATAAGACAGTTCAAAGTATTTTACATAAAACATTTATGGCATTACAACGGGGTGCAGGAAGCAATAACAAGTGCATTAAAAACAAATTTTAAAAAGAAATAAGAAGCTCAAATAAATTATATAAAATGTAAAAGTTACAGTATAAGGAATTAATAGTAGTTTTCATAAAAGGCAACAAATAGAAACGTTTTTAACCCTGATTTAAAACTGCTGAAAGTTTCAGCAGTTCTACAGTTTTCTGGGAGTTTGTTCCACATGTGAGGAGCATAAAAGCTGAACGCTGCCTCTCCACGTTTAGTTCTGATTCTGGAAAGAGAAAATAGATTTGGCTCTGATGACCTGAGGGTCTGATTGGTTCATAACAAACCAGAAGATCCTGAATGTATTTTGGCTCTAAAACCATTTACTACAGTGGACTCCAATTATATCCTTTCTAAGAAATCGGAGGGCTAATCATAAGGAGCCTTTTGGAAGTTGGGCCTTAAAGAAATAGGAACTAAAATAGATGAGCATTGACAAACAGAAACATACACGACTCACAAAACGTTAGGGTTATTGGGCATTTTGTATGATGTCATTCTTTCAAGGCATGTACGATCATTTGAATGAAACTGACAAATGTGGGCTTACTCTTAAACCTGCTTAGATTTTCTGACCTGAGCCAATTGCTGAAATCTGGGGATTTCTCAAATGCTGTCAAGCGACGGATAGCTAAGCTCAGTGAAAACTGACCAAATTATCAGCATAACCGGCCCATTTATGCTCAACGCAGAAGTTGATACAGGAGACTGTTTAGTCCGTCTCCTGCATCGTCTTTTGCGTTGAACATAAATGGGCCTTTAGGGCCACTGTCATTCAGTTTTCAGAATTCATTCATACCCAGAATTTGACTCTAAACTAAACTTTGACAGGCAGACAAAATCTGCTTTAAAGACCTGCTTTTTCTGCTTGAGAAACATTGCCAGACTAAAATCATCCTTTCCAGTAATGTCTTAAAGACACTTACATTGGATTATTGTAACTGTCTGTATATGGGAATAAGCCAGACTCTTTTATCCCATCTGCTGCGGTTACAGAACAGGAAAAGCATTACCCTTGTTTTGCATTGCTCTACTGGCTCCCAATTGAGCATGAAATTAATTTAAAAATTCTTTTGTATGTCTTCAAATCTTCACATGGATTGGCACCTGAGTACATTTCTGAACTTCTCCATCCTTACTCTAGATGCAGACCTCTTCAAAACTTGAAGCAGTCTTTAAATTTCAATTAAGTGTACCCTTTCTATTATCAGTTTCTAAAACACAGTTGAAAACATTTGCATTTAACACTATTAGTGTTTTAATATTTTGTCCTTTTTTTTATTATCTATCACATTTTTATTTTATGGCTGTGTACAGCACTGCGGTCATTTGAAATTAGCTATAAATCGTGGTGGGGAATCATGGTAGGCATGGGAATAGTCTGACCCACTGAATAAAAAGCCAAACTTAAAGACATGATTTACTTGAGACAGTAATGCGGGAGAGATTCTGCCTGCCTCTCTAATTTCAACCAACAGCCTTTTATTAACTTAAATAACTGTTTAATAAAGAGCTGGCCGGCTTAGTCAAGCATTAAGAATGTCAGCAAGAAGAAACAGCAAACCTCTCTTGTTCCAATACAGGGGCGGTCCTAAAGGGGATCCAGGGTGGACCAGTACCACCATGACAGCCAGCTTGGAAAAATTTGACAGCTTAAAAAATTAGGGGCGGTCAAAATTAATGCATTAATGCAAAGATATTAATCTGTGGGCTCTAGACCCTCTAATGTTGCTCTAGAACCACCACTGTTCCAACAAGACAATTTCATTCAGCTTGTTGTTTTCAGTATGTTGTAACTTTCATGATAGCGCAAAGAGGAAATCAGAGCCGATTATTAAGAAAATGTTCCTAATTTAAGACATCAGATTTATGGATCAAGAAAAGTTGAATCTGCATTTCCAAAAATGTTGAACTGTGTATTTAGCACCATCTATAAGCATCACTTCACTTAATCAAAAGTGTTTTCCATGTATTTCTTTCTTAGGTGGGTTTCATTGACTATATAGTCCATCCGCTGTGGGAGACATGGGCTGACCTGGTGCATCCAGACGCCCAGGAACTACTGGACACACTGGAAGAGAACAGGGAATGGTACCTGAACACCATGCCCCAGTCTCCTTCACCTCCTCCCGACAGACACCTCCAGCACGATCGCTTCCAGTTTGAACTTACCCTTGAGGACCTGGAGCACAACAACCACAACCACATACACCTAAGGGGCAGCAGTGGGAGGAGTGGGAGAAGCGACCGGAAAGCCATTTGTAATGACAACAATGCAGACAGAATGCAGGACGGCCACACAGAAGCAAATGGGGAGGAGCAGAACCATGCTGAAAATGAGAAATACGATGAAGAGATTCCCAACAGCAAACAGAATGGAATTCAGGAAGAAGAGAAGAAAACTGAAGAAGGGGAGGGTGAAGAAGCAGAGGAAGTACAGGAAGATAACCAAGTTCAAGAGGAGAAAAAAGAGGAAACAGAGGAAGTAAATGGTACAGCACGAGATGAGGACGTAAAAGAAGAAGAGGACAAGAAAGAGGAAATGGAGGAGGAAACACAGAAAGAAAGAGAAAATGATGAAGTAGAAGGTGAGGAAGGTGGAGAAAATGAGGGAGATGAACAGGAAAATTTGGAAGATATAAACATGGAAATAGATGAAGAAAACAAAGAGGAAGAGGAAATTGAAATCGAAGAGGCAGAAGTAGACGCAGAGACCGAGCAGAAGATGGGTGAAAAAGAGGAAGACGTAGAAGAAGAAGAGGATGGTGGGGAGGAGAAGGTGGAAGAAGAAGAAACAGAAATGGAAGATAAAGTTGAGGAGGAGCAGGGAGAGACAGAGGAGAATGTGGAAGAGGAAGAGACACCTCATGAGGTCGAGGAAGATGGAGTTCAAGAAGAAGAGTTAGTTGAGAGTTAGTTGACATATTAACAGGGTCAGCATGGAAATATGTTGAGAGATAAAAAGGACCAGAGAGACTCGAGCAGGCAGCAGTACAGCTGTAGATGAGGACAAAGAGCTAAGGATGCCCTTATTTTGATTATATGTGGCATCCACTTTGTCAGTGACTTGCTCATCTGAAGGCCAGTGGTCAACTTCCGATGTCTTTAAAAATTCAGAGTGACATTAAAGACGAACAGTACAGCATTGCAGATATGGAAACAAACCCTTTCTGGACCTTCCTAAACAGCCAAATTGCTGGAGCGAGCTTATCAGGCAGCAGTGACAGACTAGAGTCTTCTTCACCTGGTGTCTGTGCATCTTTCACTGCCGTTGGGGACAAACTGGGGAATAAAAATAATAAAAGTGGGGGTGGGGTTAATCAACCTTTTGTAGCTCCTAGAAAATTTTTTTGAAAGCGCTGAAATACATAGATGCAAATAAGTGTGTGCCTGTTCTCCCGTTCTTATAGACTATTACCCATTGTCTCTTGGTCACCGTCTTCGTCTTATTGATGAGGAAAATTATGGAAAAACAGCTCAAGAGCAAAAGATAGACAGAAAAAAAAAAAATGCAAATAACTTTTGGACGGTTGGATTTGTCTTGTTATATTTACAACAAAAACCTTCCACCTGTGAACAGGACGTTCACCTTTGAGCAATGGCCAGGGAGCGATGTAACCTCCTCACACACTAACCCTAAAGCAACAATGCTTTATTTCACCATTTCTAAATATGTGGATTACCATTTTCTCAAAGTGGAAACGTTTGCAGCTTAAAAGGCTGATCTATTGTATGTGTCAATGTTAATTCATGTGAAAAGAAGAAAATAAATGTTTATCCCTATGTGACATTGTCACCTGAATCGTGCCAAACTGTCCCACAACCAGCACTGAGCAATCCAGCTTCCAACCAGGGGGGCCTACTCATCACAAAGCAATGAATCTGTGGGACCAGGCCAGCGGTAAATGGTCTTCCACAATTTTTATTTTTTTTTGTAAAATTGTATTTGGCACTTTATCTTACACCTCTGTTACATATATGTACATAATAAACATGTATTTTAATCTGCTGATGTCATATAATAAATATGATAAATTCATTTACTGGTCTTTTTCCTTTGCAGAAATACTTTGGCTTAAAATCAGCGAATATGGTTATCTGTAACAATTTTGACAAGCTGTTTGCTGTACATGTCAGTTCTACTATGAAAATGTCTACAATTTACCTTTCATCCCCTCAAATGTTTGTCCCACTCTGCCAAGAAGTTAAATGTTGTGTTTTACAATTAATTAAATCATAAGTACAACTGGAAACAATAGAAGCACAATGTATGCAAAATTATAGCTGAAAAATCTTTATTATTCAAGTTATGAACATTTAAAATGAGATGCCGGTAATACATTTTTTAAAAAGTCCAAACAGGGCCAGTTACATCACCTATTAACACAAAAGATTTGATAAATGAAAAGATCCATTACCGTAGTTTTGAACTTTGAGTCTGTTAACATTCTTGTACACTGTTATCACACGATAAATGACTGTGGTTGTTTCTTTATGAAACAGGAACATAGGGTAGCTCAAACCGATGTGCAGCTGAAGTCCTACTGTAGTAATTATTTAATCAAACTAGCAAACATTTTTCCTTTAATTGTTTTAAGTGAACTGAAATGTAATTATGATACCACAGTCATCAAGCTGATGACTCAATGAAAAACTTTCGCTCTTCAAGGAAACGTCATTTGTCAAATAAATACATAATAAAATCATCTTAAACATATTTAATCTTTTTGCACACATGTAACCCGTATAGTGTCAGCATATCCACATGCAGTTAATTGTAAACACTGTATGTACACTATGTTGACAACAACCTAAGGATTTCAAGGCCCATAACAATTATCAACAACAAATGTGTCTTTAGACTTTGAGAGCTTAAAGAGCTTTCACAGTATACACTAAACTTGTTCATAACAAATGTCTACTTAGCAGAAAAAAGATGGGAAACACGCACAGGTTTCAGACACCACTGTAAGAACTACACTGCTGTAATACTGCTCAGTGTTGATGTCTTCAAACAGATGAGATAAATAACCCTGCAGCAATCTGACTGCAGTTACAGCTTTAGCAATTATTTTCTTCTAGTTCGGTTTGTTTCTTAAAATGGGATCAAAATGAACAAGTTAACTGTTTTATAATTTTGCACTAACATGCATTAGTTTAGCATTGCATGAAGTTCTGTTAGATCATGACATTTTATTAGTAAAATAGAGTTGACACCTAATTGCTTTCATTGAAACAAAATTTCCAAAAGTCATGTTTGATGTTATTTTATGAAGATTTGCTGCTTTCAGTGGAGTGTTTCCTTGTTTCCTGTGTTTACATTACTCTATCTCCACCAGATTTTAAGTCCAGTACAGAGTCTGACTCTGAGCTTGAATATGTGCCGTTTTTAGTGGCCAGTCAAAGAACTCCAGTCAGGAAAGGTGTCAATCTCTCCGGTCTCATTTAGCTGTTGGTTTCCATGTTTCAGAGTCAGTTTGTAGCGTATATGAACCATCCGCTAAAATAAAAACAGATATATCTTAGAGAAACAACTGAAACAGTTTGAAGACATACAAGACAGGTGTGTTGAAGGGAGTCCCAACAGAGAGGACCCCGACAAATACGACTAAATATGTTGTAAAAAACCTCTCATGCTGAAATATGTTGTGAAAATACATGAAATGTTCATTTAATATGTCATTGTACAGAAGGGAAGGGAGGGTATATCAGTTATGTTCTCCAGGACGGAGGTCAACATGTTAGTATTTCTATTTATTATTATTATTACCTCCGCCAAGCCAGAGGTCATGTGTTCAGCAGCGTTGGTTTGTCTGTCAGTTAGCAACATAACTCAAAAAGTTATGGCCAGATAAAATTTTCAGAAAATCTCATAAATGGAACAAGTGTTAAGATTTTTTGGGGGTTCAGATGACCGCTTGGATTCAGGAATTTTAGAAGATTGTTTACTTTGAGGAGATAGGGATAATTTTGTCATTAAAGCTAACTCAAAAATAATGTTTTAGGATTATCAAATGGTATCGGTCCAAATGTTTTCAGAATCATCCGACATTATAAATGCTAAAATTGCTGGATGCTTTGAAATTTTGCACAACACCGACAATGCATCTATACTTACATTCTGCGGATTAGCTAACAGGATGACCTGTGAAACTGCAGGTGGAGACAAGAGAGGGTTGTAAGGAGGAAGATTTGTCCTGGATGCAGGCTGAAGTTTCACTTGCATGGTCTGCAAGACAGATATTGAAGTAAGAATAACCAGCGTCAATATCAACACACACAAAAATGACACAATACAAAAGACAAGACTTCTGTGTGAAAACTATTTACAAAAGCCGTGGTTCTTCAAGTTATTTCAACCAACAAATCCAAGCCCAATATTTATTTATGAGAAAAAATAAACAAATCTCCACATTTAAGGGGCTAAAATATAGGGCAGATCGGAATTTGAATATTAAATATACAAATCACAGCCTAGTTTAGGAGTTTTAACATTTAAAATGTACTGGGATCAATATTCAGACCCCTGGATTAATTAAATAAGCCATAAATTGACAACCTGATTTTAATTAAAACTCCACTGACTATAGATTGCGCATATCAATGAGAAAGTGAAACATAGGAGTGGGTCTGCACCATAACAACACAGGCACATACTGGCTATGCAGTGGAGTAGAGTCACTGAAGGGCAGATTCAGATCCAACTGAATAAGGCATATACGCCCTTCATTGTTGTTTAAAAAGTAAAGACAAACTCATGTCATGTTAGAAAACTAATGTTGACACAGTTTTCAATGCATCATCAATTAAAGTCTGAGAAATATTTCAGTTTTATAAAACAATATCACATTGGCCAAAAGTCTCTAGAGCTTTTATTAAATGTCTAAGTACTACATTAGCTCTGGCAAAACATCATGGTGAAGCCCTGAATGCTAATATAGCTAGCACAAGAAAGAAGAATGCTCAAAAATACTTGAAAATTGAAGACATCTTTCACCATAACTTAGCCACAACACTGGAAAGTTAAAGGTATTACAACATATCATCCCAGAATCTTATTATACCTAGTGTATCTAGAAATGTAGCCAATAGTCTTATAGGGGATAGATACACACATCCTTTGATAGATCATCTCTACATAGCTAATAAAAATGAAAGTTTTAGGAGAAAACTTGGCCACATGTCAAACTGAGCAGGATAGGATTTTTATTAACTTGTATGTTTTGGTGCTTAAAGAGGCTTTAAAAAAGAATTCAGATGTTCCGTTCATTGAAAACATTCAGCCTGTCTTGTGAGGATAACACAACAATAACTCATTTTAAAAACAGCGCTTTGACCACTTTGTTACCTTTGGAACTGCAACTTGAAACACGAAGTCTTTCACATCAAGGGCAGATGTGTTAACTGTGGACATGACAATCACAGCCACACCTGGATGACCTGGTGGACAGTTCCTGGAAAAATGAAGTGACACATGGATTCCGGCCCGATTGTACAGTGTGATTGGCTCCAGTTGACCTACCACATCCAAGAAAACAACAGTTAGAGAAGACTTCTATTGGCTTCTATTGAGCACCAAACTGACAGTTGATCTAAGTTGTGTGTAAATTTCTACAGATTCCAAACAATGAAAGTGAAGTTTCCTACAGCTGCAAAGTGCTTAAAGAGGTCATCCAGCCATAGGAGACGTACTGGATATGATGGTTTCCAGTGGTACAAAGACATTCTTCAGTGACTGAGAGAGACAAAAGCTCTCCTCCACTTTCTGTGAAGATCCAGAGACTTGATTTGGTAGTTTCTGTGATCTGGATGATGATGCTGACTCTGTGAACTGCTGACTGTGAGGCAGTGACCTGAGGGGACAAAAGAAAATAATAATCTTAGAGGCAGATGTTTGAAAGTTTTAAAAATGACTTTTCGTTTATTGCCGTTTTTTTAACAGCTTCCTTAATCTGGCTGTCAAATAGAGCAAAAAACAATCACTATATGCTTCTCACTCTAAGTTTCTTAAAGTAACATAAGAGCAAGTTCATATGTTTTTATTAAATGGCATGGAGTGAATGAACCATGCTGTGCAGTGCTGTCAGCAGGTGGCAGTATAGGCTGCAAATACAGAACAGCCTCATGTTGGCAAGTATGTTAATCAAAAACACAGCATGACAATGCTTGACAGCAACGTCTCACTGCAACTGGTTCTGGCAGTGTGAAAAACACACAAAAAAAGTTGAGGTGGGTGTTTGGCATTGCACAATTTAACAAAATGGATAAGCAGGTTCAGTAAATTTATGTTTACAACCTGAAAAAGTGACCTTGAATAAAAGAAATGGTGTAGAGACCATCAGAAATGTAATCTATGTGTTGTATTGAAGAGTTTTAGTCTTCACTCCTGCCCTTTCCCCCTTTTAAATGATCAGCCATCCTCACCAAGTGTTTGTTCCATTTGATGGAGCACTGCTTCCCATACATCCACGGGCTGTCAGCAAAACCCCGTTGCCACCGTTCTGCTCAGCATTCGCTATCTGGATGTCTTTGTTGAGCTAAAAAACATTGAATGTTTTGTTACAACAGTCTCCAAACTAAACACAATCTCAAATCTAATCTTCAGACTTAAATCCAAGTCTTTAGATTTAAATTTAAGTCTCACCTGCATAAGTTCCTCAAAATAGGACTTTGGATTCTTTTCAGTTTGTTTTGAGACCAGATTATCAAATTCTGTAATAACACAACACCATATTATTGCATGATGAAAAATATTTATCAGACTTACAAATAATAAACGAGGGTACAAAAGCTAGCCTACCTAATTCATTTAAGTCCTGCTCAGCCTCTGAGAAGACAGGGTTCTCCAAATGGGAGTAGAAGATTGGTGAAGATGATTCAAATGCAGGTGGTGAACCAGCTTTTCTGTGGGACTGTGGAGAATCCAGTGCTGACAGATCGATGAGGTGGTAGCTCTTAATTTCTCTACGTCTTGTAGAAGCTAAAGAAGAAGAAAGCAAGATCAAACACACAACAGAGCCAAACAGAAAGTTATTATTCTAAAGCGACTAAAGACATCAGGAAGAACAAAATAAAGCCTACGGATATTTCTACTTGGGATTTCTTCACTTCTACTTCTTGCTTTTCCTCCATTACACTCTCCTCTCCCAATCAGGTCCTTGTAAGCCTTTACTACAAGCGTTAGCTCGTCGTTCGCTGCCAGGATCTGTGCCAGAGCTGCATCATCGTCCATCGTGTCACTGGCCAGCCGAAACAGGCTTGGCCTCAGCTGGTCGCATTTCTCATACAGAGCCTATAAGTGTAAGAGAGGGAAACAAATGTGGGTGCCTTTATTTTTAAAATCACACTTTTGGATGCTGAGGATTTATTTATTGGCAACATATTCCATTGGTTAAAAAGCCCTAAATGTGCTTATCTTGCCCAGTAAGTTTTACACGTACTCTGACATATTTTTAATGTTAACATGTATTTTTGTGATTTCATCAAGTTATTTGAGGATCAAATGTCTCCTCCTGTCGGAAATTGTTTAAGTTTATTTTCTTCCTGTATCATATAAATATTCTGTATATTCAGGCCAAAGCGGGAGTTTTGGTATGGAGAAGCAGCTCAGCAATTACACCGCTGAGGAGAATGCAGATCTGTTTCCAGGAGGAGAATCTGACAGTCTGTGATCTCCAACTTAATTTTTGTCTACTGGAGGAAAAAAATAAATAAATAAACGCTGAGAAGTTATTAATTTATGAAGAGGCTTGTGTGCCTTGCTGCTGCTGCTGAGTAAAACTGAGAAAGACACACAACTTGTAATGTTAGCAGATGTTAACAGGCCGGCTCGGTTGGATTATGCATCTTACAGATAAATTAACTTATTGATAACCTAATCCATTGCTCTCTCACAGCAAAGTTTTTCGGTAAATAATGAAAGCTAACGTGATTAGCTTTTATCTTAACCCGCTACTGCACATGACATGTGGATGAGCGATCTCCTCGTCCTCAGTTAGAACAGAACGGGCGGAGAGGGCGGGACAGGAGCTTGTAGCCTCGCCCTGTGGGGGTTTATGAAGTGTAAATGAGGGTCTGTCTGAGCTCGCCTTTTTCTGTCCGCCCTTGCTTCACAGTGATTCAAATCATTCAAATGCATAAATACTCAGAAGTCATTTTGATCAAATTTTTCACAACATATATCCTTTAGCGTCAGATAAATGCCACATGGACATGTGAACCACGTGAAAAACATGATTTTCATCGGAGTGGGTCTTTAAAGATCTTTAAACAGCCCTACTTATTTAAATGATGAACATTATTAAAGAAAAATGCAACATCTCCTCTAAATCCTAAAAACGGATTAGCATTCTGCTTGTGAAAATCCACTCTGAAATAAATTTTCTTCTAAAGTAATCATTTCTGCAGACGGAGCAAACATAACAAGGTAGAGTCAGAGCGCCTTTTATTTACACATGCAAATAATTGGAGTTTCACATTGTTCCAAACAAATTCTAAAAGATTGAAAGTGAAATATTTTAGATCCAGATTTGTAAAAAATCAGAAGCAGGCTGGAGTACATGAAAATCTTCTTTCTGTTTTACAAAAGATTAGATATCCTTATGTCGTGTGCTTTTGAGGGATTTTCTGTCAAATAACAGGCAGACTGAAGATTAATAATAAAGCAGCAAAAACACTAAGAGCAGAACAAAGAAAATTGTTGCCAACTTCAATTCGGAGTGAGAGACTCTCAAGAGAGGCAACTGACCGACATCAAGGATCAAACATAAGACAGCTGTGTAGCAGCTACTGAACAAAAATAAAATATTTTGGCTGCTGGCTATGCAAAAAACAATGTGTGGAGAAATGCTACAAAGTCCCTTTTACACTTGTCCAATAACACTCGAAGATCCACAAACATCTGGATATTGAGTTCAGCGGGAAACTGCTTTATTTGCATTTGGACAGGGATTAAATGTGAACACAAGACCCGAGTGTGCATGCTAATTTTCAATGCTGCTATCAGGACAAAAAACTGGACAGTCATTTTTATTTAAATTGTACTGAGTGTAACGTCTCACATGGAGGCTCTGAAAATGACTGAATGTTCTTGAATTTTGTTTTTTTCTGGACTGTGTGCCTGAGAAACTCTCAGCTGGCCACTGACAGATGGAAAAGCACTTTTATCAGAGAGAATTTCCTAAATACAAAACTACCTAGTCAAGGAAATCTATGTAGTGTTGTCGAAAGACAAGGAGTGGCTGTAAACCACTTCTCCGAATGGTAAACAAAACCTTGACTGAGGTTGGCAAAGAAATATTAGCATTTCATGAAAGATGGCAAGAAAAGATTCTTGTCAGAAAAATTATGCTAGAGTTTCCTGGTAGGAAAGAGACCAATGGCAGAGAGAATAATACCACACTGTATCAAACCTAAACAAAAAACAGGATAACAGGAATTTTTATATTTTGGAGGTTCAAGTGACAGTGTACAACCTCTCTTTTGCTTCTTTAGAGAAGGAAATATACTGTAGTGGGATACTGAGCCTTAAAACATGTAAAAACTTTGCAGGAGCACCGAACAGCTACAACTTAAGACCAAAGTCCAAAGAAGACAAAACAAAAAAAAAAATGTTATGGACTTTCCTGCACAGCCACATGACCTTACAAACTTGAAGATTGAGATCGTTAAACATTCCCAACATCACAAGATGCTTTGGAGTATTGTAAATTAATACTGGGACTGTAAGAAATCATTGTTCTCCAATTATATGCATCAGCTGAAAAACTGGAAGATGAGTGACGTCCAAAGCAGTTACTGATAAGATGAAATTAAAGCAATCACAGTATTTCTAGACTTGGCCTCCAAACTCATGTCTCTCCATTTTCTAGGGAGTTGTTTGTCCTTATAACATCCAACATACCTTCACATCATCACTGGGTTGCAGTGAAGCTCCAGCAGCTATGTGCTGGTTCAGTAGCTCTTTGAGCTGCTTTGTGCTGCTCTCCACCTCCTTCAGAGTTGACTCCCGCTTAAACACTTTCTCAGCCTTTTCTTGCTCCTAGAAGCCATTGCAGAGGAAGGACAATGAAGATACAATGACTGCATTCATGGAAAGATGACCAGCCCCGCTGCACCTCTCCTCACCTCTTTAATGGTGCTTTTAATGAGCCTGTTAGCAGTTTCCAGGTCTTCTGGACGGCTACTCTGAAGTAATCTTGCTAACAGCTTATAACACACAGAAATGTTAGCAAGACGGAATTTGGTTAATATGCAGTTATATACCATCACAAGAACTCACCTTGGCCTTGTCCTCCTGGTCAAACACAGACTCTGTGGTTCTTTGTGGTGGAGGAGCCATAATAACAGTATCTGGCAGTTTGGGGTCTTTCTTTATAATACCTAAAATAGGATAAAAAAAAATTACTTAACTCCTGAAAAGAGGTCATAATACCAAGGAATTGATTAATATCAGTGTATGATGTAACTGTGAATATTACATTAATTTCCACTCATAAATGAAGTATTTCTCAGATGAGTGCTCTTCTGAGTAAAGACTTACATGAAGATTTCCGCTTTTATTTGTCTTATTCTGTACCTTGTTTCTTCAGCATACTGTAGGCTTCCTGAATCTTGGGTTCCTCTTTAAGCCAGAGTGTCCAGCCAAAGAGGACCTCCGTCACCCTGTCTTTAACTTTCTGTGGAGTCCATGCACCAAAGTACTGCTCAAAGAAATACTTGAATTAAAGCCAATGTAGACA
>JBAMHW010000004.1:20584256-20600082 GCA_037177495.1 Rhadinocentrus ornatus
TATAATATAATATAATATAATATAATATAATATAATATAATATAATATAATATAATATAATATAATATAATATATGCATTTTACTTTTTAAGGCTTTTGGATCTTTTAATGATTTACTCTCTTACAGTCTTTTTTCTACAATTTAATTATTTATTTGCTGGGATAAAATGCTTTTAACAATGAGCAATGCATATATGTATGAAATTTTGACTATTCATAAATGTCCCATAAAGGATTATAACTTCAATTTTTTCTTTTTGCATCTTAAGTTATTTTGTAAATTTTTATTGTCTAGTGGTTAATTTGGCAAGTAACAAAAAAATTAACATCTGCTTTGCACTCCAAGATATTTTACCAGTGCAAACCATTTCTAGAGGACCCCTATAATAAAATCATGAACCTATTAATGAGCACTATAAGCACTATATGCAATTTTGAAAAGTCCTATTTGGCAATGTCTTTTTTTCTTTCTTACTTGTTTTACATTTTTTCTGACAACTTGAAACCCTTAAAACAGCTAATCACTCAATTCAGCTTGAACTGGTTGTAGAAGAGTCGTTTCAGGGTTTTACTTTGTACTTTGCCATGTAGGAAGCAACTGCATTACAGAAAAAACTGTTATTAAAATTTCTAGAATGTGTTTAGATTCGGTTTAACTGTCTTATTAAAACAGCAACAGCACACAAATGACCCTAATGTATAAAGAAAAGAAAGAACTAAAAAAAAAAAAATATGGCATGATGAAAATTACTCTATTAATATTTGTCCCATGTTTCAAGTTTCAAAAATGATAAAACAGAGAGATTTATATTTTTAAAACTGCACTGCAAAACTTTGGAGGTTTGGAAACACTTTTATAGTTTGAAACCATAATAACTTTGGTATCAAGCTATCCCCAGGGCTTTGGTAGGAAGTACCTTTGGTGTTAAGACTTTGATGAGTTCATTGAGAAAACGAAACTTTGCAGCCTCATTGTGGAACCTCTTTCCACAGTTGTTCATACACGCTTCAAGAACCTGGAAAGCACCAGAAAATAGAAAGTAACTGCTACCAGAAACTGAACAATAAAAATTAAAGAAAATTAAACTAAACTAACTAACTAAAATTTTTTAGTTATAAAGAACAAGACAGTTGGACACTGGTTTCAGTCACTGCATGTTTATGTCTAACCACCCTGAAATGGCAGATGATATGAGGCACATGACCCTTGAAAAGTTACACTTCATGGCAAAATCCTGATTGAAGCTTTCTGTCAAGACATCAAATTGTGCAGTGTCACAGCAGATTTAATCCTCATGCCCTCCTATTCATGTGTTTGGAATTAACTCAAGCATTTTACTCATAGGACGGCCTCCTCCCAGAGTTAAAACAAACTCAAGCATTTTACTCATAGGACGGCCTCCTCCCAGAGTTAAAAAAAAGACAGTCTGGTTACTAACAGTGAGGGCCTGCAGAGCCTCTTTCTCCTGTGGGGACTGAATCTTATGGGCAAGCAGACGAATGGCGACCTGTGGCCTGAGGACAGAAAACATCAAATTACATTAAAATGCCAAAACTGACTCCCAGCACCTACACTGTGCTGCACGACACAAATTTCCATGCCAGCTTGCAGCCAACAGTAAAGGCCTAAAAGTCTTTTTTTTAAAAAGGAGAAGAAAGAAAGAAAAAGGCAGGACTTTTAACCATCAGAGCAAGTGGCCTGACCGCACAGCTTGAATTCATAACCCAAACAAAAGGAAAGAAAAACAAAATTTTGAGCTTGCATAACAGTTCAAAAGAAGAAAATTATTTACCCATCAGTCTCTTGGTTGACAAGCTGGTAGAAGTGCTGAATAGAATCCCATTGGTCCTCTTGATTATTTGGATCTGTGGCCTTATCTGATATAATTAGACAATGGAGGCAGGTTCAAGCACCAAAACCAATAATCTAATAAGAATTAATGAAGAGTATTAAAGTACTAGAGAAATTAAAGTATGCAATCATAATCAGTAAGTTATATTTGTAGTAAATTTAACACAATGCAAAAAAGTATCATTTCAGTGATGCAGTGTTTCAAAATGTCTCTAAAGTCATTAAGGCCTCCAAACTTCCTGTTAATAATTATAAAGGCCTCCAAACTTCCTGTTAATAATTATAATGTACCTGGTAGCATCATGTCATGGTCTGCAAGAAGACCAAAACTGAGTATTTAGTCATGTCTTGCCTCTTAGGTCATTTTTGTTGTCAATAGAACTGGTAGATCGTAAGATGATAAAGGATTGCCTAAGAAATCTCCCTCAAACCAAAAGCTAAACAGTTGATACCTGAACACAGCCTGTGTGTTCAAACAGGACGTTGACCCCAAACAATGATCAAATTTAGTTAATTTTAAGCTTTTGGAGTGGTCTTCTCTATTAAGTCCTGATCTCACCTCAACTGAAAATATGTGTAATTAGAGTCAGAAAAGCAGCAACCCTTAAAATAATAAATAAAAAATAAATAAAAAATTGTAGAAACTTTAAAATATTAGGTGTGCTTTTTTTTTACTTTTGTGTAACTATATTTAAAAAGTGTAAAGGTCTTTACTCTCATTCAACTGCTGGTAAACATAGGAAATGATATTAGTACCTCGGAGTGCGCGCACCCCATAGGGCTTAGACAAAACCGCTCAGCGCTTCTCAAGCACGCGCCAGGCTAAGCAACTTCCTGTTTGAGAAACACTTTTTGCTTAATGCTAAAAAAAACTTTTTTGTGTTTGTAAGTAAAGACATGGTCAGCACTGCTTCACAAATGAAAAATACGTCCTTGTAGCAATAAGTTTAGATACTCGTCTAAGGTGACGGTTAACGCTTTGTTAACGGCGACCATTAGTGGAATAAAGTGACGCGTTTCAAACTAGCATTTCATCGCACCTAAAATAAGCAGATAGAAATTACAAATAAAAATATTTTTGTTTTAAAATCCGAGTTTACTTACTGAGCCATGAATCAAAAGTTGCCTGGCTGTCACCGCTCGCCATTGCTGTCCGTCTCCTGCTGGATCAGAGATCGCTGCTGACCAGAGCGTGCCGATGCGCGAGAGAAGTGTCAAACTGCAGTTTGTTTATGGTGACATGTGACACTCACGCCCCGTCAGTCACACTTCTGGCTTACACTCCCTAAATTCTACACGCCTGCACTGCACTGACAGCATTATCCAGCTAAACAAACAAAAAAGTAATAATAAAAAAACTTTTGTCACATATTTTCATGAAACTGATGTTTGCATGTTTTTTTTTTTCCATATTAATAATTATTTCGGTTCAACCAACCCTCAAACATTAGAATGATTTTTTCTTTCTTTCAGGGAGTCCTGGTTGGACCATAGAACTGAAATGCTTACTACAAATTATTACATGACAAATTATAATGCGATCTGTGTACCAGCTTTAGGGCACATTTGGATTATTTATTACATACATACATAAGTATTTATGCTGACAAGTTTTATTGAACTATTCCTATTGTACACATCTTACTTGCACAAGAGTTTTATTAGTGTTTGTTCTCCATACTTTATAATGAAATACCTAATTTGTAACCAATGAAAGATCAATGAGAGGTGAAGTACAAGCAAAACCAAAATGAAAAACCTCAAAATCTAGTGTAATACCCACCTCCAAAGATGGTATTCAAGTAGAACACAGGAATAGTCCAAACATGGCACATATCATTCTAACACATAGCCACACATGTACTATGGTAAGCCAACTTACTACTGTGGTACATTTAGCCTGAACTATTACCATATAGTCTGCTGAATCGCCCTTGCACCGATAGACAAGCGAAGTTCAAGAACACATGGCTATGTTATTATATACCTGTGTTGTTACATTATGTACCATAGAAACATCTTTTAAGGGGCAACAAAAGAAGCTAAACAATTCCCACAGCTCTTTAAATCATCATTAGCACCTATAGTACTCAGTTACATTTATATTCACTTGCCAACACATAGAGAATACTCATTCTTTACTTACACTTCAGTTAATTACTCACCCCAAAGTCCATGCTTAATTGTGGTTCATGAGTAAATTAAAGTTAAAAAAAAAGTTCAAGATCCAATTTATTACACTAAAAACTTTTCAGCATTACTTTACCTATTATTTTGACAAAGTATGTTAATTAGTTGTTAGCAATAAAACAATTTTCAGCTTTCAATGGTCTGTGATCAGATGTTAAAAATATAAATTCAATATGGATAATTAAAATACATTAACAGAAGTACTTTTGTGTTCATTTTTTGTTTATTTTTCAGATTTAAACTTTTTTTCCCCCTTCATGACTGCATCAATCCATCTGTAATCTAGAGTTAGTTAACATTGACTTTCCTCAAGTGCTTTGCATAAAAATACCCAGGTACTTCCCATCAGTCTGTGCAAGTCGTCAGGTGCTTCTGTAAAGTTTCAAACTACTGAACAAAACCAAATCATAAACATACAATTAGTTCTCAACTCTTTTATAAAATAATTGCAACAATTTAAGTAATATTCAACATATAAGTTCATTTTAGCTGTGGCAGAATAACCACATGTGATGTATGTAGTCATCATTCAAAAGTCCAACAACAGTTGATCTCTTCTGGCTCCAGACAGTAAAGCGGATAAAAGGTGATCTCCTTTAACTAGTGTCTGAAAGTTGCAGAAACTTTAGGAATCGATGTCTGACCTCTGCAGGACCTAGAGACACCATCATCTCAGCAACACCGGGACCTTGCTACATGACAGAGGGGAACAGAGGATCCATGGGTCAGTGAAGTAACACAAGACGACCAAACAGAACCCTCTATGAGACACAATCAGAAACAACTTCCTTAATCTGTGCTGCTTCCTTAAATATGTTGCAGGGGTGCTGAGTCGCGCCAGTACTCATAACTATCATTTATAAAAACACTGTTTAAGAGTTTACATTAGTCATGACAAAGACAGAAATGAAAAGCATGCACATGCAACTGAATGTCGTCTGAATGTTGCTGCAAACATTGAAAACTGCTGATAATCGAGTTAAAATGCAATTTTAGAAATTAAATTTAAAAAAGGGAAGTAAAGTGAAAAAATTACTCAAAGATGTACCAAGTTACTTATGGTCCAAGATATCTTAAAATACACTGCCTGGTAAAAATAAATAAATAAAAAATAAATAAATAAATAAAATAACTAAGCAAACGGGTACAAGCATCCTGTTAGGTATTTACTGCATATGCGCTTATCTTTCAGCAGGCAACAAGTTATTCACCCCCAACTGATGCAATGAGTAGGTTCTCATTTCTTAAACAACCATGCGGAAAGACACATCCCGCGGTTGTGGAAAAGATGTTAGTCTGTTTAAGAAGGGTCAAATGAATGGTGTGCAACAAGGCAAGAAAACACCTTGCAATCCCCTTAGGGTCCAAAGGGGGTTGTAGAAACTACTAAAATGGGTTAAGAACTGTCCAAGTCATTTATAAAAACTAGAAGGATAGTGAAGAACCATTATCTTCTAGGAAGTAATGTAGTTGGAAAAAATTCCTGAATGATCGTGATCTGCACTCAAACGTTTAGTGAAATCAATTAAAAGAAAAACACCAGAAGAACACAGGGCTCTATATGATAGTGAAAGAGCATTTCCACATGAACAATGTGACCGGAACTCAAGGGATTGGGACTGAACAGCTGTCTAACTATAAGAAAACCACTAATCAACATTTTTGAGCTTGGAAATCACATTTATACCTCTGAGTTGATTAAATAGGAGCTTTTAGATATTTACAAAAAAAGATACTTCCTTTAAAATAGTCATCCACTGTCAACAGAAACACTACTGAGATAAGCTCTGTTAGTCTCGGAGATGTATTTCATAACAGACTTTGTTTTTTGGGATTGTGGCAGATTTTGTTTCAAAGAACTCTCGACCAAATGAACAAAAGCAAAAGATTTGACAGCAGGTTATAAATGATCCTAAATCAACACCTCAGTAGCATACCTCCACTGACCAGACAAATTGCAGTTAATATCAATGTTTGCCCACTTGACCACAGAACAAGTGGATCAAAATATTGTCAATTCATTCTTTTATCTGTCTAACTTTTATAAAAATGGGCAAAACATGTATCCAGGTCAGGTCAGGGATCATTATCTGTACCGCTTAATCCTTTTATGGGTCGCGGGGTGAGCTGGAGCCTATCCCAGCAGTGTTTCAGGTGAGAGGCAGGGTACACCCTGGACAGGTCACCAGGTCTCATCGCAGGGCCAACATATATAGGGACAAGCAACCAATCACGAATGCACTCATCCCTATGGAGAAGTCACCAATTAACCTAACATGCATCTTTAGACGGTGGGAGGAAGCTGGAGAACCCGGAGAGAACCAACGCATACACGGGGAGAACACACAGAAAGGCCACCAGCCCCCTACATTCAAACCTCCCCCAGCCAAGGCTCGAACCAGCGACCTTCTTGCTGTGAGGCTGCAGTGCTAACCACCACACCACCGTGCAGCCCCAAAACATGTATCCATAATTCTAAAATAGATACATGTTTGTAATGTGTAAATTGAATTAATTAAAGTGCCCCTTCTGGAAGACCTTTAAGACATATATGAAACAGACCATAAGTAGTACATTTTATTGCAGTCTGACTTCGCCATCATCAACACAAGATCTTGGTGAAACATTGCTGCAACTATCAACAGAAACAAGTGTTGTGACATAACAGAAGCTTAATGAAGCAACGTTTTATGGAATCAAAACTAAAAGTAGAACAAAAATTTAGAAAATGAGCCTCTTTTCTGGCTAGTCTGTGTACAATTAATAAAATGTGTTCAGATCAAGATATATATATATATTTTTTTTTTGCTTTGTTTATTTATGGCTGCACGGTGGTGTGGTGGTTAGCACCACAGTCTCACAGCAAGAAGGTTGCTGGTACGAGCATCGGCTGGGAGGAGATTTGAACCTGGGGGTGGTTTCTGTGTGGAGTTTGCATGTTCTCCCCATGTATGCGTGGGTTCTCTCTGGGTTCTTCGGCTTTCTCCCACCATCCAAAGACATGGTAGGTTAATTGGTTACTCTAAATTCTCCCTAGGAATGAACGGTTGTTTGTCCCTATTTGTGTTGGCCCTGCGATGGACTGGTAAACCGTCCAGGGTGTACCCTGCCTCTCAACTGTTAAAATGCTGGGATAGGCTCCAGCTTACCCACGACCCGCAATGGATTAAGCGGCAGATAATGAATGAATATTTAAATACTAACCTTTTGTGTCATTAGTAAGTATGTGAAATATTAACAAGAAAAAATGCTTCCAACTTTTGTAACTCTTTGCTCATCAGGCTAATGACTTATGTATTAAGTTGTTGATATGTGATGAATAACTCATGAATAACAGAGCTGCTCACCAAGCTTTTGGTTAAAGTAACACAAGGTTTAAGTTTAACTCCATGAAAAGGAAATGCAGTTGGAGCTTCTATTAATCATAAAAAACACAAAATGTCAGTACCTGCAGCCCACTGAGAGCAAGACGTAACAGCTTCATCACCTCTCTGTACTTGGTGGCTTTAGTCTGTTTTGCCAGGGTCTTCAGGTCTTTACTAAGTCTGTCCACCGTCAGCTCCTCATCTCGCTCTTTGATTAACCTTAATGTAGAAACAAATGTTAAGAATCCCACTGAAACACTGTAGATGTAAGGTGAATTGAAATGTCCAGTGGGAAATTTCAAACTATACAGACTTCAGCACTAGTGAAGCAATGAGATGGGCCTCTGCGGTAAGTGCTGCCACCTGCTGGCTGGAGAAGGAAGGACGCACCCACAAGTAAGCGTAAGCTGGGCTCACCAGCTCCTTCAGGGAGGATACATGACCCTGTTAAAGGGAAGAGAAGATTCTCAACGCTATTTGTGCAGGACAGTTTCCTTACATACACAGGGCACCATTAATAATAAAATTAAATACACTATATGCCACCAAACAAAAATCCAGATCACTGGTACGATATGCAGCCTAGTGTGAAGAGGCTGGGATGCGAGGCAGCATCTTCAAACCCGAGACCATGGTTCTCAGGTAGAAAAGGGTGGACTGTCCTCTCCGGGTCTGGAACTAGGTTCTATCCCAAGTGGAGAAGTTTAAGTATCTCAGGGCCTTATTCACAAGTGAGGGAAGGATGAAGCGGGAGATTGACAGGCAGATTGATGCGGCATCTGAAGCAAAGTGGACTGTGCATCAGTCTGTTGTGGTGAAGAAGGAGCTGAGCCAAAAGGTGAAGCTTTTGATTTTCCAGTCGATCTGCCCTTATCCATACCCTCACCTATGGCCACGAGCTGTGGGTAGTGACAGAAATAACAAGATCGTGAAAAAAAAGCGGCTGAAATGAGTTTCCTCCGCAGGATGGCCTGGCTCTGGTCTGGGAGGGTCTCAGAGTAGAGCTGCTGCATCTCCACCCGGGTAGGGTCTTAGAATAGAGCTGCTGCATCTCCACATCAAGAAGAGTCAGATGAGGTGGCTTGGGCATCTGGCCAGGATACTTCCTGGCACTTCCCACTGGGAGGAGACCCCGTGGAAGACCCAGGACACGCTGGAGAGACTACATGATTTAGGAAATGCCTGGAAATGCCTCGTGATCCTACCGAATAACCTGGCAAATGTGGCTGGTGAGAGGAAAGTCTAGGCTTCTCTGTTTATGCAGATGCCCCCACAACCCAACCCTGGAAAAGCGGCAAGAAAATGAATGGATGGACCAAAAGACCAGAAACAGTTTCATGACCTCTGCATACGAGAACACTAAAAGCAATTAAACAGTCAGACTTATATTTTAATACGTCTACCGTCTTAAAACGAAAATAAAACTACATATACATTCACTATATAGAGATGCACATTCTGCTAGCCTTCACAAAGAGAAGTGAAAGATGCTACTGTTCCTAAAAAAATAATAAACAAATAAAAGTGTATCCTCTCTATGATTGCTGTGCTTGGTTGCCTATTGTTCATGTTATGAACCTCAGCTGTGTAACCAAAGCAACTTTCTACCTAAGCTCCACTAATATTAAAATTAGCTATGTAAATCTTTCATTGAGTGTGTAAGCAAACTGACTATACAAACACATTTATAAGCATTCTGCTGTGATTACCTTGCGCAGATGTAGAACCCGCTTGATATAATCCTCATGTAGTACTTCTTTGTCCTGGATCTCTCCTGTGTAGGCCTGTTGGATTTGCTCCTGCAGGTCTTTTATCAAGAAATGACACCGCTCCTCATCTTCAATTTGCTGCTGCAAATGGATTCTGCCAAATTCACAAACAGACCAGTCAGTTTGGAAATGATGCTCAGGAAAAAAGAAAAAGTACTTGTAAAATAATCTTTTACTTTACAGGAATCAGTTCAACTTAACTTGCAACTTGGCAAAAAAAATCTAGGGGCTTTTGGGGATTTTTTTCAAAAGCAGGCCCACCTTCACCAACGTTAACTAGGAAGCTAGAAAAACTGATAGTTGCTTCTGGTTAATGTACGATTTTTTTTATCTTGAGCGACTCCCTGTTTTCGGTGAGCAGACTACTAATTCTTAAATAATTCTTCTGGTTTAAAATGTGAAACTCAAACCTAACAAAAACTAGTTTCAGAATTACGTGGGCAACCAAACCTTTACACTAAAAAAAAGGAACCAAAACTGAAACTTATGATGAGGCCATTTTAAAACCCTTGCAGCTTTTTGGATTCTCCATTTTAAGGAAGCCCCCCCAGTGCTCATTCTAGTTTCATGCCTCTCTTTATTAAATACTTCTATCCCACTTATTTGATATATTTGATGGAAGAAAATTGTACAGCATGGGAGGAACAGTTAGATGCACACATTGGTTATGCTGTCTAACATAAAAGAAAATCAGGCTAATTTCATCACACAGACACTAAACAATTACTTTAAAAGTAAGGGAACATTTTGGCCTGAGAGGGAGGCAGAAGAAAAAAACCACACACTGTTAACCACCACAGTTGATTCCTAAACAGTGGAACAGCTGGTTGAGCTCAAAACTGTCGTTAATTTGAGTAGAAGTCAATGCAAGTGTGCATGATGGAGGATGTTGCAGTCATCTTCATTTAAAAATTGTGTCTGATGTTAATCAAATCTTACTGCAGCAGTTATCAATCACCTAAAACACTGTTTGTGTTTCTCAAACTTGTGCAAACTGATAAAAGCAATTGGTTTATGACGTTACCAGCTTTTGATTTAATCAGTTTCTCATAGCACATGCACAAAGCCTGGCTTAAAAGGTTGTCAGGACTGGCTTACACATATCTATACATATATATTTAAATGCCTGAACAGACTGAGACAAAGTACTCACCTGTTGAACTCTGGCAGTTTCTCCAGGTCTAACAAAGCAGAATGAGTTGTGATCTTTGAAGGATTAAACTCAGAAATCAGTTCACGTATCCTACGCCCCATTCGATTGGCTATAGATAAACATAAAGATATCACAATTAGTGTAATTTATTTCTACTTTGGAAAGATTTTTAGAGCTGACCTCAACCAGCTGTTTGAGTCTTTTTTCTGTCAAAACTCACTGTTGAATCCAGATCCGCAGTTGGTTGTGATATCCAGCAGAGCCTCTGGTAGGACCCCATCTCTCTGGAAGCTCTGAATGAAAATGTCCCCCTGTCTCTTCGACAGCTTACTCCCATCTTTGTTCATTAGCAGCGGCAGATGTCCAAAAATGGGCGGCTGCCATTCAAGAGCCCGGTACATGAGGAGATGTTTAGAGGTGGAGATGAGCCACTCAGATCCCCGCAGTACATGGCTGATCTTCATGTAATGATCATCTACTATATTGGCTAGGTGGTAGGTGGGGAAACCATCGGCTTTCATCACAACAGGGTCGCCTTCCACCTAAGACAAGAGTACAGAGTATAAAACAAATCTAATAGAATGGAAAAGCTGAAAATGAAAAAAGCAGACGACTTGTGTCAGAGAGCAAGCGCTGAGGTATTTATGGGACTTTAGGTAAAACTGTTTTAGCTGGAAATGCAGAAACTACGTCAAAACTACAGAAAAAACAAGCTCTGACTTTTCGGTTTTGATGCTCTTTACACCCAATTTGATGTGCAACTCTCCTGAGCAATATTTTTTAATACTGACCCCTTTTAAAGAGAAAAACCAAAACAACCCTGACCTGTGCCACCTCATGACGATTCCATCCAAAGATCAAATCCTGAAAAGGCTCAACGCCAGCTTGTAGACGAAACCTGATCACATGCGACCGTCCCTGAGCCAGCTTTTCCTGGACCTGATCAGTTCGCAGGTGACGACACCTATTGTCGTACCTGGGAAAACAAGGAAAGAGTCAGCAACTTGACTGTGACAGAAAACATGCAGATTTTTGTGTGTTTTCTTCAGATGCTAAAGATTAGTGTGGAAATTCATTCAGTGCATTCATGCTTTTTGTTACCTTGGAGTCTGCCCAGCTCTCAAAGCCTCTTTTTTCAGCAGTTCCAGTCTCTGAGGGCTGCAGAAACAATAGTAGGCACGTCCACTTTCAACAAGCTGCCGGGCTGATTGATTGTAGAGCTCTAATCTCTGAGACTGCAGGTATGGACCCAGTGGCCCCCCTTGACGAGGGCTCTCATCTGGAGGTATACCTTCAGGAAAAGACAATCTTAAGTAGTAAACAGCATAGCTTAACATCAAGGATGTTTTCAAAATTCTGTTAATTATGATCTCTGTGCACTGATACCATGATCCAGTAATGATTCTCAATTTGGGAACCAGCATATTTAACCAAAAAACAAAACAAAAAACCCTTTTAAGCTGTTGTTAGAGACGATTATTATTTTCACTATTAATCACAGTATTAAATGCCATGATTAATTAATCACAAAAGATCTGTCAATATTGTCACTTTCCATAAAGAATTATGTCTGAAACATAACGGCAGATCAGTGCAACGTTCGCATGGAACAAAGACAAAGTTAGACCATCCCTGCGTTTCTGCTTGTGTTGCAGAAGAGGCATACCACAGTGGGACAGTGTTGCAGAGGAAGAGTTATTTCCAAACAAATGGATAAGTCATCCTTATTGGATATTTTTGGTTACAGAAAAAAAAAAAAAAAAAAAAGACCTAGGTGTCATTGTGAAGAAGGGCTCGCCAGCCTGTAAAACATGGCATGAAAAGTCGCAGAAAAAGGAGAAAATACATCAAACATGTTTTACCGCTTGCAGGATAGTCCCCAGCTTTTTAGGCTGAAGTCAAAGGTAAATGTTTGAAGTTAGGTTGAACAACGTGTCATTTAAGGTTTTGTCGTTATCTACGAATGATTGGGCGTACAGTACAATTTGAAATATTCAGCAGTTTCTACTGAACATTTAATAATAACGATGAGAAAAAAAAATTAATACATCTTTTTTGAAAAGATAGTTTCGCCATTCAAAAATGACCGACTCAGCATGAGGTTGATGACTTTTGTTTGTGAGTGTGCAATAAGTTTTAGAAGAAATGACATTTGATAACAGTTACAGTATATGATCTTGTTACTTTATTTTCACTGTTCCAGTATTATTTATGTTTCAAACAGCAGATATTCTGGAAGTGAAAAGCTAGCTAAAGGTTTTTTTTTCCTGTGTTTTAAAATTCTCTACTCAGTTTAAAAAACATTTTTATAACATAGTATACAGAAAGCAGCCTGCAAAGTCCAGGTAGACGCCTTTTCCCCATCTGTTTTCTGAGAGAAATCCTGAGTTAATATGTAGTATTTATTTATTGTTTACAGAGCAATGGTGATTTTGTTGGAATAGGACTTCTTGGTAACTTTACTTTGTTTCTGTATTTTGTTATGTTAGCATAAAACAACAGAAATAAACTAAACTTAAAGACCTACAAGGAGCATTTGTGATTTCACACATTTATAGTGTAAAATTAATGAATGCATAATAATTGTGATAATCGTAAAATCATAATATTTCCTACAATAATTTAATAATCAACAATAGTCTGACAATAATCATACCAAGTAAATCTATAATTGTGACGTCCTTATTGGTTGTTTATGGTGGCTGTACAGAAAGACCCATCTTACCCGCCCACTCCAGCATGTCCTCTATGGATTCTGCGGCTCCTGGTACCAGTCTGCTTTGATCAGTGTCTTCCAGACGCAAAACAAAAACACCTCCATACTTTTTTGCAAAGATATAATTGTAGAGAGCAGTTCGGAGACCTCCAAGGTGTAAGAAGCCTGCAACATTGACCAAGTATTATAGCATTAGGCTGCAGAGTAGCTGAAGGTTTAAACAGTTCATTTTAATTGTCAAAACAAAAAACGACACCGAGACAGTTGACAGAACACTAAGAACCAAGAGTAAACTAGCAGAAACTATGTCAAGTTTTGCATCTGTATATTTCCTGCTGCAACTTGTAAAAAACATCACCCCTAGAAAGGAAACCTTAAAAGTTTCTCTTTTCCCTTTCTTCAGATAAAATTAGCAGCTGTACCTAAACTTGTGCTGACCAACAAACAATTAGATTTGAATGGCTTATAAAGCTGACTCCCTTTAAAGAATATACCCAACCAAATTTTAAACAAATGATTCACTTTTATTGTTTATTTGGAAAAACCTGAGATAACCAGTGTAATATTTACTTAAATCCAACATCAACATGAAATATATGCTTCTGGGAAACAATACCAGACCACAATTAAGTGTGGAAAATATATTTAAGGGGTTTTAAAGGACGTTCAGTGATTGTCTTGATCAAAATGTCTGTTATCGATGGCAGCTTCCTTACACATATTTTGCTTGAAACATAATTGACTAGAAAATAAATAACATGGCATACACAAAGTACCCCATACAATTTCTATCAAGGACGTGCGACAAATTATTAGAAATAATATTTCTATTATTGGGGGGGCGGCGCTTACCTGTGGGACTGGGAGCAAATCTAACTCTCACTTCGCCCTGAACCGTCGAGCAACACCTGCTGATAGTGGCATGCTGCCGGAGTTCAACCGGTCTGTCTCTGACTGCTGTTAGACACTGAAATCCTCTCTGAGGCATCAAAGTGCGCAGAAGGCAGCATTTGAAAGTTTTGTGGCACAGTGGCATGATGCTAAAGGTTGTTAAAACGAATGTTACATGGGTGACACGAGCTTCCGCTGTAGTGTTTTCATTCTACTAGCTTGCTAACCAGGTAGCGTTGTACGATAATTACTGCAACTGTACTTCCAGACACGACACGAAATCCACAATAAACCCAACAAACCTAGAAGGTTTTCTTCACGTGCATCGGCGTTTGTTTGGGTCAAATGAGTGCATTTCTTTTTCATCGATCCCGGAAAGCAAAACAAGTAGCCGAAAATAGCATACACGCGACACTGCCACCTAGCGGAAGGTCTTCTTATGAATCTTTTTTCTCTTCCTCCCCACTTCGTTTGGCACTACTATTATAATGAGTTTTTCTTTCAACGTAGTTTTCTTTTAGCAAACATACATACTCGACGATACAGTGTTTTAGCCTATATTACAAGTGCGACACCGGTGGTGAGTTTTCTTGTGTAATTCATCCCACCAGGTAATGGAAACCATCATAATTATGTGATGCATTAGTAACTTGTGTTTTCTGGTGAGTGTTCAGTTTATTTATCATAATATTTTGGCCACTGTAGGATGTTCCTGAGTGAAATTATGTAAGCATGAAAACTGTACAGTGATAACAAACAGCTAGGGAATAATCATTATATAGGCTTTGGCACAATCAGCCAAGGGAGTTTGTCATATGATGCAGATTCATGGATTCATCAGGGAAACACTGCAAAACATGTCCTTCACCAAGTCTCTTAGTCACATGTACTATGTCTTGAGTTTTTCTGTTTTAGTTTTGTTTATATATGTTAATACATGTTAAGATTCTGCTGGAATAAGTTCTAAAAATTAGCATCAGTTTATTTAAAAAAAGTAGATCATTGCCATAAAATTTTTGCAATTAATTACTGCACAACAATTCTAAAACAGATTATTATCAAAACTATCAAGTATATAATATATGATTAATATGCACAATATTAGTGAGACTCATCCCATACATCCAAGAATGTGAGCCTATTTGAAAAATTGTGCCCGTACTTTTCTTTATAAAAAGGTGCTTTTTTTTTTTTAAAGCATTGTGGTTTATAATATTTTAGACTAGATCTGTTCACTGTTTTCGTCATTAGTATATTGTGTATACTTTTATCTTCATTGTTGTTTGGATATCTTTTATTTAATATTTATTTATTTTTGGCAAGGTACTGCAGATGGAAAATGCCGATTTGGCTAACTCTGATACATTTACAGTAATGTACAATGTTCCTGTAAAAATACAATTTAATTAAATAATTTTCTTTGCTCAAATGTTTTAGATTCCTAAAATAAAAAAATTGTTCTTCATCAAAATAATAAACTAATAATAATAATTAAAAAAAATATTTGAAAAAAAAAGGGGGGTGGATTCTAACTGAAAAGTTGTAAATAAAATGTGTGAAGTACAATGGTTCACTTATATTTGGATCTATTGTTCTTGTTTAAATAGGAAATAAACCTTAATTTCTGAGTTGGACATCTTTACACCCTTTGTTAAAGTCAACAATCATTTGCTCATAATTGAGCCACTACTAAGTTCAAAGAATATTTAGCCTGAGATTAGCAAACAAGTTAAACTTGATTTAGTTATGCTTGCTATTATCTGTGTGTGTGTGTGGGTGTGTGTGTGTGTGTGTGTGTGTGGGGGGGGGGGTAGCGGGAAGACACCCCCTTTCTGAGGCTTTTTTGCTCTTTCACCCACCCTATCTACCTTCCCCTCCAAACACTTTCTC
>JBAMHW010000004.1:20615716-20633166 GCA_037177495.1 Rhadinocentrus ornatus
CAAATGACTGTAGAATAGAATAGAATAGAATAGAATAGAATAGAATAGAATAGAATAGAATAGAATAGAATACTGTATGAATTGTGCATGCATATTTGTACTGGTGGTGTTATCAGTGCACGATGTTATCACTGAATATGTTTTGTGCTTTGTTTTGGACAGAGTGTGTGCCAAAAAACATTACGGTGAGTTCTCTTTATTTTTGCTCAATCAGAATATAAATTCTCAAGTTATGCGACTGTAACCTAATTGCTTAAATATTTTTAAATATTTTTAAATTTACTAATAAATAAATAATCTGTCATTCACAGTGTCCAGAAACCCAGGTCAATGGTAAGGTTTTTGTTTGTGTGCTAATTTTTTTTACTCTGCTATAAAACAGTGTGCTGCAATGGCAGATTTTAACATTTTAAATATTTAATGTATTTTTTTACTCATTGTTTAACAGGAACCATCTGCAAAGATGTTGACAGGTATCCCCACATATGATTAAAATACAAACCTTCAAAACTACTTATTATTATTATATTGAAATGTTTATGTTTCTTTATATGTTCTCACAGCTCTGATTTACAGTCCTACATGAACACGTCCATGCATGTTTCCTGCAACTTTACCTTGGAGAAATATGCATGTGCACAGGTGACTATCTACTTTAAATAATTTAATTTCAGAATGGAAATTTCCAAAAACGAATTGCAAAGTAAATGACCTCTGAATGTTCCACACATCTAGCTAAACTTTACCGCCAGTCAGCTGCCTGCTCTCCTGAGGTGTAATCTGCCAGGAAACAGCAGCCACTCCCTTATGCTGTGGAAGATACTGCTCACTAAGAACACCTATGTTTTGGATTCAGCGCTGGACATGCTGGCTAACATGGTCGGTAGCTTCAGCAACAAATGCACAGTAAACTCTGTAACATTATTTTAAATATTTTAAATGTTTAGTAACATTTTTCCTACAGTCCATGGGCATGGTTGGACCATCAGCGCAGGAAATTTTGGATGTGATTGGGGAGATCAGGTTGTCGATGCTGACTGATGAGCAGCTGATGAACAGTGACATACTCAGGCTGTGGTTCTCTAGCCGTCTGAGTGGTTTCCTGCCATCTGCCTCAGGAAGGTTTCTGCACTGTCTGAGCAGCTGGAATCTCAGCTGTCAGTCATACCAGCAGATGTGAGTACAGACAGTACTTGGTCTTACCACAGCTGTTATGTAAAAACGTGTTTTTCTAACTGTTTACATGTGGCCATCTGAAAAATGTAATGACAACAAAAAAGAAAATTAATTAATTAATTAAAGGCTCAGGAAGACACAGTCATTATAACACTGACTTTAGATGACCATGAAAATAAACAACATTGGTGTCTCCAGTTAATGTTTTAGAATTCATTTATTGCTTTAAGAGCATTCATTCATTGATTCATTCATTGATTGTCTGTATTGCTCAATCCATTATGGGTCGCGGGGTAAGCTGGAGCCTATCCCAGCATTGTATCAGGTGAGAGGCAGGGTACACCCTGGACAGGTCACCAGTCCATTGTTGTGCTTTAAGAGCATACATTTATTATTAATTAAGACTTAAAAATGAATCCTCAATCATTTTGACATTATAAAATGGTGATCGATCACTCTTTCAAACCTAACAATAGAAAACTGGGCAACACAAGCTTGTATAAGATGTTGTAAAATGGCATGTAACAGAACAACCCTTCCACTGACACGTCTCTCAACTCAGAGCAGCTAATATAGCAAATTAGACTGTGTATTTAAGCTCTTTGTTTCTAAAATAACGTGTTAATTATGTTGTTTTCTGTTGATTTTATTAACAGCCTGCAGGCATTTAACCATCAGTTTGAGGACATGTCTTTACAACAGCAGCTTCTGGTCCTAAGGGATTTTGTCCTCCGTTTCCTGTTCAGACCCCTCTCAGGTAATTGAGTTGCACCTTTCAATACATTAACTCTGGTATGGAAAGTACAGAAATCTGATGGATCTTTTCTCTGTCTGATTTGACTTGTTCCAGGACCAGGTTGTGAGTCAACCTCCAACAACAGTGCAGAGTGGCTTTGGGGCAACTGGGGTCCATTCTCAGGTTTTGTTTCCCTGGAAACTCTGCTCTATCTCAACCCACACTTCAATCCTGTGAGACTCAACTTTGACTTAGGATGGGGACTTTTTGTTAAAAAAGGAGTGATGTTTGTAATAATCTCGTCATGACAAAAAACTATCAACTTTGTCTGCTTTGTCTATTTTAGCTGGAGGCCCTTCAGTTCCTGACTGCAAACCAGAGTGCAGAGCTCGTGGCACTGACGTTTCCCACTCTTCCGAATAAGGACATCATCATCAATATACTCTTTGATTACCTGACTGAGTCTCCCAAGGACAGGAAATTAACAGAGTTTCTGTCCTACCTCGTTATGTTCCTTGAGAAGGTAAAAGTAGGAAAGTCCTCTCTTTTCTTTCAGATTTTACACATTCTGTATTTGATAAAGTAATTATCTTTGTTTGATTTCATTTCAAAGGGAAACCTTTCCTGTTCATCGTACAGAGCACTGTGAGTTCAGATAAAAATAAGCTTCTTTTTTTTTTAAGGGAGTTCACAGATTATTTATTAATTTAAGACATTGAGATTTAATTTGTGATGTTTTGATGTTCCAGGTTTACCAGGTTGGACTTGGCCATGACAACAGCATCTCTTGACATTGCTTCATCCATCACAAACAGCAAAGTGGCCTTATCCAAACACTTACCACCTGGTGAGGGCTTTATACAGGAAAAATAAAAATATATTCACATTCATTTAACTCCTATCTTATGTGGAATTTAATATTCAGTCTTATTCAATGTTTTCTTTTTTTAATCTTCCACTCAGTAGCCTTTCTTACACAGATCTTACTATAACATAATTTCTCACTTTTGTTCATTAAACTACTGGCTTAGAGGTGCAAACAGCCCTCCATTTGGCCTTCAACAGTACAATGAGGTGCAACAAAGGCTCAATACTCCTGCTCTGAACAGGTTTACAGTATATTATATGCAAGCTATATCAACAATGTCCAGCCTCAAAATTAAACTAAATTAACTTGTAATATGTTTGGAAACTTGGGATCACTCAAATTTAAAGTTTTCTGTTTGTGGGGAAAAATGTTCTTAGTTATACAATTGGGGCAGTTACTCTAGTTTGGAAAAATACCACCAAAGTTGTGTTTTCTGCTTATTGCACAAATAATCATGCAGTATGTTTGCATGCTGAGCATGAAATAAGAAAAATGTTGTCTTCTCCATGTATAGTACAGATCAGGAATCACGTTACTGTCTTTATAAGTGTCTAACTGCAAGCTTATGTTTCGAATGGCTGAGAGGAATTTATATAATCATACCTTAAACTAATTTGCATTCTTGCGTTTTATTATAGGCTGCATCATATACAGTGGAGAGGTAATTATGTGTCATTTTTAGACTATTGTCATTATTTTTGTCTCAAATTTGTCTTTTAATAGAAGATTTATAACCACTTCTATCTTTTCCTCTCCAAAGTGCAATGTTACCATGATAAATGGTAAGTGATCTTATGAGATTTATATGTTTATAAAGTATTTTTTTGTTGATAACTTGTATTTATTTAATGCCCTTTTCTACAGAAACAGAAATCTGCATTGGAGTCAACAGGTAGGAATTATGGTATATTGTCTGAAAATTTACCTCTTAAAATATTGTGTCAAATGCACAGTATTGTGTAAATCTTGAATCGCCCTTCCTATTTTCATATATTTCCATTAAAATGTGATTCTTTGTTTGACACAACACTGGTTCATCCAGCAAGTTTTATGCTTGAATGAATCATAGGTCAGTGGTAACTTGTTTTAAGGACTTTTTTCTGAAAATGGACAGCTAATAGACAAAAACATTAAAAATAAATCTTTGGAAGACCTTCATAAATTCTGAAAGTCAATTACTCAAGACCACTTTAGGTTAGAAGATCTTTGGACCTTAATAGAAAACTACAAATAAATTAGATGTTTGCACAGTCCTATAAAATAAGGTTAAAAAAGAAGTTGAACTTGACTTTTTTTTTTAACCATAGCACAGAGCTTCAGCTCCGCCTAGACAGTGGAAGGATGACTGAACACTTCTGTGACTTTGCTGTCGAGGAATTTGCTTGTGCTTCAGTAAGACACCAAAACACCAACAACCATCTTAAAACTAATGCTGTAAAAAAGGGTTTCAAGTTGACCCTCAGGCTTAGAGTAACGTCTGACCTGTTTTCATTCACTACACAGCTGTCGGCGTTAACAGCACAGGACCTGCTGACGATACTGAGGTGTAATCGCTCCTTCAACTCAAGTGGCTCTATTGTTGTTTGGAAGCTTATCCTCTCTAAAACCTTTCGGGTGCTGGATGAAGCTCTTGATCTCCTGACTAACAGTGTAAGAATGAATTTAAGAATTTAAGTTGTATAATTTTTTGTAAAATGGCAAGAAGGTAATACTTTGATTTTAATTGTGTTTAATTACTTTGAGGGAATGTTTAACTTTCATCTGTGTTGCAGACCCTGGACCCCAGCAGTCCTTCAGTTTCCATGATACTGGACTCCATTCGAGAAATCCGTTTGGACACAATCAGCACAGACATCTTAAATGATCCCAATCTCATTCAGCTGTGGTTTAACCAACGTCTTCGCCCGTTCCTGCCCGCTGCTTCCCCTGACTTCTTGTCGTGTTTTGCCACAAAGGATTTGCACTGCAGTGCCTACCAGCAGATGTAATCAATAAGACATTTAGAATTGGCAATAACTTCAGAAAACTGACTTCTTGTCTTCTTGTACCAAGATATTGATATACTTTTTGTTAATCATGTGGCCCTTTTATCTTATTTCTGAACTCAGTGTTCAGATTCTGAGTGAAGTCCAGCCACACATGACACCTGCCAGACAGATGTTGGTCAACACACACTTCATTAAGGTTTTCCTGACCAGGAACAACACTGAAGGTAGGCACCTGTATTAACTCAAAGAGAGGGTGTTGAAGTTTAAGCATAAAAAATAACAGCAACAGCAGAATTGAAACTTAATTAAATAATTATTAATAATACAATTTAGCTGTCCTGTACAATACAGTAGAATGGGCCAAAATTCCCTCATGTACAGGACTGATGAATAGTTATCAAAGATGAGTGGTAGTTGGAAAGCAAATGAACAAATTCCCGCTTTTGGATGTGCCATATGGATTATCGATAATAAATAAATGATTAACTATGATAGCATCATCTTATGTCTTTTGGTAGATCCCTAATGTAATTCTTTGAAATGTGTTATGATCAGCAGATTGTTTCTTTTGCAAAACAATGAGAATTCACAAATTTGTATGAGCCACTGTCGATATCAAAGGATGAAGTGTGATGGATCTTCAAGTAGTTGTGAAGACAGTGCAGTATTTCACCAGCATAATCAAAGCTATGATACAACTATGGCTCCAGATATTAACACGTGATCATGCACAACTGTCATTATTAATTTCCAAATTAAAACATTTGCTGTTATATTAACATATTTTTCTCTTCGGGCGCATTCGTGAAGTATGTAGGATCGGAACATTTTCCTTCTGAGAAATAAAGTTGATTTTGTTCTGTGTATTTTTATGGTTCAGATCCTTTCTGCAGCTTACATGTCAACAACAGTGGAGAGTGGCTGCAGAAGAACCTGGGAGGTTTCTCAGTCCTCAGTTCCTTCCTGGACCTCCAGACTCTCTACCCCAAGTTTTCACCAGTCAGTCACATTGCACCATGTCTCCTATTTTTGTTTGTTAATATCCTTTTAATGTTAAGTTTTTTAATTTCCTCTTTGTGAACCATTAGAATTAATGTAAATATGTGTGTGTGGTTGTGTATGAGTAGATGGAAGCCCTGCGACAGCTGACAGTTATACAGCTCGCAGAGGTGTCTGCCACACCTGGCCAACTCACATCTTTAGAGCAGGTTGCCATGGTGATGAAGTACATCCCCAACCAACAACTTGCCTCTTTCTTTGATCATTTCTCACCTGCTATAATGGTAAGCATACATCACACTAACATAATTCCTGCAGATTCTGAAATAACATGTTGTGTTAAGTTGTCACCAGGAAGACATAAGGTCAGCATGTATCTATATATATATTGTGTGTGTTTTCCTTCAGGGTCATGAAAACATGTTCCCCCTTCTGGTGAGGTCAGCCATGTTAGAAGTTGTGTTTGATCGTGCAAACCTCTCAAATCCGTCAATAGACGACTTGGTTGTGTCGGACTGGCTCCACAGACGGCTGCGTCCACTGCTGGTCAACCTGTCACCTTCTCATGTCACACCATACTTCAGAATACTGGCAGGAAGGAACTGCAGCATTGAGCAGCAGGGGTAAGCTTAAATCCACAAACACCAGACTATTGATTAGTTTCAGTTTAGTCCCGTTTTTGACTTAAGACTTCTCTGAAAGCGCTTAATATTTTCTATATATTTCAGTGTGGAGACTCTGAATATGACTATTTCAACCCTCAGTGAAGACACACAGAAAGAAATCCACAATCACATTATTCAAGCTCTTGAAGGTAATGATCCACTTGCAGGTGTCTGATATACAGCCGTACCATGTATTGTTTCATCGTAAAGTTAGAGAGGTGATACTGAAGCTTTTGTACATAAAAAATTATATATATGTTGTATGTATGTACACCCATAAAAGCAGTTTTAAAAAAGGAAATATACATGGTTCCCATAATATTTACTTACCGTAGAGTGGCATGCATATGTTTAAGCAACTCAAGGGATTTGAGCTCTCTGATATCTTCATCAGGTTGTTGAAGCTATGCTTATTTACAGAGGTCATTAGAAAAGGCCAAGTTCCCCTTTCCATTATGGAGATGATACTTTGACTTATTTTTTTATTTTTGCAATGAGTGACACGGGGAAAGTGGTCACTCTACTGCTCTCTCTAATGGTGGGATTAACACAATGTGTGATTTTAAACATAATAGTTTTGTAAATAAAGTCTTTTTCCTATTCAGTTATATATTTAATGTAAAAGAAAAATGAATCCCTCCATTTTAGGTCCATCACCTCTCCGTTGCTATGGTGACAACTACAACCGCAGTTTCTACGTTTTCCTTACGCGGTCATTCATGGGATTCCAGTTCCCCAACTTGACCACCTTCATGTCTCTGATGCCTCTTGACAGAATGCATTTGGTGAGTTGGGTTTAATACTGTCAGGAATAAAGATAAACATGGAGCAGCAGAATGACTTATTTTAAGATTTCTGTTCTTCCAGCTGTTGAACTCCATGCCTGTGACAGATCTTGGCCAATTCTTACGCCGCCTCAATATCATAGACAATGAAGCACAGCTCTGCAGGCTCTACAACAACTATGACCAAACACCGGCATTTCTGGAGACTGTATGTACCACAAATATAAATTCACATCAACACAAACAGGTTGATAATGACATTATGTGATTATATGATGTAATGACATTAACCTGTACATTGACTGCAGGAGACTCTACCAGCGGTGGTGATGCGACCCACTCTGCCCTGTGTCTGGCCTATGGCTCTCAGCAGCACCAGTAGGTCAGAGGTCAAAACTTGGTTTGACCGACGTCTCAAGAACTACCTGTTCTTCCTCACAAAGAGTCTAATCAGCCCGAGCGTCACATACAATGCTTCGTGCATGGCCTTCCAAAAGCTGTATGTTTTATTGCAGATCTATTCTTCATTTAAGTTAATGTGTTTTTATTGTGTATATGTCCTCAGATTTGATCTTGTGTTGTTTTAGTGTCATAGTTCTTGGTGAACTCAACTACACTGCTGCAGACTTTGTGAAGCAGGATGTGTTTAACACCATCAGGGCTTATCTTACATCAGGTCAGTTTTAAAAGCAAGTATTTAAAGCCTCAATGATGTGAGGGGGCAAATACAACACAACAGAAATGTTTCAGGTTATCATTATGATTTTCTTTTGGTTGAATCATTTAAAAAATTACTATCTTGAGATTTTTCTAAACAAATCTTCGTCCAGAAAATAATTTGTTTGACTTTTTTGTAATAATGTTGTGTTTCAAGAAATGCTTAATTTTTTTTTTTGTATCATTTAATACATTTGGGGGGGACAAAAAGTTTTCATGTGATGGTAAATATAGAAAGACTACCCCAAAAATACTGCAATTTATTGTTGCAGTAACAACGCCAAGGTGCTACGACCCCAGCCAACCAGAGCTAAACTCTACAGCATGGTTTGCTGAGTACATCGGCCCTTTCATGCCTTTCCTTACTCTGGAGGCTCTTCAGTCTTTTGGATCTGAGCAGGTACTGAATCAGGATCATGGATGCATAAACTGCAACTCAAGCTTTGATTTTACCCTGAATGGAATTTAATATGAAATAGTTGACAGATTCGAGGGTCATCAATGTGATTTCCTCCCCCTGCCTGCAGGTTCTCCAAGTGTTCACTGTGAACTCGCTGGACATCGCCCTCTTCAATCAATTTTCCTTACCTCTGAATCTCACCAGCTACTACACTCAGCTGATATATCAACAGGACAGCAATTTCAACCCCTTACTGTGAGTTCAAGCCGCTAAACTATGACCATCATTATAAAAACCTCCCTCATTGCCACAAACATGCTGTATTTGTCCTTAATTTTTCTATTAGTAAAAGAACTATTTAACTTTCTTTGCAGGCTTCCGATGTTGTGTCGGTGTTTCGCTCCCGGTCCAGCGTTTGTCCAGCTGACTGCAGAACAGAGTATCATAGTTCTGCGCAACCTCACCACTCTCTGTACAAACCTAGATCCACAGGTAACAAACACACATAACAAAACACAAATATGTAGTGGTACAACCTTTTGACAAAACAGATAAAATACAAATAAAAAAAAAACAGTGGAGGACAAAAACATCTGATTCCCCCAGTCACCCATCTGCCATGAGATGTAAGTAGATGGTTTGATGAGAATCAGACTTAAAACCTAGGATTTTGTAAAAGGATTGTGTCCTCATTAAAGACTGAATGAAGGCCGAAGAGAAAGCATTTTAGCTTATTGAGATTGGCAGCTGACTCTTATCCTGAAAAATATTTTTGCTCCAGTTTTTGTGGCTCAGTTAATCTTGAAGGAGAGAAAGAGTAGAACAGAAAGAAAATAAGTAAACAAGTTTTTTTTTATTCATACAGCACTTTCAAGATAGTAACCACAAAGTGCTTTACGATAGAACATAAGAAACATGACAATATAGAAAAAAATAGAAAGAGACAGAATAGAAAAAGTCATCGATTTAAGAGTGAGCAGTTTTTTTTGTTGTTGTTGTTTGTTTGTTTGTTTGTTTGTTTGTTTATTTTTGGGCATTTTCTAATGCAGAAAAGTCAGGAAACTTACCACATTGTGTATAAGTCCTCATTTCATAATATTTTGCTTCCAGAAAGCCAGACTTTCTTGTAATCTTGGTCTTGAGCCATAGTTCTCCAGGCTTTCTGAAGGACTTTCAAAGTCCACTAAGTACGCTTTTCTTTCTACAGTGAAAATTCAATAGAAATAAAGTTCGGAACATAAATCCATATATCTTAGCTAATGTGGTACAACTACATTTTAGGTTGACTCACAAGTCAGTGAAGGCAGTGAATCTGACAATCTGATAAACGTGGTTTAAAGTTTACAGGTTTTTTTTGGTTTCCTTTTATTTAGTTTAGAAGCAATAGTAAGAGTCATGCTTCTTTTGTTATTATTACTTATTAAGAGAGAGAATTACTGGACACCTGTGTTTTCAGTTTATGGGTGAGAAGCAGGTGAGGGCTCTTGGGGATGCTGCTCCAGGAACAGTACAGAGTCTTTCTTTTCATCTACAGGTCTCTGCTGCTTTGGCGAGTAATTTTGGTACCACCATTGATTCCACAGTCATTACCAATCTCGGCAATCAAAGCATTGGCCTGTCCATGGGCCAGATCAAGATGATAACCCCTCAGGACCTATTTCTTACCCTCAACATTCTCAGTAGTGTGACGGGCTGGAGACCGGGACAGGCGATGGCCATTCTCCAGTCTTTGATGTCTTCAGGGATGATGCAGGTAGGTGATTTCTTCACTGATTTTATTATAGTATCTAAGGTTGTGTCTGTGTGCAAGCCGGTCAGAAATTGTCTCAAATTTTCTCGTGGACTACTGCCACCCTTTTTTCATCCCACCAGATCAACAGCTCATCATCCCTCTTAATGCTCGGGTCTCTCCTTTCGGGCATCCCATCTTACATGTTCAATAGCATCAGCGGCTCCCAGCTTCTAATTGCATCCCAAAACTCCTTAATCATAACTTACTTGATGTCTGCTTCACAGACTGTCCATCAGACTTTTGTTACTAAGGTATGACACCATGATTTAAGGTAAATTCATGTTAAAATCCAAAGCTAAAAACATTACTGATGCTGTAAACAGCAGACAGCCTGATTTAGACCTCTAAGTGCTCTGAAACATGATGCATACAGTTGTTTCTAACAGTTCTCTGGTTCCCATTTTCTCCCAGATCATTTCAGTGAGCAGCAGCAGTGATATGATCATACAGAATGTTCCAGATGACTTTGCCACTGAGATCCCTCGAGTGACACTGCAGGGCTTCTCAAGCAGCCTCAGCATTGTCACCGAACTCAACAAGAAGAAATGGAAACCGCAACAGGTAGGGGGCTTTCACCAATAAGATGGTCAGGTGTACTGTCAGTTTTTGTTGTCATTACACACTAAGCATTTGTCTGTTTTGTTTTGATAGGTTGAGTTGTTCTTTAATTCAATAGCCGTGGAAACTGCCACTGCTTACCTGGGAGGTCCAAACAAGTGAGTTTAAGCTAAGCTAAGAGATAAGACCGAAAATGCAAGTGGTATTCAGTGTGAAAAGAGTATCACACAAGTCTTCATATTTGTGTGTGCGTGCGTGTTTGTGTGTATGTGTGTGTCCAGTTTGTCCCCCTATTTGTTACAAGGGTTCACATGCACGGGAGTAAGGACAATTAACACGGTGCAGATTAAGGAGCTGATCAAAGCATGCCGGAGAAGTGGCAACACAAAGGTCAAACTGGTGGAAACTCAGGTGAAAATCCAGAAGAACATGTTTGTGTTACTCATGTTGTTTGGAAATGTTGAAACATGGAAACATTTTTGCATATCATATTGTGGGGACTTACTGCCCTTTTTTTTTTTTTAGAAAAATGAATTAAAAAAAGTAATCCACATAGTAGAAATCATACACTGTAGATGAAAGTAATGGCTAGAGTTAGAGTTTAATCACCACAATTACAGGCAAAACATTTATCATAACATTTACAACGAGACATATTTGCCTCTAATATGTTTAAAAATGTGCATGATTCTGTTTAGTTAAGCTGATAACTCATGTTTTTGCATTTGAATCCAAGCACTGGGAGCAGCATATTTAAAGTCCTTCCTAGTTCCTAATCCTTTTTCTAATTCACTGAAGGGTTCAGGGTTAAACAAAAAATAATCTGAAGGATACTAATGTGACATCCTCTGAAGTAATGCCAACAAGGCTTATTTATGTGGAAGTTGCAAACCATCATATCAGACTAGAATTGGTTTAAAAGTTGCCTTAATCAGCTAAGACAATCCGCTGTTCAAATAATACATTTTCTTTTCCTCACCAATAGCTGACCTGCATGTACAACTATATCAGAGGAGAGTCAGATGTCACCAGCTTTAACCTTTATCCTCCAGATGTGCTGCTATACTATGAGTAAGAGTCTGTCCTCTTTATGTATTGAATCATGATCAAATCAAGGTTTGGCTTCAATTCCTTTTATCTTCTCTGTTCACAGTTACTCTTTGGTGCCACAGGCCAGCTGCAGATCCTATTTCCAGCAGTTGGCTAATGCAGACTTCTCTGTCTTCTCCTCGGTCCTCAGCTACAAACAAACTGCTCTGTTCAATAATGCCAGAAGCTGCCTGGTGAGACCGTAAACAGCTGCTAACAGGCTACATCTCAAATAGTTTGTTGTGTTTTGTCAGTTATCCATTTACCCTAAAAAAATATCTCTGTTCATTAAAATTATATATTCATAAATATTTCCCTTTTGCATTAAAATGGCTCAGATTCAACACTTTTGCCTTATATAGTGGATATTTGAATACACAATATAGACTGCAGCTCTCCACGCTCTGTCTGGTCAATTAAGTCTGCTCACAATGTGCTAACTTTCATTGCATTAATAGGAATGACATTAGTTGTCATGTTTGTGGCAGAGATCCGTGATTTTGAGTTCCCACTTTCCACTTCTGATGAATTCACAGTAATAATTTTCTGGTTGAATTGTCAGTATCGGTTGATTGTCAGTTTTATGTTGAGCATACACTTGATAATACATTTATATAGTCACTTTTGCTTTTTTTGTCACTCTTTGTATTTACGTATTTTGCTTGAAGTGTTTGTATCTTTCAAATTTAAAAAAATATTTTTCAAACTTGAAAACTTTAGCCTATTTTGCCAAACATGTGCTCATGCAGCTGCATTACCTGTCCATCCCCTCTGCCAGAGTCAGTGCAGCTCCTCAGTTTGTGTGAATGTTATAAGCCATTTGTAATTATAAGTGAGTGAAATGAGGCAGTGTAGTAAGGTTTTCCTGTTAAATGCAGCTAATTTAGGACTTAAAATTATTCACTTCCTGTTGCCAGGGGGCGGGGCTATGGCTTGACAACATCTGGACATGTATATGTGGTCAGGATTGAACTGGAGTGAAACGTTCAGTTTGGTGCAGATTGAGTGTTGTATGTAAGCCTTAGTTGATTCCGTGCTTGAAGGTGAAACATCAAACTTTGAGGAGCTGCTGAACGGCAACTCCTTGAGAAATTTTTTGATAACTTTTGATCACACATGCCTCTAGAGTGTTTAGACTGATTTTGAGGTCAATACAATAAAACCTGTAGGAGAAGTTTGTTCAAATGCAAGGTAAAGAAAAAGACAAAAATTACCTCAAAATTGGCACTTTTTTTTCAAGATGGCTGACTTCCTGTTTACTTTAGGCTATGAGTCTAGGAGGCTTTTTTGTATGTCCTCGCATGTTGTAACTATGTACCGAATTTCATCCATATCGGTTAATGTAGTGGGTGCTGCTAATTGATTAAGTGATTGTTGGGGGCACTATAGAGCAATATTGCAACTTTTCAAGCATATTTCCATTTGACTTAGTGCCAAACCTCGGGGGCGGTGGGCTTTCTGTGTGGAGTTTGCATGTTCTCCCCGTGTAGAACTGGTTTTCTCCAGCTTCCTCCCACCGTCCAAAGACATGCATGTTAGGTTAATTCGTGACTCTAAATTCTCCCTAGGAGTGAGTGTGTGAGTGAATGGCTGTTTGTTCTTATTTGTGTTGGCCCTGCGATGGTCTGGTGACCTGGCCAGGGTGTACCTTGCCTCTCACCTGTTAAAAATGCTCAGATAGGCTCCAGCTCACCCGCGACCTGCAATGGATTAAGCGGCAGATAATGAATGAATGAATGAATAATATATGGAATAAGAGTTCTAAAAATATTTTATTAAATGCATTTGTGCATTAAATGCATGGTTCTTATCTGCTAATTTTTTTTCCCCATCCTCCAAGGGTATAACAAACACAAGCTTGACTGAAGATAATATATCAGTTTTGGGGAACATGTGCTGCATGCTGGATGGATCCTACATCCAGAATTCTAATCCTTCAATCTTGGAAAAACTTAAGAACTGCCCAGATCTTACTGACGCTCAAGCAACAGCTGTTGAACTTCTGCTGACTAGCGGGAAAACAAATTACGGGTATGTCGCCAGCAAAATGGAACTCAGTTCTTATGTCTTAAGAAAATCTCAGTTGTTTATCATAAGAGCTTGAGTAAAGGCAACTAGACTTCTATTTTATCAACAACCATGAAATAAAAGTCTAATTGTATTTATTCATTCATTATTCACCTACAATGACCTTAATGACTAAGAGTCTAAATCAGTTTACTGTTCATCTTCGCCAAGCTTTTATCATCCTTAAAAATAATCATTTGTTGTTCTCGGACAACCAGCGCTCCTTCATCTTGGAATGGCCAAACTCTGGTGGACCTTGGGATGTTACCGCTGTATTTGCATTCATCTTTCTATGATAACTTTAGTAAAGTGAGTAACCCATGCACACACACTTTCAGCAGAAAAGATCATCTCTACTGTATCGGACTGGGATTGGTGATGGGGTGGTGATGTTTCTCTTATTCCATTTTGCAGAAAATAAAGCAAAATTTCTTAAAGTACTTTCTGCAAGTTATCAAGAGCAATGGCGTGGATAGAAAGAAGAGGGCACAATTCAATAATGCAATAATACAGTCCATCAAAAAAATTTCAAAGCGATCTTTGGGTGAGTCTTCCTGTGTTCCTGCTTACTGCTATATACATCTATTTAAACAATAATTTTCTATCTGAACATCGTTCTTTTTTTCTTTTTTTTTGTACTCTTGTTAGCCACAGACTGCACAGTGGGGGAGATCACTCAGGTGACTATCAGCGATCCAACTTTCCTCCTCAACTATGTGGATATTAACCAGTTCAACAACTGCCTCAGTACCACAATGGTCAAGGACAACTTGGATGTGATCACTGAGAATGTCGATGATAAAGAATACCTTAAGATTGTTCTCAGCAAGTTGCGAGAGGTGGGTTAAAAACTGTTTTATTGAGTAATTGTTTTAGAAGAGGCGGCTGAACAAAGAACAAGAAGACTTTAATTAATCAATCAAGTGTAAAGAGTAAATGCTACAAAGAAAACAGAAACAAAAACAAAACAGAAATCAAAACAATTTAACACCATTAACAGAACAGAGACGAACACAAATGTGTAGCTAAACAAAACATTTGGCAAAAAAACAAAGAAGTTCTTTTTATAGAGCTAAAATTAAATAGAACGTTTAACAAATCAAATTATTCAAATTAATTATTTCCGCTTGATTTTGTTTATTCTTATCTTAATATATATATATATATATATATATATATATATATACACACACACACACAAATACATATACGTAACAGGTGGTAAAACATTATCTTTCAATTATGTTTTTTTTTTTTGTTTTTTTTTTTGAAGATATTTTGGTAGAATAAAAAATCTTATTTGAAAAGAACAATTTCCAAGAAACTTTCTCTCTCACTCTCCAGAAATGTGCTTTTGACACCAAAAGTCACAGAAAAAGTTTAATTTTCTTTAAAGAAAAAACTTGAATAATGAATGATAAATTCTTTTCACTATCTACTCAGTGACATGCAGTACTTGTATGTTGTATTTAGAGTACATGTAGAAAGTAAACACTTGAATCTTAAACACAACATAGTAATTTCCTTTGTTCAGAGTAAAAAATAAAACAAAAGCAACACTTAAAGCAACACTATAAGTTTCCTACCTTAAAACTTGTTTTGATGACATACTGGCATTTATTATGTACAGTACAGTCCTGGAGTTGGGGCGCCAAAGAGGTAAAAATCTGCCGAAACTTAACAAAAAGGAATGCCCCTGTCAGTCTTAAAGGTTAAAAGGAAAATAAGTAGCATTGACACCTAGTGTTTCAAATCAGAACCACAGTCGAAAGAGAAAAACACGGAGCGCGTTCACCCCCACGCACATATGATTGATCGCATATCATTGTTAAGAAACCAGGACGTAGTAAAGAGCTACACAGTGCACAGAAGTTATTCCATCACGCAACTCTTATTTTGAAAGGGAAAAAGCTTGACTTGTTGATGTAGAGGGCAGATTGTTTATAGGGAAGCTTCCTTTTATACCTTGCAACAAATTCCAACATTTTAAATTATTTTTGAAAAAAGAAATCACAATTATTTAGCCTTTAAAACAGCCTTTTTTAATAGCCTTATATAGTACATCTACTGATCCAAAACTAAACAAACAAACAATAAAATGCGTACATGAATAAATTAATAATTACTGGCCAAAACAGATTTTTTTTTCAACTAGGAAATTTTTTGCCTTTTCAAAAAGATAAAAAAAATAAATAAATAAATAAATAAAAATGGAACTTAAAAAGACTGTGTCCCAAAAAAATATTTTTCCCTTCCAACCCTTTCATAAGTCGTCATATATCAGGCCTCTGTATTAAACTTTGAGCTATCCACTTCAAGTGTTTTGTCAAGCAGCTCATCATCCCTTTTTTTCTTTAGAAACACACAAGACTAATTTTAGCTCAATGTTATCTTACTGGTTCTTCTATATTTTTAGGCTTATACCTCTACTTTCCCAGAAGATCAGGTTCAGCTCTTAAGTGCAGCGTCTCGTCTTGCCACTATTAAAGACATCAACATGTGGAATATCACTCAGATTGACACGCTTGCTGCTTTGATGGGCTCATCAAATGGCGAGTGGGATCCAAGCTTGGTGAGCAAATGTATTCCAGGACAATGCTAATGTGTACATACTTAATAGACTTCTCTGTTCTTAATAGTGCATGATTTTCCTCATCCAGGCTAAAGCCATCATCTCTAAGTATCTAAGTGTGAAAGGGAATACACTTGGCAGTGCAGAGCTCAACAGCATTGGAGGACCAAACCTATGCTCTCTGGATGTTAATGTTCTGAAGAACATTTCTCAAGAAAGTCTCAAGTAAAAAGTCTATTTTTTTGTGTGTGTTTGTGGGATTGACGTACTTATATTGTCATGTTAATATCTTGAGTTGCAAGGGTGTCCTGGTTAGAGTTGAGCCACTGATCTTCAGGTTGACACCTTTTAACAAGTACAATATTTTTATGTGATTTAATTATTTGTATTTCTTGATTTATTGTTTTAAATTCTGATTGTTTTAAATCCTATTTATGCAGAGATAACTAAAATGCTGAATGATTTGTAATCTTTCATGTTCCAGTTGCTCTTCTAGAAAACAACAGAACAATTGAGTGTGACAAAATGTTTTAGAGAACTATGTTGCAGTCATCACTATTTCTCAAACTGCTTTCAACACACAGCAAATTCCTGTAAAAAAGAAAATAGAAAAAAAACTAAACAGCAATAGCAACATCTGCTGACTGATCTTTTTTCTTTAAAGCTCAATAGAATTGAAAACAGAATGCAATTTATAGATTTATCATTAAACTAGTTGCAAAATTATTCATCTTGTTCAGGGTATTTGTTTTCTTTCACATGTCATACTGCATGTGTGTCTTCTGCAGAAATGCCCAAGCCTTGGATCTGTCCAACTGCACCACAGAGAAACAGCAACAACTGTTCAGCATAGCCAGTCAAGCATTTGTTAGCACCACCCGCTCAACCATCTCGGTTTCTACTTATCAACTCACACAACCTTAAGTAAGTAAGGAGGGGGGGGGGGGGGGGGGGGGGGGAGGGGGAGGGGAGAAGGAAAGGGAGGAGGGGGGGAGGGGAGGGGGGAAGAGGTGAGGGCGGAGGCGAGAAGAGAAGAAA
>JBAMHW010000004.1:20633176-20664622 GCA_037177495.1 Rhadinocentrus ornatus
ATTTTTGTTTTTACTTGGTAACCCAAAAAACCTTCCCGAAGGAACACCCCCCCCCCCCCCCCCCCCCCACACACACACACACACACATATACATATATTGTATCTGTACAACAAATTAAAACCTTTATTTGAACCCAACTAGAAGGGAATTCACTGGTTTGATCTATTTTCTTGTCTTGCAGGTGGTGCAACACTTGACTATGTCCTAAGCTTGGCAACCTCCAATGTCAGCATGGACCTGGCCACCTTCTCCAGTTTAAATGAAAATGTTTTACTGGTCAGTATTGTATGCATGTGTGTGTGTGTGCTTTGTTCAGTTTGCTTTTTTGTTGTTGTTTGTTTTTTTGTCAGTATCCTGTGGTACTGACTTTTTTTTTTTCTTTCTTTCCTTCTTTTTGGCTCTGCTGGGCATATGAATCTGTTCTCTGAACAGAACCTGACTGTTGATGAAGTTAGAGGTCTTCTTGGTACCAACCTGCCAGATCTGAAGTCCTATGAAAACCAAACGTTGGTACAGACCTGGATCAGCAGGCAGTCCCGGTCAGCACTTGACACTCTTGGACTGGGCATTCTGGGAGGCAGAGCTGACCCAGTGACCACCATCAACAGTACAGCCAACTCATCAAACACCAACAGTTCCAATACAAACACAACTTTACTCTCAACTGCAAGCACAACTACAACTACAACCACATCTCCAACCACAACTCCATCCACAACTAAAGCCACACCTGCAACTTCTACCAGTACAGGTAGGTCCTGGAGAATACCAAGTACAAGGGCTCAACTGAGGGCTGATATTAATACCAATATGTATGAGGGTAGTTGCTTATAGGAAAGTTTATACAATGTCTGACTCTAGCACAAGAAAGACCTCAGTCTAAATAAAACACTGCTGTGCAAACACATTTTCTGATCAGTACACTTTATGCTCCTCCAGTTAGTGTAGAACAGGAAGGCTGTGGAAAAATCATTCTCTGTAACAGACAGAACAGGTATTCTCTTTGGACAGAAATGTGAATATAATGTCCTATATGTATGTAAACACCATCATCATGATGATGTCTTATTTAGAATAAATTCAGCATTTGGAATATTGCTTTGTAAATGCAGTCAGTGATAAGCTTGCATTGCACATATTCTGTTTAACTGAAGAAAGGCTATTTACTTTACAGTGAGTTGTCACTTAACCATGAATATTCAATAAGATCAAACAGTATTTGCATATTAAAGCTTCAAATTTCACAACTCTGTTCATTAAAAAAAGTTAAATCTGTTTTTAAGTTTTATTTATATAACATACATTTTTGGAAAAAGTCATCACAGTGTACTTTATATAGAAACCTAGCAAGGAAAAAAATAACTTTACCCAGATTATCTTTTATGTTTCCTTACTAAAGATATAGCATAGGCTTTGCCTGTAGTGCCTGGTATTTCCTTATCATACATTTTTTGTTGCTATTAAACTGTTTATGCATTTACAGAATTAACCCGTTTTCATCAGACTGAAACCTTAAACTGTACAAATCCCTACAAAAGATTGTTATAAAACAGGAAAGCAAATTGAAATCTGTAAGAATCTTTGATCTATTGGTTTCAAGCAGTTTTTGGACTGTTAGAAACAACAGGTTGTATGCTGTGCTGCTCAAACTAATTGGCCCTGGTGGGACTAATAAAGTTGTCTAAGTCTAAGTCTAACAATCCAAATCAGCTGTGTCAATATGACCAGAGCCTATAGAGCAAGTGCATATCTATAAATGTGAGCAAAAGTGACAGATGTTAAACAGTTAAACATTTTTAAGAGGGCTTTTGATTCCCTAAGCTTGCTCAGTAATCCAGGTTAGGCTGGCTACTAAAGTTAGAGGCTGCTTCTTGAATGTTTGTAAGTAAATTAAGTAAGTAACTAACTTTACTTACACTACTAGTCAAAAGTTTGGACACATTTTTCTTATTAGATTCAATGGGAAGGTGAGTCTAAACTTTTGACTGGTGCTGTACATATATTGGAAATTGTGGGAAAAGGATGTCAAATAAAGGGTTAAAAAATATGGTGCTGCTGATTCTAATGTGTGTTTTTCTTTTTTAGGAAATGGTTCCCGCATGCAAGCAGATGCTGTCTTCTCCATCCTTGTCTTTCTTGCACTTATCATCACTTCTTACCATATCATAATATAAAGAACATGACTGATCATTATAATTTGCAGTCGAGCATGTGTTTAACTGCTAAATAATTTTAATATTTATAACTAACTGAAGAAAGTTGTGTTCAAATATTGGGTGGTTGTGAGATCTTATATTTTATTCTTTTCCCGATGGTTTGGTGGTTTTATCTGTAAAGGGTGACATGCTATACTGAAATTTATCTATATATGCTTTTCTGAGATACCTCTACAGTAACATGACATTTTTCACAAAAACTACCCTTATTTGTACAGAACTAACTCTTTCTGTATGCCAGTAGAGAGACAGAAGCCGCTAGCAGCCAGCATCTATGCATGGAAAATGAAGGAAGCCTACAAGTAAAGTTACTGATACCCAAAAAGAAAAGAAAAAGTTTTTTAAAAAAAAGAAGAAAAAAAAAGAAACGTTCATTGACTGATTTTCTGTTGTGTTTGTGATGCCTGGAGCGGATGATCAAAGTAAAGAATGTCACAGAACCAGGAACCAGGTGCTCAGAGCAGTCTGAACATCTGGTTTCACACTGCTTTTACTTCACATGGAACATTTGTGTACTTGATCATTAGTTACTTTGGCCACAGTTCAGTAAAATATTAAAATGTAGACATGACAGAAAATGTGGAAACATATAGTTACTCACCTCTGAAGCAGATTTAACAGGTAATTGAGAGATTCCAGCTGTCTTTGTGTGGCTGTATACATTTTAAGAAGTCCCTTTCCTGCTGATATTCCTTGAATATTCTGTATGTGATTAATAATAATAATAAAAACATACTAAATATCATTTATTGGTCTTAGTTTATTCATAATGGCGGAAAGAATTGTACTGTAGTGAAAGAAATTCTTATATCCTTGTAGTTTAATTACTATTAAGTTAGAAATTAGTGGCTGGGGAAAAAAAGACTCAATAGAGCTTGTATTTGCATTGTATGGGTGCAAACATGGGGATAAAGTACAGCCGCAAAGATGAGAACCCATGTCATTGCTAAAACAGGAAAGACTTGTTCTAAATTCATATGGTCAAACACAAAAGGAAAAAAAAAAATTAAGTTGTTTTGCAGGCATCGCTGTGCCTTTATTGTCATACACAAAAATTACCTGAATTAAAAGGTGGAAATCAACATTCAGCCACATTACAATCAGTTCATACTGTGTTCAGTATCTGTTAAACTTTGTGGAAAACCAGAAAACAGTAATAAATATATAATAAAAGAAAAACAGCATAATTTTTTAGAGCTGAAGGTAGTAAGCTATCATGTAGGACAAAAAGACAGACTTAAGGAGCATGAAAACAGTAAATGTTTTTTACCTTTAAATTGGCTAAAATGCTCAGGTGATCATTTATTTGAAAAGTTGCAGAGTTGCTCTCTCTAGTTGATTTCATTCATCAATCAATTCAACAATCAACTGATTGTTAAAGTTGTAAGATCAGTTATAAGCGTTTATAAACCCCGAGTACAGTCTTGCAGGTAGGACAGCTGTGCTTGGCATCTTTCAGACGGTTCACACAGAATGGGATGAGGCAGCAACCTAAAACAAAGCTGGAGAGGACGGCAGATATTGTTATGATCAACCAATCATATCTAAGAAAACAGATACATTCGGCAGAATGCACAAGTCAGTTGCAGATTATTAAACCTGACAGTTTTAAAGTCAGTTTAAACCTACTTAAGTAGATCCATGATGGGCTTACAGTTCCACAGACAGAAATATTTTAACAGGGGTCACATGGATGGCAAAACAAAAAAAAAGTCTGAGTTACTGAAAGTTAAGCCAAGATTTCCTCTGCTGTGTGCTGCTTGTAATTTAAATGCAGATATACATACATTTTAAAAAGTTAATAAAAACCTGCCATCTGACAGTAGTGGACATTTTAAAGATTTTACAGTTGCATTTAGCCTCTTTTGCTCTTAATACTGATATTTGAGCTTTGCTTTTACTTAATCAAGTTCAGACATTATTGATCAATGTTACTTGGACTACGGGTACAAAGAGAAACAGCAAAGCTTCCTGTTACAACAATCTTGTCCTTTGTTCCAGAAAGCACAATATATAAACAGGTTCCTTAACAATTTATTTATCTATTACACATTACTAATCTCCTTTTTTATACAATCTATGCAATCATTTTTTTACATTAACGGATTTTTACTACAGATTTTTTCATAAATAACAGATTTTTTCTTCATTAGCTTTGCAACAACAACAAAAAAAAATTCCTTAATTTAGTTTTTATTCAGTTGCATATTTGTTTCCAAAGAGGTCTCTGAAATGAAACAGTTAATATTAGAAATATGTTGACAACCTTCTACCTATGCATTTGCTTAATTTCTGTAAGTAAAATTGGCACATTTATACCATTTTCACATCTGTGTAAATGTGGTTTAAAGAAAGTTGGTTGAAAATATGTAGAGAAACAGCTGGCCTGGCTGCTTCCGAACACTTGTAAAGCTCCCTAAAAAACAGTATAAGTTCTCTACACAAACTACAATTAAAACAAAAAAGTAAGAAGTAGGAGTTCATTTTAACTGTTAAAATATTGCCATGAAATAACTTAAATATTGAGCCTAATCAGGATGATTAACCAAACTGATGGTGGTATAAATCTTCATTTGTTGCTTCATTGTAAATGCACTCAAAGTTATGTGGTATTTTGCCATTACCAATCAGTCATTTGCCTGAAAAACACATGAAACAAGTGATACTTGAGCTCCTCTTACCCACAGAGGAAGAGTCCTCCACAGAAGAGGTAGGTGAGCAGACCAGACGAGTATTCCACCTTAGAGAGGACTGTCTGATGGCACTTGGGACAGGCAATCTGAACCGGGTTGTCTCCTAACGGGCCGATTGTCGCTACATGAAAGGAAGAATGATGAGCTGTAAAATAATGGGTGCTCAAATAAAGCGATGAGCTTGTTAAACCCTTTGTCTTCACAGGTTGACTCACCAACAGGCACTTGTGTATTTGACATTGTTCCTGTAAACAATTAAATAAACAAGATGAAGGTAAACGCAGGCTGATACAAATTCAGACATGTTTTATAAATGCCTTTAATAAACGATTTTGACATGATTTTAAAAAATGAGAAATATTTTAACTGTTATTTGAACTGTAACATGACTTCATCAGCGATGTACAGTATATTTTGGACCCACTATCACTCAACCATTCCAAGCATAATGAAGACAACCAATAACCACTAAAATCTAAGTGGTGCTAAAATAAACAGCCCAAGGGAATAATCTTAGTTGTTTTTTAGTAGTACTTACTGTTTGTGTTGGAGTATTTGTCTTCAGAGTGAACAGTTTCCCCACAGTTCTGTTTTCTGCAGGGCCACACCTTCTATCCCAGCCCTAATTGATTCTCCGGGAGTCATGAGACTGTCTCTAAGAACCTCTCTGACCAAACCCAGACACTCTTAACCATTATTTAAGTTTCATTCATAATTCTGCCCCGATTGTCTGAATCACTGCCTTCTCCCAAGTTGCTGGCCAAATGCAACCGCAGTTACATTTCCATTAACAATATTGTTGCTGTTGTAGTTTTTTTTGTTTTTGTTTAATCATTGCTATTTTAACTACCGTGAGTAAGACCAGTTTCCAGCTGGTGTTTGGGACACGTGGGATGATCCAGTAAAAGGAAGACAACATAAAAGATCTCTGTTTCTGAGAGACTTGTGGAGCATGACACCGAGCAAAGACAGACAACGCTCCATTCAGGCTGGAATTAGCAGCACATGCTCCTGCTGCTCCAAATTAGCCAAGGCATTTAACAGTTCGCTGAACAAGACAGTGATGCACTCATGTTAAGACACTGTCAATATTTTTTACATATTCTAAATATTTGTGCATCAGCATCTTATAAACAAATTCTAAACATAATAGAATTTAAATACAACAAAGTTGCAGTGGGATCAAAAGTTTGCCAAATGGACACAAAATGTGCATTGACACAACAGTACCTGAACTTTAAGATCAAAACTCATGTTTCTACTGTAACATGCAAGGAAACATCAGTGCAGCAAGATGAAAGATTTTTAATCAGTAAAAACCGGTGCAATATTTCACATGTAAACAATTGCAGCAATTAATTCTTAATACCTGAATAGTTACATAGAAATATTCTAGTGACTCAATGATTCCTGAATAAATAGATCAGTGTAACAAACCCATCATCATCCCATTTTTTAAACAAAAAAGGAAAAATCTTAATATTGCAAGTGCTCTGAAGCTCATAAGGTGAGCCGCTGTCACTTCTCTGCTTCATTAACAATTTCTTCTTTGTCCTGTACATCAACTGGAAAACTGCTGGGAAAAAGTGAAAAATATATATTTTTTATTGGTTTGATTAATTACAAATAAACAGCCTGTATCTACTGTTACTCATAAATAAAATTATTTGTCACATTAAAAAGAATTTTGTTGCATTAAGGTCTTATTCTTTGATAGCCATATGAATATGAAAGATTAAACTCTGATGCAGATGAAAAGAACCAGTTTAAACTGGTGCGCCACAAAAATGTCACTGACATGATTCTACAATGGTCCACAATCTGCCAAATACAAACAAATTTTCTGGAAAATCTTGGAGCAAATTTCTAGGAAACCAGCAAAGAAAAAGACCAAACATGTAAACAAACTGTTAACAAAACAAAGTGTTAGACTCTTGGGCTGCAGCTGTGTGCATAGTAGATATCCAAACCCTTCATTTAATGTATCTGATTCTCTTCTCTACATTTCCTTCAACTAGAAAATGTAATGTTGATTCCATTATATTTTCATCAGACCACACACTTTCCCTGAATTTTAAGTTACCACGAGTGAATCGTGACAAGTTTACCAAGCGTTCTTTATTGGATGAAAACAACTAGAACTAACAGAGTAGTGAGTCTACTCTGTTGCACCTCCTGAATTAGCGCTGGACAAATGAAAGTTAACTGACCATCTGAGCCACAGTCACTGGCAATGAGCTATTTCAACCCATAAATGTTTATTTATTTACCCTTCGCTTTCATTAGTCTGGGACTTTGAGACTGGTATTTAAGTTTATGGTAATAAAAGGAATCTTAATTTGGCTCTGAGGTCTTTGAGGGGTTCCTCAGGTGATTTCATCATCTTTTAACTGACAAATCTCTGAAAGTGCAGCATCGGGAAAAAAAAAGTTAGAACTGTTGGGACAGTTTGCACTGAATTCCTAAATTAGTGTCTTTCTGTGAGTGAGAAAACTTAAAGCACTTTGTAGTATTCCGTCTCTCGATTCATCCCTTATTCACTTGTCCTCGAGTGTTTCCTATTGAAGAATCCTTATTGATTCGCAACTTTCAGTCAATGCATCCCCCGTTTCTTATTTTTACATCACTGCAATTCAGTCTCATTTTCTCCTATCTCATGATTTCTCAGGTCTAATCACAGCTTTTCTTTTTCCTCCTTCTCGTGTTCAGCCTTTCCTTCATTTACTGGTGCACCATCTTTCCTGTCATTCCCAGGATCCTCTGCAGACTTGCACTCAGGAGGCCAGATGGCTTCTTTTCTGCTCCGATTCTTTTCTCTCCACCTCAGCCTGCTCTCTGGCCTCTGTCCTGTCCTTCAGCACCCTCAGCAGGACCCTGAGCAGCGTGTTCTCATTCAGCAGGGTTTCAGACGTGTCTGCCAGCTCCTGCAGCCGCCTCACCGCCTCCTCCAGCAGCCGGCTTTTCTCCCGGAGCTGCTCTTCCAAACTTTTTACTACGTTTCGAATGTCAAACTTCAGCTGTCGATTGTCACGCCTGAGCTGCGCCAGCTGTTGGGAGAGACGTTCACGAGCGTGTTGAAGTGTCTGAACTTCAAGCTGGACTGTAAGAAATTCTGCGTGGAGGATGGCACCAGGTACTGCTCCCTGTGCTTCAGCAGATGGTTTTTCTGCATAATGTACAGAACCAGAGTGCTGCAGGATGAACTGGAGGAGGTTGGGCAATGTGATGGGAAGGTCATCAGGATACTTCACACTAAGATGTTTTCTGAAAAAGAGAGTAAACACAACAGAAATTCATTTATACTTCTGTAACAAAGAATTTTATTTAGCTTAAGCTTGCCTCGGGCAAGTACAGAAGAGGGATAGTGAAAATATCTGCAGAAGGATGCTGAGGTTGGAACTAACAGACACGAGGCCTAGAGGAAGACCAAAAAGGAGATTTATCAATGTAGTGTAAGAGGATATGAACCTACATGGTGGAAGAGAAGAAGTTCACCATTAAAGGCAATAATAGAAAGGAAAAAACAGGATGAAAATACCAATAAAAGTAGATTTTAAAATCGTGAATATTACAGTGCTCTGTTTTAGTTTTTGTTGTGTTTTGTCTCATTTCTAACTAATTAATTTCTTATTAATTACAAGCAAAAGAATTGTACAAAAGCACAGAAGAACAAGTGTTTACACTGGTGTGTTTTTTTTTCTTTTCGTGTGCATCTCTCTAATTATTCTCACCTGTATCTGGGAAACAGAAGGATTGAAGGAACATGATCCACCATAAACTCCCAGGGAAGGTCATTACGTGCAACATTGACTCTGAATACAAGACAGTGTTTCATTACTTTTGTCTCTCTGAGAATTAAAAATGACTTGTTCATGATATTACGAATAAATTCCAGTTGCAAATTAAAGGCAGCATCAGAGTTACCTGGCCACAGTTATGGCACCGTTCCCCTGTAATAATCTGGCAAGCTGGATTATGATGTGGTTGAGAACAGAGCAGAAACCGCACCAATGAGTGTAGTAGAACAGCAGCACATCCTGAAACACACACGTTGCCACCATTTAAAAGTGAACTGAGCCTCAGACTTAGCTGATGTTTCTTCGAGGTGGAAGTAGAAAACTGTGGGATGTCTTCACCTCTCCTCTACATCAGTCACAGTGTAAGCAAAAGAAAAATGAGACAGTAAATGAACAAATAAGTGTTATAAAATTCATACACACACATGAAGATTTAAGAGACACCTAGATTTAAAAAGCAATAATTGTTCACAGCAGATTAAAAAACCAGATAATTATTAATAAGGCACTTAAAAGGAAAATAAAAAAAATCTATCGACTTTCTGCCGCTTATCCGGAGTCGAGTGCAGGGGCAGCTGCATAAGCAGGGAAACCCAGACTTCCCTCTCCCAGGCCACATTCATCAGCTCATCCGGAGGGATCCCGAGGTGTTCCCAGGCCAGCCGAGAGATGTAATCCGTCCAGCATGTCCTGGGTCTTCCCCGGGGCCTCTTTCCAGTGGGACGTGCTCGGAACACCTCACCAGGAGGCATCCTGACCAGATGTCCGAGCCACCTCATCTGGCTCCTCTCGTTGCGGAGGAGCAGCGACTCTACTCTGAGCCCCTCCCGGATCACCGGGCTTCTCACCCTATCTCTAAGGGAGAGCCCGGCCACGCTGCGGAGAAAACTCATTTAGGCCGCTTGTATTCACGACCTTGTTCTTTCGGTCACTACCCACAGCTCGTGACCATAGGTGAGAGTGGGAACGTAGATTAAATAACGTAGATAAAAAAAAAATAAATAAATTTTAAAAAAGAGAGTAAATTTAAGGAAAAACTAACTCATTCTGTTTTGTTTCACCACATGTTAAAAAGGATTTTTTGTAAACGTTGTCACAGACACCAACTTTTGGTCGATCATGTAGGCAGTTATCTGTTACTTGGGATCACTACTCACTACAGCATCTTTAGAAGAATCCTGGATGAAACTACAGTCAAACACAGAGTTTAGGAGCTGAGGGATGTAGATAGAAAGCACGAGTATTTTTTCCACCTTGTGAATGTCCATGACAGAGGGCAGGAAGGAAGAAGTGGTCAACTCTGTGATGAGGAGGCGTTGAGGAGAGCGCTGGTGCTCATCTGGCTGCTTGGCTTCTTCTTTGCCTTCCTTCCCGTCTTCCTCTCCAACCAAATGTCTCTCTAAAAGGCTGTACGGAGCACTGAAGTTCCTGATGAAGGCCTCTTTGAAGTGGGATATGTACAAAAATACACATGGAAAAAAAGAAATAAAAAATACAATGAAAAGCACAGTTCCCATTTAGGTTATATTCGATATGACAACTCATTTTTAAAATTCTGACTTTTAGGAAGAGAAATTTTCACATTTTAAAACACTTATAGAAGTAAAAAGAGGTGATAAAGAATTATGATAATTTGGCACTGAACACACTAAAATGTTTTCAGCTGCTTGAAATGGGTTAAGAGGTAAAAATGTGACCATACAAAACCCCTGGATGTCTTAAACGCAGCAGAATCTTTGTCCAAAACAACATGAACCATAACTGAAAAGTAAACTCTTACTTGGAGCCTTTTAAGCAGCTTTCAGATTGATGTGTTGGATATAAAATAAGATTATAAAATGAAGATAAGTTTGGTCTAATCCTATCCTCCTCTTTTTAGCTGAAGGATGTGGTTTATTTGAAGTAAACTGAACATTTCTATTCACATGCTGCTGACATTTCACAGTGGTAGGGCGGGACGTCCTGATAAAATCATCATTTAATCACCACAATAACTGCATTGAAGCTTGTGATTTGCTGCCATGTAAAGATTCTGAAAATATTCTAAAACTGCTAATTAGTTAATTAATTTTCTATATGTTGCTGTTTGTAACAAGAATCTTATGGACAATAGCATAATGAATTTTACTGTGCAGTCGGGTTAATGAAATCTCAGTCAGCAAACTTTTGTTTTATCCTAAAAGAAAAGGGAGACTCTGATAACTTGAAAGGGGATTTTTGTTTTAGATCTGCTGTAAAAAAGTAGCAGCCAAGTTGCTAATACCACTTAACAAAAACTAAAAATGGTAGAATTTCAACAGGAAAAGACAGCACAGTCCCTTTAAGGGCTTTCATCCAGTTAACTATGCATTTCTGTGAGCGCAGGTTAATGCAATGCTTTGCCACCTCTAGCACAGTGCTGTCCTAAGAATGACAATCAAGTGATATGAATGAAATTGTGTCCTTGTCTTACCCAGAGACTCTGTCAGTGTGGCTGCTGGGCTGCGCCGAAGAACATAATGAACCTCGTCCTTAAGGTTCACAATGGCTGCAAATGACCCGTCACCACTCCCATCACCTTGTTTAGAAGCCTCTTTGTGCAGAGAAGCACTTCTGTTTCCTGACGCTCCAAGCCTCACTGCCAGAGGCCAGTTAAGAGCAACATCTAGCACATAAAACCTGAGCGTCCTGTTGGTCAGACACCTTAGCCCTGTGATGCCATCACCTCCCTGATGAGAGGATGGAGGGGTCATGGAAGGAGGAGGTGTAAATTGAACTCTTTGCACATCTGCCTCCTCTTTGGTGTGTGATTCATTGAGTTGAGGTTCTACTTTTTTGCAGCAGGCACTGAACTGACTGAATGGACTGTAAGTATTCAGAAAATTTTTACAGCCCACTGAAGTAGCAGTTTTTATGGACAGGGAAGAAGGTAGTTGGTGGAGGCAGCAGTTTCTGAGATAAGTTTGGAAAGTGTCTCTTCCATGTGTCATGGAGGTAAACGAGCAGAGAAAACCAGAGATGGGGAGGCTGGGACGTGACAAGTTAAGGCACAGCTCACACACACTTGCACTGGACTCAGGAAGAAGAACCGACTGGCAGCACAGTGAGTCAGAAGTGACCTTTCTGTCCAAGCTGGAGTGGGTGCAGGAGTGGTAGCGCAGAGCAATGTCTGCAACCTAAACAGAAACACACACACACACAAAAGAGTACATTAAAAACAAACATCAGAGGACGACCTGTGTGAGAGGCTCTCTCGCTTCTGGAAATTCCTCAAATCGCTAAAATATGCTGGAAAATAAAAACTAAAAAAACAGCTTTGCCAGTTTATGGACTGATTTCTAAACAAGATGCATCTGAACATATCCAAACTAACAATTAAATTGTCCAAAGAAACACAAAATAAAGTGGAAAAAATAAGAAGCAACAGTAACCAGCCGAACACTACCTGCTCTAGTCACAGGTGGTCTCAACAGGCCATTATACAGCGTTTCTACTGGCTGGAGAAAATCAGCACATTGTCCTCTCTGACTAACTCAGAATTTTTACAGCTGCAGTCTGAAAACACTTGAAGGTTTTGACAAATGAAAGCACAACCAAGGTTGTCTGAGGAAAGACTTTGAAAATAAGGGACCCATAAATTAAACCTAAGAAGGAAACTAATATATTTTGTGGCTGGATTTATTTCCTTCTGAAGTTCATTGGCAAAATATGGAAATGGATACTTGAATGTACTTAAACAATAAAATGATGCTTCCCTGACTTTAATTAAACCCCTTTTCCAATAAACCAACAGCAAATAAAGAAAAAGAGCTGTCACAAAAAGAAGTTTAGTTTGTAAAACATGGAGATAAAACATGAATACCTTCTGTTAGGATAGCAAAAGGCAAAAAATATCTAATCTAATTTTCAAGAGGTGTGGAGAAAATAACTTCTTTTAGATATTGACAATTGATGGATCAACTGATGATATATTATTGGACAGAGCATTTATTAAAAGTTATCCCTTGAGCCCAGATCCCTAAACAGTTTTTGCAATATTTTGCAGAGTGCCATCCGAATTAAACAAAAGTACATCTGAAACACACACACGCACACATATATATATTAAAGATATGCATTTTTACAAAAAAAAAAAGAAAAAGAAAAAGAAAAAAGGAAAAAACACCAGCAGTGATAGGATGAAGTATTAAAGGGAACAAATTTTTACTCATGTTTAGTGTTACATTACTGATTACCTGCTGTAAAATGGGACTGGGCTCAGACCCCAGTGGATCATGTGGCAGAAACAGCAGCAGTGCAGGGCCTTTAGTCAGCTCCTGTTCCAGTAGACGGGACTTTGTTCCTGGGGGCTGCAGCCACTGGAGGACGGTCTCGTGGTGTTCAAACACCCAGCTGCAGATGGCATCTGATGTGAAGTTACGCTCTTTCCTAGGGAAAATCTGCATGAGAGAATTGAGAGAAAAAACACAACAGTGTAATACCAGGAAAAAAGTACTATCTCCTTTAGTTACATTTTGTTTTTGGATTTTCACTGATGTCTGTTTGTGACCTGTTGATGCTTCTTACCAAAGAGGAGTTAAATCTTCTGTGGAGGTAAACATTTTCATCCTCGCTAAGTGCGACAGCGTCTGCCACATGCTTGTTAGTCACGATTCCAAAACGGACAACACCGCGGAAATCTATTCCATAAAACAGAGAGACACTCTGAATTAAAAACTAAAAACTCTTTTCCATCTTCAGTTTTACTATATTTGATGAGCTGATCAGCAAACATGTAAAACTCAGATGCTGACCATCCCTGTTATCAGTTAAACTAATTATTTCTCCCAACCACATCCTGTCAATTCTACATTTACATACTTGGCATGACAAAAAAAAAAAAGTAGCCTCTAAGGTTACTTCTTACCCCTTCTAAGGGCTTGCAAAGCAGAGGAGAGGTATGTGTTGTACCCTGGTGGCTGTGGAGAGGAATTAAACTGGAAGAAACCCACTACACGAGGCTGGCAATTAAAAAGACACCAACAGAAGAATGTAGAAAATTAGGCTTCAGTTAAACAATCAACTCTCAGTGCACGACATGTCACACGAGAAAGAAATCAAAGTAACTTCTTGAAGAGAGTGCATTGATAGGATTAGCATATTTAATGTTTTTTAGATAGCGTAATCAAATAGCATGGACAGCAATAGTTAAACATATTATAAAAAACAAAAATACCTCATGATAGGAGAGGAACTCTTTCAGGTGTGCTCTTGATGGGAGGTAAGTCAGCGGTGTGATGACTCTGAGGATAAAACTTTCAACATATGGAGCCACAAATGGACCTTTGTATTCAATCGGCCCGAACCTACAGACACATGAATTAGTGACATAACAAAAAAGCCTTTTTAAGCACAAGATTAATGACCTTATTAATGTGTTCAAGTAATTTAATCATGGAACAATTTTACATTAAAAGTTCTTCACCATTTATTATTACAAGCCGGTAAAAATGAGCCATTGTGTATGTGTGATACTTCAGATTTGTGTGATATGATTTAATAAGTCCTTGTAGAGTTACAGTTTTCATGTCAGATCACCATAACAATTTATACAAGCATGTCAATCATGCCCTGGTTTTTTTAAACATTACGTTATGGCAATGTATGGAAACAGATGAATATATAACTTTTATACATGTTTAAGCTTGCTGAACATTACTCTGGGAGGGTTTAACTGCGCTTAGCAACACTTTAGTTAAGATTCAATGGCTGGTATTTTTCATAGGCTTTTTGAAAATGAAATCTTTCCTTCCTACCTTCTATAAAACAGATGGATGATGGGGTACTGATAAAGGCGGTTTCTCTTCCTGCATTTCCCCTGACTCCACCAGCAGTTCACAGCCACAAACTGCACCTGTGTTTTGTGTGTTTAAGAAAAACAGAAAGAGGTAGAGCTGAACAAACAAAACCAAACTAGACTACAGTTAGGATGCATGGTGCTAACGTTCCCAGTCATGTGTTCTCAGTCCCACATTTAGTTAACAAATAAGTCCCCAAATCAGTGCATGTGAAACCACGTCCCAGCAAACCGATACATTCTCTATAACAAGTTTTTCACTGACTATTTTAGGGTTAATGTGATTTAAATAGTTCTTGTAAGCCTAAGGCTACAGCTTCAATACTTCAGCTATTTCAACAAAATAATAGCATTTAGAATAGCAAGTTAATGGTTTATTGAGTCCTAAGAGATCATTTTACTCTTCCGGATAGAGTTTTAGTAGAGATAAAGTTTCAGTATAGGTTTCTATTTAGTACTGAAACAACTCGTCAGGGTGACGGTTGTTGCGTCTTCAGCTGCTCTTTACCTGTTTGGCCAGCTTCTTAGCTACCTGCTGCACTTCCTGTCGGGCAGCCATTGAGTGAGCACACCACGGAGCATAGAAGAAAATTAAAGACACCTCAGCCATGCTTCTGAGACGCTCCACCTGGAGATACAGCGCTTATATTAAGATTTTATGAACTTAGAACCTTGAATTTACTACTGAGCATGCTGCATGTAGATAAACTGATTTAAGTAGCTACTTAATGAGGGATTATGTGACTGTTTCTGTATTCTTGAGTCTCACCTGGTCGAGCTGACCCAAGTAGAGATCCACAACTGGGGCATCAGCAGAGAAGAACCGTACAGGAGGCCGAGCTGCTGCCACCACATTTTTAGCACGGCTACAGATAGAAATAATGACAATGAACTGAAAGGGATGACAGCATATGCAGTGAGTTGGATCTGGTGCTGGATTAGCCAGATTGGGCCTTCTTGTCAGGCTAGTTAAGCCATTATCAAGATTTCCCAGAAAATATTAAATGCCAACATTGTTTCTCATGACAAACATGTCTGTTGGAGCAGTGTTTCCATCATTAGGTGCACCTGTTCAGTCGTGTCAGGTTGCTGCTTTTAATGGCAAAGCCATTCCAGGCGAGTTACACATTGGGTTATAGAGAGCATTGGTTTTAGGAGTTCTCAAAATCCTCCTAGCTGAGGTGAGGCTTGTATGCATTCCTTTGTTGTTGTGTTAAACAACACGAGGTGAATTTTCTGATTTTGCCGGCGAAGACATCTCTACATTCTGAGTTTGCAGCAAAACTGCAACAATCTGTAAACAAGTTGAGATGCAAGATGTGCTTCCGATCATTTGCCTGCAATTTGCATCAAGTTTCAATCTTTCTAGAAAAAAACCTCCCCAGTTTTTGTTGATTAGACAACAAATAAATGTTAAATAAACACCATAGAGGCTGGATCTGCCTGAGGAACAGCTGTATGTTTCAGTCTGTCAAATTGATGAATCCAGAGCCAAATCCCTGTTTTAAAGGAAAAACTTTTCCCAATATATATATAGGCTTATTTTGTAGGGCCATTCCTCCAGGGTCAAAGAATCTAGTTAATTAAATTAAATTCAATGAGCAATTATTTAATTTTTTGCATAAAAAACAATTACTCTTTATTAAAGAAGTTTCTAATAGAGTATCTTTACAATAGAATAATTGATAATAGAATAATCGATTAATGATCCAGCACCGCTTTATTTGATGTTGATTTTGAGGCCAATTGCTGTTAAAGAACGCAAAGACCAATACTGCTTTGGAGACGTCCTCTGTCTGTTTAAACAGATTACAGCATTGGATAATCCTATCCTACAGTACGAGTCAGTTTCAGAATAGCTACAAGGCAAAACACAACATCTGAATACAACTACTGTAAATTTGTGCAGGTAGTTTACAGCTAAATGCTACAAACATTTTTATTTAACGTTAACGTGAATTGCCTCTGGTGTTAGGTGAGTCTGAAAACAAGTTCATACCAGTCAGAGTAGAAAGGGGTCTTAACTACCTGCATGTGAATTTAACTGCCAGCATGAGCAGGACGCTGAGCACGATAGCCCCGCAGAGTAGACCAGGTCTCCGGGCCATCAGAAACAGCACCTGCCGGAGAGACTGCCGCACCCGGCGCAGCATTACAGCCTGTCGTGGGCTCTCTGGCACATTTATATGCCCCGGTTGCCGCTAAACGAGTCTATTTGCCTAACAGGGGAGGAGGAGGACGACTGGTTTGACAGGGTATATGGCTGGCCTGGATTGGACATCAGTTCTGTTGGTGTTCAAGGTGTTCAAACAGTCAGACCAACCTTTCTTCCCCACGTATACTTTTCACTTCCGCAACAAAGGCGCAAGGGAGAGGTCATAAAGTGATGAGTGTGAAAATAAGCGTGCAATGAATTAAACACTTTGACAATAAGCTATAATTAAAATCTAACTGGACTGACACTGAAGATTAATTCGATAGATCTGAAGAGTATTTTTTTAACGTTTGTTGTAAGTAAGCGTGTTTGATTCCTTTTGCGTGTGAAGTCGTACATAGTCCTTTCTGACAGTCCCTACACATTGCGACAGGCTTAGATGCAACGACGAACTTAAAACGCTAGGGGCAGTAGTTTAAAAATCAATCCATAAAACTTTATTTACATAAAACTTGAAACATCAAATAAATCCTCTTATAAGTGCCCAGTTTTTATTGCCTGGGAAAAGAAGCATAGTCTTAAGTATAGAATGAATACTGCAGGATTTAATCAATGCATGACTAAATGCAGCAACATGAATTAATGCATTAAATCACTATTAAACATTTCAATATTGTGTATGACAGTAGTACACCTTAAATTATTGGCAAAATGGACTGTCAGAAAACTCGAGGAAGACTATTGCTAATAGAAAAAAAAATTACCTATGCGGTAACTTTGTTTTCTTCTCTAAATTGTATTTCAAATACACATACCATACATACCATTCCCAAAATAGGATTTTCAATAATATTTAATAGTCCACCCATTTCCCACATCATAAGAACAAATCCAACAGGGTAATGTCATTTGAATATAAAAAAGAATAAGGAAACTTTATTTTGTCATGGAACACAGAACATCACAGTGTAGTATTATTAAGTGCAAATTAACAATGCAAAACCATCTAATCTTAAATTGCTTGGTCCACTGAAGAAATGGAAAGTATACTGCAACAAGTTAATGAACTGTATTTTTTTTTAAAAGTGCAACACTGTATTTGTCAGCAGTGCAAGAAAATAAAAGGCCTTGAAAAAAATCATTAAAATCATCAATTATCAAATGTTTAAGAACTTAATTTTCCTTTATTTTTCAAATCCGAGTGTCACATCTCCTGGAGTGACGCTGTTGAACATTTCTTCAACAAGTCTGTCTCTTAAAACAGGCACTTTAACCTGAGGGTTACAAACAGCTCCTGAACCCCAAACCCCAATTTTAACTAATTTTAGTAATTTCACCAAACCTCAGCCTTCATCTTCAGATAGCTCTGTAGCTCTGAGATCACACTCACACTTAAGACTTAAAACTAGAAATATCCAATCAGCTGTCCTTTCGCTTATTGTGGATTACATGACAAAAAAACAATTGTTAACGAAGTCAAACAAATATTAACATAACTTTTCATTTTCAGCAGATTTATACTCACCTTTATCTGAACAAAAGCCATGTCTGTTACAGAACTAACAGCAGCACCCTTTAAGGCCAATCTCTAAGACCACTAGTGTTTAATAATGACTTATGATTGCATGACTTACCCTTGGATCATTCAGGCATTGCATTTTGTAAATATACTGTGGAAACTGAGACCACAACAGTAATCAATCCAAGTCATAAACACTACAGGTATCTCAGTGTCTTTTACTTATTACAACAGCTCATTGTCTCTGTTGTTCCACACTGCAACCATCCAGCAAAGACAGAAAAGACGAGAAGAGAAAAATCTTCCTTTCCAACAGCCAACAAAGCAACTTTTCAGCAACTAGATTTCAGATTACATTGCTTGCTGTGAACTGTTCAGTATAGATTAAGCCCCAACTACATGCCGTCTGTCACAGTGCCTGTGTTTCAGGATGCATCAACTGTTGAACCACCAGGTCTATATTGATGATAGGACTGAAGTAAAGAGCCCAGTAGAAGAGGCAGTTGCACACAAACTGTGGGATAAAAGGCCACAGGAGGGCGAAGGCAAATCCCTGAGAGAGCATTTTCCACAAGTGGTTCCACATCATTTGTGGCAGAGTCCTGCAAATAAGTGGATTTCATAGATTAGAGTACTGCTGCATAATGTATGCCATCACATGTGGTTTGTTTTCAGTCTAGAAATGGTGTTTTCGTGAAAACAAAAAACAAAAGAGCAAAAAAGAAAGGAGCCAGCTCTCTCTTTGCGCGTACCTGATCCTGGCAGTTGTCCAAAGCCTCCACAGAGCACAACCCTCCAGCACAGAGAGCAGCATGGCATTGACTATAATAAAGCGGGACGTCCAGTAGTGGACAGACAACCAGTCCCAAGCAAATTCTGCTATCAGCTGGTATGGAAGAACAGAGTATTTTACAAGGAACTCCGCCCACTGTTGCCAACTTGGTTGCAACTGAAACACAAAAATATACATAAAAAAAATCATTGAAGCAGATGTTGCACACAACAATAAAAATATACTTAACAGGAAGATCCACAATTATATTATATAATTATATAAAAACTGGAATCCACAGAGCTTAAGTTAAGAATGATCATGCATCCATCTTCATGCTTGTAATACTATCCAGTATAATTACTAGCAGCAGTCACATGATTGCTTAAAAACCGATGTACTGGGTTTAATGATGTTTTGTTTCCAGTGTTACCTGTGTGTTCAGGTATCTGCTCTCCGACTTGTCTACATGTGTGATGCTTGGACAGCAGGTGTGCAGGAAGGGAAGGAAGGTCTCAGAATAGTCAAATAAATACAAATAAAAGATTGTGAGGCGAGGTGAGCGCTTCAGTGCATACAGCAAGAACAGAGACTTTCCTGCATTAGCCGCCTGGAAGACATTTAAATGTGCATGAAAAGTTACAACAAGCATACAAGCAGGAAACTAAGCTCTTAGAATCTTAATGAAGAATAAATGAAGGAACTGTGTGGTCAAACACTAAATAATTAAATAATCAAGTCTATTCTTCAGTAGTAGAAAAAAGAGATGTATAATTATAACAAGTACAGGACACAAGCAAATAAAAACGAAAACTGTGAAAAAATCTTTAAAAACAATTGTTATAAAAAAATTGTCCTTACTTTGTATTCCCAGAGACTCTGTGGAGGTTTGACCCCCAGCGCTTTAATTCTGTCCAGTTCAACCAAAACCGCTCGCCTGTGGGCCTGATTCTCTATGCTGTAAGGTGGTTTTAAAAGCTCCTCATCCCCCAGCATCAGCAGCAACCTGAATCATCAAAATGAACAGCATACTCATAAGATGAGACACAGCAGGAGTGATCTAATGTTTGTGAACAATTCAGAAATCCAGCCATTAAACCACTAAGGCTTGGCTAAGTCTGGGTTTTGTTTTCCAGGACTGATGGTGTTCATGTTTAAATATCAGAATAAAATCAGAATAAACTTTAATAAAAAAAATGTAAAAAGAAGAGATGGTAAGAACCTTCCATTAACGTTCTCCTGTTTGAAGGGTTCTCTGTAAACCTCAGTCCATGGACCGAGGTGTTCCAGCCAGGACAAGACTTCCTCTGGAGTCCAGTGAGACACAGGTTTACTGATCAACAGGTCATGTTGTTCCACCACACCGCTGCCCCAATGATACACCAGCACCATCACCTGGAAGCACACAGCCATTACAGCGTTCTGTTTGTTATCTCAGACATTTGCATTTCTAATTAAATTAAATTGTTAAATTAAAAGATTTGGTTGTGTGCAAGTATGAGCGGCTTTGTAATGCAGGCATTATACATTAACTTGAGTTGTAAACAATATTTTATTTTTCTAAGTCTGATCTGCCAGCCAAGCTTTGAAGCTTTCTTTTACAATATTCCTACATAAACGTGTATGCTAAGTCCAGTTTGGTAAATCAGACCAGTGTAAATTTGTGATCAATCTTATGTATGAATAAAGTACAAAAGACTGCATAAATAAGTCAATATGCACACTGCTCATCCTCCTGGAATTAGGAAGGTGTGAAACTGTGTCAGTAGGGTAGGGGGAGTCAAGTTAGCATTGGTCAACGGGCCATTGGAAGTCGCATTAATTATTTTTAATAGAAATATTGATAATAACTGATTCTTGATGTCATATATTTTTTTACAATATACATTCTGAAGCAAACTCCTCTTGTTGCCTGGTTAATACAATGTGTTTTACTTGGATATAACGTGACCAGTAATACTTTCTACTCTGTACACATGGCATGCTGTAAGATATGATTGTTGTCATCATTGCAAAGATGTCTCACTTTTAATCAAGACAGTAGAGGACCAGGTCGGTGTGTACCAGATAGAAGAAGAGCACACAGACAGCTGATGACATGATTACTGATAACTGTGTGAGACCTTCATTTCTTTCTGCTAAATTTTGAGATAGAGAAAAGATTCTTTAAACAAGTGTGGCAGAAATTCTTACTGTTTTATACATTCCTGGATCCATCAGTTTCATAGTTAAACCCAGAAAGACCATTATTTTGACTTGAGACTCATTAACTAAGGCTTTATGTGGTAAACATGAAACATGAAACCACCAACGAGTGAAGTAAACAACATCTATCATCTCGTTAAAATTCTATTTCTGTCAAGAAACATTAGGCTGAGGTTTGTGTTAACCTGTCCACAAACAAAACAAATACATAGGAAGACAATCTAAAACATAACCAAGCAGACTCCCACAAAATCCTCAGGATCGGCTGACATCCTCAGTTCTTGTGTCCCTACAGGAACAACTCGGAGCATGCTGGTGCCAATACATTTACTGGGCTGGTGCTTTTCATGTTATAGCTGATCAGTATACATGCAGCACAGTTTGCAGTCCATGTTAACTTAATGTGAAAATTATGGGAGAGGAAGAAAAACAAATAGATGTTCTGCACATAGGAAAAGGCTCAGATCCCCTGAAATTACTTGAATAAATATCATCTGCAAGATTGGGTCAAAAAAAGAACTATGTTGTAATCTATTTCCACACTACCAGCAGCACACACTCAAACACGCAAACTTAAATTTACTGCCACATGGCAAAGCAAACAATGACATTGCACCCAAATGCCACATTGACAAAACAAACATGTTCTATTGATAGCATGAGAACAACTGAACCCAGTCACAACTGTAGTAACCTCATAGTCCCATCCTGTCCCTCACAACAAATCAGGTACGGAAAGAGCACAGGGGGATCAAGGCAAGAAAGGCTGCAGGTCCAAATGTTTTCAGCTCAAGGCTTCAAAAGACCTGTGCAGACCAGCTGTGTGGGATAGTATGTCACATGTTCAACCAGAGCCTGAAACTGGGGAGAGTTCCACAGCTGTGGAAAACGTCCTGCGTGGTACTGGTTCCAAAGACCCCGAACCCAAAGGACCCCAACAGCTAGAGGCTGGTGGCACTGACATCCCATCTGATGAAGACCTTGGAGAGGCTGGTTCTTGCCCATCTCCGGCCTCTAGTAAGCCAATCAACAGACCGGCTACAGTTCGCCTATCAGCCTGGTATTGGGGTGGATGACGCTGTCATCTACCGCCGACAGAGGTACCTTTCTCATCTGGAAGAGACTGGAAGCACTGTGAGAATCATGTTTTTGTTTTTTGTTTTTCCAGTGCCTTTAACACCACACAGCCCACGCTCCTGAGAGACAAGTTGGAAATCACAGGGGTAGACCTCCATCTCACAATATGAATCCTGGACTACCTCACCAACTGTCCACAGTATGTGAGGACACAAGACTGTGAGTCTGACAGGGTTGTCTGCAGCACTGGAGGCCCCACAGGCCAAGAGTTCTGGCTCCCTTCCTCTTCACCCTCTACACTGCAGACTCCACACACAATTCAGCAAACTGCCACCTACAAAAGTTATCAGATGACTCTGCAGTCATCGGCCTCATCACAGACGGAGAGGACAGAGAGTAAAGAGAACTGATCCAGGGTTTTGTGTGCTGGTGACAGTGGAACCGCCTCCAGATCAATGTAGGGAAAACCAAAGAGCTGGGGGTGGATTTCCGCAGGTGTAAACACTTTCCTCCAGCATCCGTGAACATCCAGGGAATGGACATTGAGAGTGTGACATCTTACAAGTACCTGGGTGTTCAACTGAATAACAAACTGGACTGGACAGACAACACTAACGCCCTGTACAAGAAAGGACAGAGTAGGCTGTATCTCCTAAGGAGATTCAGGTTTTGACTCTGTGGTGGCATCAGCTATCTATTATGGTGTGGTCTTCTGGGGCAGCAGCATCTCGACTGCTAACAGGAAGAGACTGAACAAACTGGTTAAGAAGGCCAGCTCTGTCCTGGGATGCCCCATCGATCTGGTGGAGATGGTGACGGAGAGAATGATGGCTAAGCTTTCGTCTCTGATGGAGAAAACATCCCACTCCATGCAGGACTTTTTAACAAATTTGAGCAGCTCCTTCAGTGACAGACTGCTTCACCCGTGATATGCAAAGGAGAGATACCGCAGGTCCTTCCTTCCTGCTGCTGTCAGACTCTACAATCTGCACTGCTCCCAGTAGCCACACAGCAACAACAGAGAACTAATGACGTACACATACGTGCAATATCAATACCTGTGCAATACAGTAAATTCATTTTGTATAAAGGCTTTTTACATAGACTTCTATATAGATTTTTTTTATGTAGACTTTTTTTTATACATAGTTTTTGTTCTTATCTCTGTTATGCTGTTTTTTGCACTGGTTTTGCACAATCACCTTTGCTGCTGTAACACTGAATTTTTCCCACTGTGGGACAAATAAAGGATTATTTTATTTTATCTTTTATTAGTAGTACATGATACTGTGGTACAGTATCTTGTCACAACCTATCATCGTAGTTGCCGAAAATATAAATATCATATATCAACATCAGACTTCATAAATGCTATAAATACCAAAAACTGTATGAAAACAATATGAATCTTTTTAACTGACAACAAGCCACTGTGTCAAAGTCAGGTTTGGTTAAACCAGCTGTGTTCCGACTTCAATAATTTACCCAAGTGCCCTAATTAAGTTATGCTGTGCCAATAAAATAAGTTACTTTCTGACTTGATGAATCTAAAAACACTCATGATAACTTAACACCTAAAAGGCACGTCAAAAAGGCAGCTTGGTGGTATAATTTTTCTATTTAAAAAGGCATATCAAGCTTTATACTCCACCAAGACTAAACCAGCAATAAAAAGGAAAGGCACACAACAAGATAGGAAGCTAGTAAGCAGGTAGTGTGTGTTGCCAAACATTTAGTTGCTGTTACACTACTCATGATAATCTGTAAGTTCTTCTTTTTTACTTTTGCATACTTACAGCCACACATGTAAGTGCGGTCAGGACCCCAGAGAAGAAGAAGCCTGCTCCTTTATGCTGGTTTGTCCGAGATCTACCCAAGTTGTCTCCATATCTGAAATAAGGAAGAGGAAACTGCTTTAAATCACAAAAGAGATAAAACACATATACACAGATCAGTCTTCAGGTAAATAAGCAAAGCTAAAGTCATTATTGTTAAGTTTTCCATAAAATATTTCTTATCAAGTCTTGATATAATTCACAGCTCCAAACAAACTGTGTCTGTTTCTGCTGAGTGAATTTTATTTCTACTGTAAGGCTGTCTGGTATTGTCATTTATTGATATGATTATTGAGTGAATACTACACTTACACAAATTTCAGTTTAATGTAAAAATAGTTTACCACAGATCAGTACCTCTGGAAAGCCAGCAAGCTCTGGGATATTTTGGGATTTGCCTGGATTTCTGCTCTCCTTCGCTGTACAACCTCACTGAAAAGCTTGTCAGTTGCATCCCTAAAAAAGAAGGATTATAGTAGCATATAAGAGGAAGTTACACAATATTACGTGGCAAAGGTAATGCTGCTGTTCCCTTTTTCATTGACAATATCAACTAATAGTAGCTCAGACTGTTCTGATGCAAACTTGTGTCAGAGAAGAATATGAACTGCAACAGTCCTGCAGCCATGCTCAGGAAATTTTGTGAGTATTTGGATATGATCAAGATCTGTTTGATGCAGTGGATGTCTGTTTTGTTTTTTGTTTTTAATTTTAAAAAAAGTATCTGTCATAATTGTTGAGCACTAAAAAGTATTAGTAGTAGTAATTTATGTAGCATATTGTAGCTATTACTAACGGTAAATGCATTCCTGTTTCCAGAATGTTGCAGATAGCAAATTGAATGGAGACTAAACACCCAGTCAAGATGACTTTAGAAGAGGCTTCGGTTGGCTTGCTGTTTTTGTTTTCTTAGATTAAGTTAGTCTTGGCAGAAGATTATTTGCTGCTCAAAATAAACAATGTGCTTGAAAAAAATATTAGTCTGCTCATAAAATTCAGTAGCTCAATTATAGTCAATTATAGTCATAAAGGAACATTATCATGTGCAGGCACATAATTGTGGAAAACCGCTTGTCATCACTAAATCCTCTTTCATTCCTGTTTTCATTAAAAAGTCTGTTAACATTAAAAATGTTACGTCCTGATGTTTTTCCCTCCAAATTTTTACAGAAAACGACGTGTTCAAAGACATGCCCGTTAGATTAACTGACCAATCTAATGGTCACACTCACACTAGCTGTGTAGGCCCTGCAATAGATAGGCAACCTGTCCAGGGTGTACCATCCCTCTCGCCTGCTAAATGCTGGGATAGGCTCCGGCTTTCCTGAGACCCTGAATTGGAATAAGCAGTATAGGCTAATCCAAGCAAATACCGCAATCAGACCATCCCGCATTTTTGCTGTGGCACTTGTGTGTCGGTCATAAGTAATTCTGAAGCGAATCGGGTCATTTTCTGCTCAATGCTGCTAATTTCTCAACAATAGGCGCATTACGACAGAAAAGTTCTAAGAACGCAGTTCCTACAGTCGGAAAGGGGCTTTAGTCAAAGAAATCTGGGAGGACATCTGAAGTTCTTGGTTGCTCTGACAGCAGTGGAAAACTTCAGCTGTGGGGAAAAAAAACTAAACTGAACATGGACCTTTATTCATGAAGATTGCCCCTGTCTGAGACCTCTTGGTTGGCATGGATTCCATGGGCGGGGAGAAGACAGGGATGTTGGACAGAAGTGGATCAAGAATATTAACAGAACAGATTTTTGTCCCCAACAACAGCAGCAGGGTAAGTTTTGGTACTTTTTGCCTTCTTTGGCTCTTCATTCGATTTTCTTAGTATCCCCTTGGAGTGTCTCCATGTACCCCCATTTGAGAAATACTGCTATATAGAAACCAGAAAGGATGAACTTCTGCTGCATATTTCTCCCATCAACAACTAAAAGAATCCCAAAAAGGCTTGCGCAAAATAAAATAAAAAAAACTATTTTAAAAGTCATAACAAAAGAAAAAAAACATAAGCCTAATAGATTATTTTTGTTAGCTTGTAGAAATATTTTATTTAATTTATTTCGATTATTTGTGCAAATTAGTGTTTCACATACAGTATTTTCTTACACTGCTATAGCGAGCCACTGTGGGTCTTCTGTTCATTTCCACATGCACCACTAACCTCTACTCTCCATATACGCTTGTTTTCAATTTGGTTTGTTTTTGGCAACTAGTGTGGCAACTTATCAGACCTTTTTATTTCTGAGCAAACCTTAGAACTAATCTCTGCAGCAGGCATGCAGAAGGAAGACCGTAGGCTGGTGCAATCTGAATCAAAATATATTGGGGGGGGCACATAACTATGCACAACCAGGTTAAAGCTGTCAATCCAGCATAATCATGAACTTCATTGTAGCTCTGGTGTATGTATGTTAGACTTTATAGAAACGTTGCTTTTTCCTTATCTTTTGGTCTCATTTTCACCTTGAAGATATTCACAAACACATTTGGGAGTCTTGACTATGAGACAATGACTTGTGTGCTTTTATGTGCTATTTCACAATGGACTGCCTTTTCAAAGTACAGCAGCAGAATTGAAGTACGATCAAGAAAGAAAATATGGCCAATGAGACTCCATCATGCAGTGTGTGGGAGTGTGTGTGTGAACAAGATCTAGAACTCATTAATAAAATGTCCCAGCTTTGCAAGTAAAAACATCCAGAGTACTACCCTTTCCCCCCAGAATGCTTTTTAGCACTAAAGCAGATGATCGTAAAAGTGTATGAAGATATTTCCAGCACCTTATCACAATGTTTTGTTTTTTTCTTATCTCTATGCAACTGAGAAGTCATCCTAGAACTTGTAAGACTGTGAAAGCATTTTTATTTCTGATTTTCCACAAAATAAAATTTTGATGAAAACTAAAAGACTAGCACAAGGATACCTAGTAACATACACTCTTTTGTTACGCTCTGTTCTTTCCCCAGTTTGTTGAAAAAAGCCACCAGAGTGCAATATGTACTATGGTGGCTTGTCCTATATTTTGGGTTGTGAATTTTTATGGACTATTTTCTCTGTGAAGCACTTGGTGACGACTGTCTGTGAAAGGTGCTATACAAATAAACTTTACTTACTGTTAACTGGAGCAACAGGATGGAAAGCAAAAATCTACTAGATGAGTAAAAGATATCTTTGCTCAACTTCAAATGATCATAAACCATAATTACAATTATAAACGGAAGGTGAATTACTATTTTTTTATTAATATTCAAAGTACAGATTGTATTCTGAAAATTAAATCTGCAGATTTTAAGTGCCAATTTTTCACTGTTTTATTTGAACAAATGACAGTGCAGCAATTTTGTAATATTTATATTCAAAGGAATTCTCATTTTTGTTCTCTAAATAGAAGAAAAAAGAGGTTTTATTTCCCAAAACCTAAAGCGCTATTGTATACCAACCCTCAAGTATCACAAAGATGCCACTAATATCATCAAGTCTACAGTAAGTGATGCCCACCCCATGTTTTGTGGACTTTGTCAGTAGGACTCTATTCCCGACTCTGCATGAAAAACAAAAGAGTAGGCTAAAAAAGGAGGGGGTGTCAAACGTTCAACCACTGATACAGCACACCCGTGAGATGCATACCTCAGCAGTATGTTGATTTTAGGAAAGCCTTCCCACTTCTCCCGGCACTCTGGGCATTCGTTCTTGTGTGATGACTCCCACCACAGAGCCAGACAATGGCGGCAGAAATTATGGCCACAGGTCAGAGTTGTGGGGTTGACCAAAATGTCGTAGCAACAGTGGCATGAGAATTCATATTCTGATATGCTGCTTGCTGTGGGTTGAGACTGAGAAGAGTCAGATATGCAAGAGGCATCACCTATTAATATTCCTGGACCATCATCTGCTGATTCCCTCTCCATCTGGTGCAGCATATCCAAGTCTGGAGGAGAGAGAGAGCACATGGTTACCAAGGAGGGACCTCATTGTTTAAGTCTGAGCATTTTAGGAAGGAAGAAAAATAAGGTCACAGTCTTTGAATACTACAGAAAGACAGCTGTTATTAAGTTTTACCCTGTATATCACAGATGACATACTTTGCATTAAAACTACGTTTTTTGTAAACTGCTATGTTGTTTTACTTTTGCTTTAATTCTTTATTTAATACTTTGACAGTATCATCAAACTCTTGAAACTTCCCTGTGTTGCATAAAACCACATTAATTATCTTATTCTGCCACTATGCATTGAAACTGTACTCAATTTTTATTTCTATGGACCTATGTTCATGATTCATCAAGTGAAAAATAAACAAGGCAGAATCTGCATATCCCAGTCTAAACATTGTGTATGATAATACAACGCTTTCCAGGAATTATGTCGTTTGTGCTGTTTTGCAAACAAACAAATAAAAATATTGGAACTGATAGGCAATTGTTTTCCTTTTCTTTTTATAATAAACTTAAATCCTGTGATGGACCTGACCACTAGAGGAAAACAACTAATTATCAATCAAATTACAAACTATAAAAACTATTTTTGAAAGGTGCGAAATGCCGTGTTTATGTAATGGGTCGCTTGTAGAAACTCAACCAACGGATTACGGATACATAAAGATTGCAGATAGTTGCAGAATATTGTTAGCTGTTGCAAACCGCAAACGGAGAATTGCTCTGCTGCAAACGGGGGGAAAACAATGCACTAAATTGGTTTCAAGACGGACAACTTGACAATTTTGACAGCCTATGACTTTAACTCATTACATCCTGATCAAGTGTTAGCTGTACTCTGTAGTTAGCTAGCCAGTGATTAGCTACGAGCTAAATTACACGTAACGTTTAGTGGTTTCGTACAAAGCATTGGCAAAAATTGCAGGTGTCGCAGATAATTTAACATATTAGCTTCCAGGCGAATACGTTAATTAGCCCGCAAATTATAACTTTACGCTAGCTAACAGATACTGGCTAAATGTGACACAACTGACGTCGTTCAGTAAACTAACCCCGTTGTTCCTCGCCTTGGAATTGGCATTAGACGAGTGTTCAACTGGAGGATGACATGACTGTCTGGCTAACTAGCATGGGAGCCCCTGCCGCTAGTTATGCTCAAATTGAAGCGTCTAGACAGACCAGATGTTTCTGCTTGAATGGCTGCTGCCATAAGTCCGGCTGCGATGGAAACCCTCTCCTACTCCGACGCCCACATCAACACGATGGCGATAAGTGGGTAGTTGAAGAAGAGTTCGAGAAGTGTTTTCCTCGTTGGTGTTGGCCTGAGTCACAACTGATCTAAGCAGTGCAGCTTTTAAAAGCTGCCTCGGATCAAAGTTCAGATGTGACCCTGTCAGTGTAGTCTCCGGCCTGAGGTAACCGGCGGCTCCTTATTCCTTATCACGATAATGATGAAACTGTAACCTATTAGCATACACGTAGGCTCGCGTGCACAAGAAAGTCTGCTGAGTTTAAGGTGATGTGTAGTTCACCTGATGATAGTCCACCAGAACTCTCACAGACGGATAAGACTCCACCAGACAATCACCTGAGAATTACTAGTATTTTTGTTTCATAGCAAAGGAATTAAAAGGGTTTTCATAGCTCTTTGACACTGATATGCAGACTATTAAATTGACTTCAGTTCACTTCCACTCGATTCAGTTAAGTTTAGGTTTATTTGTAAAACACCAATTTACAACAAAGTACCCACCAAAGGCACTTTTACAGACACAGTCCAATTCTATATAATTTATTTGGGTTTGATTTTAATCTAGTTAAAGCAAATCCATCATGTCCAGGGAAGGAAGGAATGGTAAACCAATGGATTGAATACTCTCAGAAGCAGGCTCCTGCCTTGATCGGTTGGGAGATGCATTTAAAAAATTTGGCACATATTTCTATATCTTGGACCTGAGCTGTTCATCCAGACAAGGTCAGGTTTCCAGTTAAATTTCTGATGGCACTGTACAGAGTAATTATTACATTTAAAACACGTTGTTGAACTTCAAGTAACTTTGCTACGCCACGATGTCTGCATCACGAAAGCCCAAGGCTGTATGTTCTTGTCGGATTTTTTTTCTATGTAAATGAGCAAAAAAATAAAATAAAATGCAATGTGAATTTTATGCTAAGCAGGTGAATGACTTGTTTTAGTCTCCACTGAATATGTGTTTTTGAACATGGTTCAAACCTTCTGTTTTGTGAACTTTTGATAAAGTTGAAAATAACAGAGGATAAAGAAAAAAAATTACAAGAGCATAAATAAAACAAACCAAATGAATAAATAAATCATTGCATTGAAAATTAAAACAAGAAAAGTATAGAAGGTATAAGCAGTTAAAGAGTAAAGCTGGCCAGAAAACTAAAGCATAAATTATGTGCAAATTAAGGTAAATTTACTTGGTCATAAATCGAAAGTTTTATTTAAACCTTTTATTTTTTGTTAGTTTGTTTTTTACTTGTTTGGTTAAGAGCTACATTTCAGTCCACCAGTTGGTGGCGGTAAAGCACATATGTACGTTGTTTGCCAACTGCCAATAAACTGCTGATGAAGAAGAAGAAGAAGAAGAGGTGGCGCAATACAGTTTATGTTCATAACACTTGCTCTCAAATGGGATAAAGCTACAGTTTGGCTTTTTTTATTTGCTTTTACTGGTTTTCTTATGACATTCTTCAAAGCTGGCACTCACCTCGCATTATGTTTGAGGTAACGTGGAGAACGTAGCTGGTGTAGAGCTGTGTGTCGTTTGATTCGATTGCTTTTTTGGGGGGTTTGTTTATGTGAACTAACGGTAACGGTTAACTAGCTTGGTTACCCTGGTTAGCAGAGAAGAAAAGACTTCTAGTGCATCTGCTGCTTTGCGCTTAATCTCATTAATAACCCCCATACGTACATTACTTCTTACCGTCTTAAGAGCTGGAAAGCTAGCTAGTTAGCAATTGGCGGTTGCAATTAAACTAGGAAGCATTGCTCTCATCAGTTTATATATTTACAACTAAATGGCGTATTCATTTCCTCCACTAAGCGAATGTGTTTAGTGTTCAAATGTATCATTGATTAAAAAAAATAAAAAAGTCAGGTAGCCTTTAGTACCTTTTAAATAATGCTTGCTAATTTTCTTTAAACGTATAAAATAATTTCTGTTATATATTTTAAGCTTGGCATCACTTACAAATTTCAGTCTGTTGATGTCCTTTTAATAGTTGCACAGAGTTCTTAAGTGACTAAACAACACATTGCTAAATACTATGCACATTAAGTAATGTGGGCTTAAATGGGGGGGGGGGGGGGGGGGGTTTCCAACCTGCGGAAGTTAGCCTCCCCCCCCCTTCTGTTCGGGAAAAAAACACCCCACTAATAAATTCCTGTATTCCTCTAAGA
>JBAMHW010000004.1:20673579-20687667 GCA_037177495.1 Rhadinocentrus ornatus
GACTCCAACGGCCTCCACAGCCACCAGATCTCAGTCCAGTAGAGCAGCTTTGGGATGTGGTGGAACGGGAGATTCTCTCCATGGATGTGCAACCAAATCAGCTACTTCTGAAGGCTCAGGGGGTCCAACCTGACATGAGCAAGGTGTACCTACAGAAGCAGCTGGTGAGTGTATGTTAACAAATTGACAGAAACCGGTGAGAAAAAATAAACAGTCTAAGCAGCCTGAACAGTTACGTACGGTGTATGAGGGCTAGTTGTTGCATAACCAACTTGCTGCCTCTTTGTTTTTAGCTAATTATATATATTGCCTTTTAAAACTTGCAGGACTGACTTGGGCCCTGTCTACATGTATACAGGTGTTTTTAAAAACACAGATTTATCTGTTTGGGCCTTTTGTCCCAACTTTTACCCCACTGAAAATGTAGTTTTAAGGATAAAAAAGATTGCAAGATTATCCAGCCATGCCATTTATTTGTGTCAGACAAGATTGCACTCAAGACAATCTTGTTAACAGGACTTTTTACTTATTTAAATTGTAAACTACTATCACTGACTGTACTAAAGTAAATGCATCTGATAAATAAAACAAAAATACTCTCATTTTCTGGACTTCATAGAATTTTTTTTTTCTTTTATTCAGCCACATTATTTCAGAGACAAGAACTCCGGGGGATCCGTACTTTACAAAATGATCTGAAAAATCAAATATGTAGATTACTTATAGACATTTTGCTAGGGTCATCCCAAAAACTAATTGAACCTGGGAAAGGCATAGATTTGTCATGTGCTGAGCCTGTTTTCCTTGATCAACGGCAGTCTGTCTTCGAGGTTTTACTAAAATTGCAGGATCTCCCTAAATACCAGGACAAGCAGCTTTTTGGCTGTCGTTCTTTGTTGTCTCTTGTTTTCCTCCTTCTTGCTAACATGGACTCAAGATGCCAACATTTATAACAACTGTCTCCAGTGAATGAGAGCTCAGATTCAAGTCACACATTGCAAGATGCATGCCATCAGATGCAGTTTTGTTCCAAATTCCCACGTGGTTCCGATATTTACTGAAAAATATGACTGCATGTTTTGATTTAAGTTCAAATCTTAATGTCACATGAGAGAGAGAGAGATTTTGAATATCTTTGTTGTCCTAAAAGAAAAACTCATTGGTGTCAGTATCTGCAAGGAGTGTGTGTTGCGTGGGGAGATGTTTAAGAGAGTGTTGAACTCCTGCTGGAGTTCAATGGTGTGCGCTTCCAGCTGCAGTGTGGCTGGATGTGTTGCTGTGATAAAGGGTGTGACAGTGCTGCTAAAACCTGAACCTACTTCAGAATTAGGGTAGTTCTGAAGGCAAAAAGTGGTCCAACCCAGTACCAGCAAGGTGTACCTAATAAAGTTTTTTAAGGTGGTAGGCTCAGAATTTGATGTAAGCAACATGAAAGCATAGATCTATCCTATTTTCTTGGCACATTTTGGGCCCATTAGTACCAGCTGAGCATGGTTTAAGCACCACACCTACTGACCATGTCCATCCCTTTATGACTACAGTGTAGCATCTTCTGATGCTACCTTCTGCAGGACAATGCACCATGTCACAAAGCTCCGATCATCTAAAAGTGTATTTTTAATCATGACAGTAATTTCACTGTCCTCCAATGGCCTTCACAGTCACCAGATCTCAGTCTGTCATGGTCTTGTTAGCCCTGTCTGCCGCCTAACTTATACATCACAACCGGAGATCAATTCCTGACTCACCCCTCCACCATCAAACAACTAGTGGATCACAACAAGTCACAGATCTTGTCATCATAATTTAGAACCAGTTCAGATACAGAACATTAATCCTCTGCCCTCAAGAGCCTCCTGAATCTGGACCAAGCCACCCCCATTTAGTTAAAAGTTGTAAATAAAGACTTTCCCTCACTACTCTGTGTGTTTGCATTCGGGTCCTCCTCCTAGCTTCGGTCTCTGACCGTGACACCTGAGCTTGACAAGCATAATGAATCTCTTTCTGGAATGTGGAGATTTCAAACCTGCACTAGCATAATTGGACCCAATAAAGTGGCCAGAAAGTGTGTGCAAATTAGTACTTTTTTTTTCAACTCATATAATCAGATTTGTATATTTAAACAAATATTTGGGAAACTGTAGCACACAATCAATTACACATTTTACCCTTTTCATCTGCAAATTACCTGAGAAATTGAGATATCTTTTTTTTTTTTTGCACATTCAAAATCTTGTAAATCCAACAGTAAAACAGAACTTTATCTTTTGAGCAAATACTAACTTTATCAAATCAGGAGCTTCCCTTGGTAAATGTAGCAAAGAGGTATTTAGGAGACGCCTGCGCCCCTCTTTGCTTTGTCATGTTAAGTAGAATTTAAAGAACAACATAAAGTGACAGACTCTTAGTTGAAAAATAATAGGATACAAACTTTGCAAACGACGTGGAAGTAAATGTTTTTTCTTGTCCTGTGATGGTTACTTTGAGCCACATTATTTTGGGCTTATTCAGTGGCAGCTTATTTTCCATTGTGATAGTGCTGGACACCCACCGCCAGCCTGTGAACTGTAAACCTCATGTCTACCTGGCACCATGCACAGATATTAGATTTTTTAGGGCACAACTACAAGCATAGCTGAGGGCAGTCTGCTATTGTTCTTCCTGCCTCAGTACAAGGTGTATTAAACACACATATGCTCCTAAATGAATATTTAGATTACTACCCTTTATTATTAATCTGTCCTGGAAACATTTGAATATCACCTCAAGCATTGTTTTGCTTATCTGCCTCACCACCCCAACCCGCCTGTATCCCTCATTTCTTTCTTGGAGGGGGGATGCCACAGTGTGCTCAGTGATGTATAATCACCTTGAAATTAATTAATTGTAACACAACAACGCTGGTGATAGCATCAGTGCCCGTGTGGTTCACCCTTTTGTCCACCCACCCGCTCTTTCCTCAGGTTGCTGAGGTGGCTCTCGTGGACGCCACATCGAGCTAAAATGGCTGCTATCTTAGAGCTGTATGTGTGGGGTCTCAGCGAGTAATTAATCTCAATGAAGCCCATAGCTGAGGTAGGTATGATGGCCTGGAATTGAATTAACCCCCCCACTCCTCACCGCCGCCGACGCCATCGCTGGTGTGCACCGGCGCTTTAGCAAGAGAAGATATGCCGCCTCTACTTTCTCAGGTTAATATGAGCCACCTGAGCCTCATCATCATTTAACCAGCATGAAGATATTATCATGAGACAAGCTGGCTCCTGGTTTAACTTGAGCTTTTGTCAAAATATTGTAAATTACACCTCAAAATATACTTTTTCATTTCACAGAATATGAATGTTTGCACATGTTGTAGGAAAACGTAATGTGTGTGAAAGATGTGTGTGTGTGAGTTAACTCTGCTGTATGTCTGCATATAAGAAACCCTCTTAATATCTATCTTTATTTTTTCATGTATATATATATATATATATATATATATATATATATGATATTGTTCTTCTGTACCAGCTGGTTCACCATGAGATCGGCTAAAATGAGTCAAAGTTTGTATGAAAACTTGTGATTTGTGTATTTTAGAAAATTAATTAGATACTAATAGAAACATTATTTTTAATAATATATAAAATTTTCTGTCACTAATCTTTGATTTTGGTACACGTTGCACCTTTAAAGTAATCAATGTTACTACAAGCTTGAGAGCAGCTTCAGCAACAGACTCATTCGACCCTGCTGCTCTAAGGAACGATTCAGGAAATCCTTCCTACCTGCTGCAATCGGACTTCACGCCTCCTCTACCTCTGTCAGAGCCACAATTACACACCTGGTCTATTTACACACACCCATCACATTGCAGTTAATTCATCTTTGCACGTGCTAAATATATGTATAAATAGGAAAATGTATATGTGCATATATATTACTATTTTTATTATTATTAGTAGTAGTAGTATCTATCCATCTAGCCATCCATCCATCTACCTAACTACCTACCTACCTACCTACCTACCTACCTACCTACCTACCAGCAAACAAACAAAAAACAAGAGGCCCCACATAAAAAAACGCAATCTACAGTAATATATGTGCAACATATATTTTTAACAGCTGTGTGTTGATTAACAACAACACCAGAAAAACATTACTTAATTGATTCAAAAGTATCATTCTTTAGCTCCACCTTCTTGCCCATATTTGGTCACTTCCACATTCAACTTTTAAACAAATAAATTATTGCAATGTACCCTGTTTGAATCCATAATTTCCTGAGATTTCTTAACACATGACAGATGCTTCCCTACAGATGACAAGCTGCACCATAACTTCAGTGCAACTCCAATCTTGGATCAATATGTTCATATCTTGATTTATCCATTTTGTCTTAACATGTGTTTCTGTGTTACTGCACTGAATAAATGCATAAATATTTACATAATATCACCAGGCTTGATAAAATATCTTTACTCTCTGTTTTGCGTTTGAAGATGACGTTTCTTTAATCAGCTGCAGCGTAATAAGCTGATGCTGTATTTTGGATTGAGGGCTATTGGATATTGACCACTATCCTCATTTCTATTGATTTCTGGTTGAAAATACACTGTATTTCCACTTTAATTATTTGCATGGCTGCTTTTTGTGGAGATGGACATCAATGTGGCAGAAACTAGTGAATCACACCAAACCTACAGTCGTTAAAAGAGAAGCTGCTGTACTAGTGCTCTCTGGAGACTCATGGTTCATCAAGAAGAGATGTGAAGTGAAATAAAAGTGGGGGTCGTGTTTGAAGATGACGTTCTCTACGCTACTTAACACGTGGTCTCAAATTATCATTATGATCATTGTGCAGAATTTAACAAATGGTCAACTTTGGTTTCTTCTTTAATCTGTTTTAAGAAATAAAATCAGAATGTACTGTTTTAGAAGGTAATAATTACAAAAGCAATTGTTTTAAAAGTATTCTTATTTTTCTTATATTGTTGCAAAAGTGCCCAAGTGGCTCAGTTTGTGCTGCTGCTGTTGTATATATTTGTTGTATCTGTCTGAGATTGGACAGTTTTCTTTTTATATTATGTCGATGCAGAAGATGGATACGTAGACAGGCGGGCAGTTTTGTCCATCTTCTGCGTCGGTTCCGCACCGAATTTGGTCCGTTTTCAGGGAGCTTAGCCATTCCTCGCTTGATACAGAAGATGGAGGAATACCACCGGAAATCGTGGGGGCATTGCTGAGTCGGGCGGTTAACATGTTCATACCGCTGCTAAACAGTGTTGGAAACTGACGTCGGGTTGCGGGAGTGATCTCTGAACTTTGCACTGCCCACTACTAGAGGAATTGACTTAACCATGGCAACGCAAAACACGCGTGAAAGTATGACAACGTTTGAAAAGGACATAGCTATTTAAGGGTGCATGTAAGTGTTGAATGTGTGCGTTAGTTGTGTAAAACGTACCAGCAGTGGATGGAAAACGCTTGAAATAACACTTTACATTACTGGGTTTACTGAACAGTCTGAGCACTGAGCAATCTTCACCTCAGGACACCATGTTCATTGTCACTCCTGCATGAGGAACTGCATCATCTCAAAAACCCGTGTGGGTCATTGTATAATGTTAATTTTCTTTAAATTTTCTTATACATAAAAAAATATATGTATATTTATTGAAATTCAGTCACTGCATTGAGTTTAATGACAAATGAGAGCAGTATGAAATATTGATATATAATCAATGAGCTTCAGATCAAACAGGTCCTACAGGCACGTGGAGGCCACACACACTACTGAGCCTAATTTTGACTTGTTTTAAGGACATTACATTAAAGTTGGATCAGCCTGTAGTGTATTTTTCCACTTTAATTTTGAGTGTGACTCCAAATCCAGACCTCCATGGGTTATTAAATTTGATTTGATGATTTTTGTGTGATTTTGTTGTCAGCACATTCAACTATGTAAAGAACTAAGTGTTTAATAAGAATAGTTCATTCATTCAGATCTAGGATGTGTTATTTTAGTGTTCCCTTAATATTTTTGAGCAGTGTATAAATAAAACTTACTTTATTTTTTGTAACTTCTAACGATGTAACTTACTATAACCATCCCAGACGCGAGGAAGATGTAATAAGAAACAAATTTACTGTTAAACCAAGATATCTGGCATATTTCATTCCAGTTACCTGTTTCTCCACATTGCTTTCTTTCTTTTCTCCCTTTGATGCATTCAGTAAACCCTGATCTCTGTTTTGCAGTTCTTTTTTATAGTTTTTGGTAGTTGGCACACAAATTGGTGCATTACGGCCACCAAGTGATCTGGAGTGTGGACCAGAATGTTTCCAAGAGCCCAAGTTGTCAAAACATTAGTTTCTCGACATTAGTTTCTTACTTTCTACATTTTACCAATCCCATGTGACCCCCCTGTCATGTTGCCGCACCCCGGCCACCAGTTTGAGAACCACTGGCTTACTGTACTGCAAGTTGGTACTGTTGTAACTGTTTGGGGAGGTGTGAATTCCAATATTATTTGCCCATACGTGAATCATAGATTTTTTTCATTCAAGTTTAAACGGAAAAAATCACATTTTTAAAAATCTAACCCAGGCCACTTTCATATGTGGTACTAGATCGGATACATATCCGATCTGTGTCTAAGCGACCTCAGTCTGAAGGGGCATGCCGCATTTCATATAACTTTGACATCACAGAAGTGAGAAAAATTGCACAATTCTGCGCCAGTGGATAGGGAACGCAGCAATCTCGATATCGAATAATTTCATACATGAATTGGGCATAATTTTGTTGGTCACAAATGAGCAAGTATTTACAAATTGATACACAAACACATAAAACATCCGTGTCCACTTCCGTAAACACTACACACTGCATGATGTCATGTTTTGCTCGGCAAAAACATGGCACTTCATGGCCACGTACGGTTTACATTTAAGTCGGATGAAGGTTGCATTGATGTGATAATGTGAACAACCATGCATAAAAATAGTATTTCTCAAAATAATCTGATTTGAGCATTGGAGTGTGAATGTAGCCATCAAAGAACATTATAAAAGTTCTAATAGAAGTATTTCACCCAAGACCACTAGGATTTGATGCAGCTCCATGTTTTGCTTTTATGTGATTGATGAGTTTAACTTATTTTTCTTCTGTATAGGCAAAAAGCAACCCGGCAGAAAGATGGTTCGTGTACCAGTAGAAATACCTCCAGAGCTCCTGAAGACACCCAAAGAGAAGATAGAGTACTGCTGTTCAGTGTGTGGCAAAGAATTTCCTCATGCCTACAAGCTGGAGCGGCACGAGCTGATCCACACAGGAGAGAAACCCTACTGCTGTTCCATCTGTTGTCGAGGTTTTAACCAGAAGGGAAATCTCAAAACACACTACAAAACCCATCTTGGTGGGACTTATCAACAATAATGTTTTAATGGAGCACTGAATTGCTCATGAAGCTTTCTGTTTTTTAGAGCTTAAATGTTGAAGAAACATTATTTAAGGAAACAAACAAGGCTTGCTTTTGTAGTAGATTTCTTTTTGACTCAGTTCTACATTTAAAACCCAGCAAATGTATAATAATCCAGAGCTGAACAAAGTTTCATGTAAAATATAAGAGAAAAATTGTACTACCAAACCTTGCATATATAGTATTTGAAACATAACAAGAATAAAACATGAGTTCCCTCCCTTTATTTCTGTTTAGGTCGAAAGGGTGCTGTGGATTTTGAGGAAGAGGTGAATCCTTCAGCATCAGAACTTTCTGAATACTTGAAGTCTCTACCAGGAGAATCCAGGATCCGATCAACCCTCCGTTGCCTAGAATGTGGAAAGGACTGCGAGAGTCACTCTGCATTACAAGCACACCACATAACTGCACACAGTGAGGCTACTACTGGATCAGAGGCGGTCGAGCACAGTGCATCACAGTTTCTCTTCTGCCGCCGCTGTGGCATTCAGTTCAGTGAAAAAGAAAAGCTGGAAGAACACCTGAAAACCCACATCAAGGAGAAGCCCTACTCATGTCCTGATTGCGGCAAGAGGTTTATCAATGAGAGCTACATACAAATCCACCAGCGCATCCATACTGGGGAGAAACCATTCTTGTGCTCCCAGTGTGGCAGAGGTTTCCACACATCTTCCTCTCTCAAACTGCATGAGATGCAGCATTCTGGTGAGAGGCCGTTTGCATGTTCAATCTGTGGGAAGACATTTCGGATAAACTCGTACCTAACAGCACATTACCAGACCCACGTCAAAGACAGACCTTTTATTTGTAGCGTCTGTGGGAAAGGCTACTCTAGATCTGAGGAACTGAAGGTCCATTACAGGCTTCACACTGGAGAAAGGCCCTATGAGTGTAGGGAATGTGGGAAAAGCTTCATTTACCGACAAGGGCTGCGGCAGCATCAGCGTACACATTCTGGAAGACGCATCGGGCCAACCAGACAACTTGGTAGACCCAAACAGAGGGCCAGGCTGGAAAACTAACAGCTGATCCACTGGTGTACTTTCGTTGTAAACAATGTTTGAAAATATTGCAGTAAATTGCTCTTCCTCTCCGCTCTTCTTCCTTTCATTTCTCCAGTGTTGAGCAGACACAAATAGTGTCTGAAATGTGTGATACAGAGTCAGTGTGGGTTGCCAAAATAATCGAGAAGCAAACTGTGTTGTTTTTCTTGTATTCCTGTTTTGTGCCTATGTTTTAATGTTTACTATTCTGTAATAGCCCATTTGTACAAACTGAGTGCCTTTGTATCTTGCATGCCAAATAATACTTGTTTAAAATTATGCACTATGTTCCATATATCTATCTATATATATGTAGATAGATATATACACTGTATGTTATTTTAAAATCTGTTGCTGAAATACAGACATTTGTTAGAAACGTTTATTTTTTCTTCATTTAAAAATTATTGAAAGCTGGAGAGGAAGACTTTTAACCTGACCATTGGTAATAATAGTTGCTACCTGAAACATTTTAAGACTAAATCAGTTGCAGCCTAGGGCTTCAGTTCGTTTCCTCGTAGATTCATACTTTTAACAGTGATGTTTAACACTACAGAACGATTGGATGGTATAGCAGCAGTGGATGGGAGCAGTATAAATAATGGTTTTCTACTATACAAAAAAAAACTCTTCCCTTACCCACCCCTTTCTCCCCTGGGTGTGGTGGGTGGTTGTTCATTTTGAACTCAGGTCCTTTACTTGAGTCCTGGGAGCTTGAGGGTCCTGCAGAGTATTTTAGCTGTTCCTAAGATTGGCTTACATCACTAATCTTTTTTAAATTCAAACTCTAACCCCTTACAGTAAAACTAAATTAAATTAAATTCTTTTCTTTTTATTACAGTCATTGTTTTATTAAAAAAACCAACATTTTTTTCCAAAGTCTAGTCAATGTCAACCATTAAATAAATTTTTAAATGATTTATTTGTTTAACAGTTTATTTCTCACATGGTTATGCACAAACAACACAAATATACAAAACAAATCAAAAACACATCTTAAGGCACCACCATGCTTGAAAATGAGCAGGAAGAAGAAAACTTATACCTGCCCCCTTTTTTAAAAACATAATACACAAATAAATGATTTATCAGTTACTTGACAATACTTAACAGAAATACTCATTTCTATTTCACATAATAGTCGTCATTCAGCAAATTCATACGCTGTAATTATATTCTATATATATATATATATATACATACACATACATATAGACATACATATAAATACACACATACATACGTGCACACATACAGACACACATACTCATACATACACATATCTACATACATATATGCGTCAAAGTGCTTCTATACTATATTATGTAATATATTTTTTTTCAAGCTACCTTTAAGTTTAATAAGAGTTTGGCACAATTTCATTTCATCACTTAAGTTTTTCCATAACTTAACTCCTTTAGTTGTAATAAAATGATATTTTGTTTTTGTTCTTACCACAGATGTTTTTTTTAGCATACTTGTACCGTGTAGAAGTATGCTAAGATAAATATGAACTTCAACCATGATAAGTTTGTAAAGCAGGATGCAGAAGATCATTAACTGGATAAAGCTTCAAATAATGAAATAATGGTTTAAAAAGCCATTTCTTAGTTTAACTCTTATTATATATTTCTCCTTTTGACCCTCATATTTATAAGGTTTAATTTTTTATAAAATACATCCGATATTTTATATATATACGATATTACGATCATTTCCATGAGAAGCTCAGCTTGGTGAAATTAAAATCTCATTAGAAGAACTTATATCTATTATGACAAAATGCTATCTAATTAAAGCCTATTCTATTCCATTTTGAATTCCACTCCAAGAGGATTGGAAAGACACTATTAGAAGTCTTTATAGACTGTGCCCAAAGATTAACTGTGTGTGATGTAGGGCTTAATATCTCACATAAATGAGCAATTATTTCTTCATAACTTTGCTTCATTCAGACTTCAAATGACTTGTTGCTCTGTGTGATAAATGTTTAGAATTACGCTTGAAGGAAATTATCTCCATTACTCAGCTTTTATATTATATGGCACATTTATAAAATTCCACATGGTTTTTAGATATTTTAAATAAATAATTATTTAAAGACAAGTAATTTATTCTGCTCCTGGACCTTTTCCTCACTTTTGCGTCTTTAGTTTTGAAGCTTTTTCCAGAATATCAGAACTATTATTGTCACACTGTGTACTAATATAACAGCTGCATAGCTTTAGTCAGTGACTTTTCTTTTAAGAGTTGGGACTTTGGTAATGGCAGAAAATAATAAAGAATTTTTTTGTTAAGGTACATAGATGTATTTACTTTAGTGATCAAGTAAAGAGAGAAAACAAAATATGATAACATGGACATGTAGAAGAATAAACTACATAAACTAGGTCATGACATTTACCATTAACCATGGGAGAAATCATAAAAGAGAGAAAACTGGTATATTTGTAGAATATCAAAGTGAAAGTGAGTGACCACCCTAACCATAATCACTGTGATCCAAGCTAATGCAAACTAATGTAGACCTCTGGAGCCTACCTAGTTTCTGTACTTGGATTCGATTTGCAAAACCCCTGATGATTATCTGGAGGAAGTTCCTCCTAAAGGTGGCTGAACCTCCATCAGACTGTCAAGACAAGGTTGAGTCCAACTCGCACATTTCAGTCAACAATGGAGAATTTTCCACAATGCTGACAAAACCATCTGAAGATCACGAAAGTCAGGGAAATGACACCAAGAGTGTTGTTTGCAAGGAATCTGAAAAACTGGAGAATGTCCAGCAAATAACATTTGGTGGCCCAGGATCAGAGATTCCAGTTCAAATCATTGCAAAATCAAATCAGTCCTTTGATCAGACAGAAAAACCTTGTGACACCAAAGAACTGCATATTTTCCCTGTGCAGAAAAGTGGAAAAAAGAATCAAAGGAGAGTAAAACGATGCAAGGAAGAGAGACAATGCACACCTTTGGTACCAATCTTTGAGGTGACATCTGAACCCAAAAATGGTTTTTTTCAAGCGTCAAACATTTCAGAAAATCCATCACAGCAATCTGAAAAACCAAACAATCTCCCCATTACATTTGGAGGCCTAAGATCTGAACTTCCTGTAGAAGTCATTGGGGACACAAACCAGCCTCGTCATCAGGCTGAAAGCAAATCTGAACGTCACAACGACGATAGTCAGAGAGATGACAGAGAGGTTTGCAAGAAATCATGATCATGCAGTCATCAGCATCAAAGCAGGTTCAAAAACTGGAAATAGAACTCTGTGAGGAGAAACTGAGAAGGGAGTTTGCTGAGACTTCCATATCTTAGCTGCAATGTAAAACAGACCAAGCCAACACCGAACTGAGCCAAGCTCAGGGTAAACTTTAGCTTAGGGTAAACGTGACACTACTGAGGTGCAAATGGCTCTCATGGCTGAAGTCGAGCGGCTAAAAAGACAATCAGCAATCTGTGTCTGAAAAGGAGACGGCCATCCTGTACGCTGAACTTAGGAAGAAAAACCAGTTACATGCAGATGTCTCAAGCAAAGTTAGCCATCTGGAAGCAGCTCTTGCTGCTGAGAGGACAAGTACGTTGAAAGCCGAGACCTGCTTGGCCCAGGAGGTGATGGAAACATCTAAAATTAAGGCTGCTCTGGTCAAAACTCAAGAAGAATGTGAGGAGCAGAAACAAAGCTGGGAGCAGCACAACCACCATCTCCTAGTTGAACAGAAAGAAATTGAAACTTCCTTAAACAACAAGTGGAAAAACAGGAGAAGCAAATCCAGAAGGAAAAGTCAAGAGCTTCTAGAAAGAATATCTACTCTGCATAGGTCTATAGAAGAGAGAGAACAAAGGAACAAATGCTCTATGGAGAGCTTACAGAGCAGAATTCAGAATCTGGAAGATCTGATGGAAATATAGAAAAAAAAACAAAGAATTTATCAGAAACTCTTGCTTTTCACGGCAGGGGGGCTTTTTTCGGCACAACACCTGTCTGCCTTCTGCCTCGTCAGTCCGCATTTGGATTGTCACTTCCGCCTCAGCCCATAACAAGCAAGCCTTTCGCCAATGAACATATTTTAAGAAGAAAAATAACATGTATAGACTGAGAAAATATTGGACGTACTACTAAATAATAGCTTCCAATGTGGACGCTAATCATGTACAACTGCTGCTGTACCTGTACCAGCACAACCAATCACAACATCCGAGCCAATGGGATCTCGGAAATGGTGCAAGTGCTGCGCAGCCTCTCTCAGCCGCGCATGCTCTTCTTATTCCAACTCAGACTTTGTAGTACGCAGCTTCAAGAAAGTGTAGCTAAGAACCAGCAATGATTAAATTACCCATTCCTCCATTACTAATAACGGCATATACAGCAAAGACAACCAAAAAGAAGAAAACCTCCAACGAAAGGCGAGCTTTACATAAAGAGCTAAACCGAGCTCGGGATAGAACAAGAGTCAATATTGGAGTGGCTTTTTCGAGATGGAGAGAGCTGCGAAAACAGAAAAGAATAAAATCTGATGCAGAGTTAGCCATATTTCTACTCGACAGGTCAGTAACCTTTACAGCTTTTGCTTCTGTCGTAAAATGTTTATGGTTACTGCAGTCCCAAATATCAAATGCTTATTATGCTGTTGTCACAGTACCAGTTTCAGTCAGGCTAACGTTAGCTTTTTACCAGTGTCACTGGTGTGTGGGAAAATGGAAGTGCTGAGGTTCACTATTTTAATTTCGCACTGTTCGGACCCCCCTGACTTTATTGGAACAAGTTGTAATTTAATGTCTCAGTGTTGTATAAGTGACTGCGCAGGTTGAGACACTCTTTTACTTACCCAGATTATTTATTTATAAAAACAGGGTGTCCATCAAAGGAGAAACTGTTTTATAACCGTTGTTATGAACATATATTTAGTTGACCTGTGCATTTATTAGTGGTATTTATTGATTGACACATATCTTCTGCTACAAATTAGTGCTGTGAATGTAATGGTTTAATCCAACTAATAAAAATAACGACTTTGTTTTTGTAAACAAGTTTAGAAAAGAAGTGCTTAAAATTGCAGGTATGATGCAAGTGCTTCACCTACAAACTCATCAACCCAACACAGCAGGTATGATCCTGTACGTTTTATATATACTTTAAAATCATACATATGTTTGCGCCTGTCAAGACACCTATGCATTTTTTAGCTATGACATGTCGAAAGGTCTGTTGGAAATTCATTCTCATTTATTGCTAATATGTCACATGTATCACAAGTCAGTAACATTCACGATGTCTAAAGATGGGTTACTTATTTCTTAGTTAAAACTTCAGATATGTGCAATATGTGATATTTTTTAACTGGGAACAATTCTGGACTTTTAGTTTTAAGATTCAAGATTAATTTATTGTCATTTAAAACCATTCCAGGTATGCAACGCAGTACAAAATTATGTTGCAAATTGGGTTATAAATAAATACAAAAACAAAACAAAACACCAACATAAACACCATCAGCAAACGGAGTCTGTGGGGAAAAATATGAAAAGAATAAATCATACATTGCAACTGGTATGTGATGCATATATATAAATA
>JBAMHW010000004.1:20696054-20793575 GCA_037177495.1 Rhadinocentrus ornatus
GGCAAGCCGATAGCTAAGAAAATAACGGATATATTTCTGTCTATCCTACGCTGTGTTATGCGTCAAATTGAGATAAAGCATTTTCATGCATAAAACAACACAAACAAAACATTTTTTTCATATTTGCAGAAAAGTGGTGATTTTGCCTTTTTTTAAGATAATTACTCAAATGAGCAAAAAGTCGGCAAGCCGATAGCTAAGAAAATAACGGATATATTTCTGTCTATCCTACGCTGTGTTATGCGTCAAATTGAGATAAAAATGAAAAAGTAAAAAAGTTCTCTTGGGAATAAATTGATCAAACATGATGACATTAAGTATATAGTGACAAAATTGAACCTGACTGTTAATAAAATACACTGCTAGAAAAAATAAAGGGAACATTTAAACAACACAATGTAACTCCAAGTCAGTCACACTTCTGTGAAATTAAGCTGTCCACTTAGGAAGCAACACTGATGGTGTGGGGTGGCATTTCTTTGGGGGGGCCGCAAAGCCATCCATGTGCTCCCCTCAGATGAGATCCTCAGACCCCTTGTGAGACCATATGCTAGTGCGGTTGGCCCTGGGTTCCTCCTAATGGAATGGTGGTTAGCACCGCAGCCTCACAGCAAGAAGGTCGCTGGTTCGAGCCTCGCCTGGGGGGAGGTTTGAATGTGGGGGGCTGGTGGCCTTTCTGTGTGGAGTTTGCATGTTCTCCCCGTGTATGCGTGGGTTCTCTCCGGCTTCCTTCCACCTTCCAAAGACATGCATGTTAGGTTAATTGGTGACTTAAATTCTCCCTAGGAATGAGTGTGTGCATTAATGGTTATTTGTCCATATCTATGTTGGCCCTGCGATGGACTGGTGACCTGTCCAGGGTGTACCCTCCCTCTCACCTGAAACAATGTTGTGATGGGCTCCAGCTTACCCTGCGACCTGTAATGGAATAAGCGGTACAGATAATGACTGAATGACATAATATATAGACAGCTTTGTTTCTGTACATTGTAAAATGAATGTGTTTTTACTAAAACATTCTTTTCATCTTTATTAGGCTGCACTTTTGAGAGATGGGCTCTGAAAACCCAGAGGACTTTGGAGCAGCTGTGATCCTCACTGATGATAACCACGAAATAGGAGGTCTGATAAATTCTGATGGCGAAGAAGTGGATTTCTCAGATCTCAGTAAGTGTATAGAATGTGGGTGAAACATTTAGCATTAGGTTATTTTTATCTTTTTGAATGTAGTTTATGGTGTGCTTCCATTAAAGCAAAAAAACAAAAAACAGATTAAATTAAGAGAACAATAGATGAATTATTGCCTTTGAAGTACACCTAACCTTAGTTCTTCTTTTTCTCCCATAATCTTGGTGTTTTAGCTTTTAAATATATTTAACAATAACAGATATTAACTGCTATGACATATACCTGCATTTGTAATGTCTGGATACAGAAAAAAATTAAATTAGTTAAAAGGATTGAAAAAAGAAAGAAAGAAAAATAACAATGTAATTGTTGCTTTATGTGAACTCACAGGAGTGAAAGCTATCTCTGGCATTGTACCTGCAGAGACCCTCTCAAAGAAATTTGATCAGAGTGAGAATGAAAAACCACCATCACTTCACAGCTGCTCAGTATGTGGGAAAGACTTCCCTTATGCTTCTAAACTTCAGCGCCATCTACGTACTCACTCAGGAGAAAGGCCTTTCCCCTGCTCTATGTGTGAAAAGAGATTTCCTGAAAAGGGGCTTCTTATGATCCATGAAAGAGTCCACACTGGGGAAAAGCCATTCCCATGCACTTTCTGTGAGAAAAGGTTTGCCAGTCAGGGGGAGCTCCGGCTGCACCGGCGGACACACACCGGCGAGAGGCCGTATCACTGCTCCATCTGTTTGAAGAGCTTTTCTCGTCACTGGCACCTGAAAACGCACTTAGAAGCGATGCACTCTGAGGTTGTTGCGGGCTTTACCAGGAAGAAGTTTCCTTGTTCAGATTGTGACAAGAGCTGTAACTCAGCAGCTGAGCTGAGGGATCATCAAAGGACTCACACTGGAGAGAGACCTTTCCAGTGCTCATTCTGCGACAAACGGTTTGCTTTGTCAGGGACACTTGTAAGACACGAGCGTCTGCACACTGGTATTACACCATACCACTGCTCTGACTGTGGCAAGACATTTGCACAGCAGTGGACCCTGACTACACACATGCGGACTCACACCGGAGAAAAACCATATAGCTGCACACAGTGTGATAAGTCCTTCGTTGCCCCAGGAGAGCTTCGAAGGCACACCAGGATTCACACCGGAGAAAAGCCCTACAGCTGCACAGACTGCGGGAGGCACTTTTCACTGGCAGGAACTCTCAGAAACCACAAGCGGTCATGTACACAGAGCAAGAACGAATCTTTCCCTGGTGTTGTCTCAGGCGGAGTTCAAGCTTCAGTTGATGAATCGTCCCAGCAAGACATGGCCAACAACATCAACTGTAAGGTAGCGACAGTACACAGCAGTTTTCAAGTAGAATCTGTGTGTTTTTTATCTGCTGTTTCACTTATTTGTTCCTATAAAACTCTGTTTATAGGTTTCTGACTGCCAGAGTCTGCCTATTGCAGCTGAGCCCCCTCCCTCAGAGGGTCATAAATGTGTCAAAGCAGCTCAGTCTGAAATTAACCTGAGAGAACCAAGCGACCAGCCAGAGGACAGCGTTTCCACCCCTCAAATGAATGTAATAGTTAAAGAGGAAGAAGATGAGGAACCTTTATGTGGTACTGCAGCACGAGTTTCCAGATCTCCTACTTGTTCATTTTATACAGATTTTTGCCTTTGATGACAGAGTTTAACATATGTGTGTTGGTGTTCTTTTCTCTGCAGAAGAAACTGCAAACATGGTGTCTGGTGGTGAGGACTCCAGCGTGCCAGAAGAAACTGAAGAGCTGAACCAGGAAAATGAGCCAGAAATGAGGATTACAGTAAAGGAGGAAGATGAGGAGCCTGTCAACAGTAAGGAAAACACTTGATTGCCGATGCTAATTTTATTTATTATTAAAGACATGGAATGTGTTACAGCGGTCCCTCGTTTATTGCGGGGGTTACGTTGTGAAAACACCCCGCGATAAATAAAATCCGCGAAATGACAACCCTATTCATTTTCCACAATTCAAATGCATGTTAAGGCCTAATCATCCCTCCTCGGAGTGTTTATAGACCTTCCCCAAACTATAATGAACATTTTCAACATTCTCACACACTTTATACACTCTCAAAAGCCTGCATATATTTAACAACGTGAATTTCTTAGTAATTACTCACCCTGTAAAATATATTACAGCTTCTCTGCTGGCGCTGTGTGTCCACCCTCGTCTGTAACGCCGTTCAATCAAGAAACGAAGCACAGTGGGCTGATTCCTACAGTAAAATTTGGACATAGAATGGTTGAAATAGGATTTACATATACTTGTATATGCAGTGCTGCAGACAAAACAAATCCGCCAAACAGCAAGACCGCAGAAGATGATTTGACGAGGGACCACTGTACTCCAATATATCCCACAGAATTAGGTTATACTTGCAGCTGTGATACACAAGTACTTGTTCAAATAAACTCCCCCTAAATTGGGAGCGCACCTTATGATCATTATGATAATACAATGATACAAGATCATATTAACTGGCTCTTTCCACTGTAGTTAAGCATTTCATGTCTTCACAAGTATCAATATGTAACTTGAGTTTACTTGCTCATATTCAATAAGTCAGCTTTTAAAGGTCCATGAAATGACTCTTAACATTTTTTTCAGCCATGCTGCATGACTACTTTTCTTTTCTTTAAATGCATCATTCTTTTCAGTCACTCTAATGTGATTGCTCAACTCCTACATTATGTTATCATTAAAACAAAATAATGATATGAAATGATCACTTAGAAGTATTCTACATTTAGTCTAACAATACTAAATTATCAATAAAAACAATTGTAACAAACTGTGTAACAGTGCTCAAAACGTGCAAGATTTGATCTGGAGCTAACACAAAATGAAAGAAAGTAGTCAAAGTTGTGGTTAAAGTACCTTAATTTGATGCCGTAATGAATAATACATCAAAATGTCATTTCTGTAAGTTGTGTTTTACCAAAGTATTTATCAGTAATGCTTTTAAAATGTAAATGTAAGTATAAATGTGCTGTGTTGCATGTGCATTTAAGCAATTTGCTGTATTGATTGATTCATTTCTGGAATCAAAGAATAAAAAGGCATTCCAACAGATAACATGCTAAAGTATAAAGCTTGTTTCCAACATGGGGCTTGGGGTTAAAAACAAAAACAACAGAGATAAGAGCAACAGAGCCTTACTCTACAAAAACACACAGAGTATAAGCCACATGATGTAAATACAAAACAGCAGTAAAAGTCCATAAAACTTCACTAAACAACATTCACCTTCTTCCATAAAGGTTGCTCACCCTGGCTTTTAAAACTTCTCTATTATGTTACAGGTTTAATGGAGGTTGGCAAAGAATTCCATCTCATAATACCAGTGTAAAATTAAAAAAAAAACATTTCTAGCTGCATTATAACCTCGTGGCACTATACAGGAATGGATGCTAGTGCTTGTATTATGTTAAATAACTTGTAAATTATTTCTTTTAATCCTTCCTATCTGCAGTGTCCAAAGAGAATCCTGATCACATCACAAGCAGTAAAGAAGATGGTCTTCCTTCATCGCCTGTACAAAAACAGTGCAACAGCAATTCAGCAAAGAGCTCATACTGCTGTGGGCTCTGCGGAAGAGACTGTCACAAGATGTCAGCACTTCAGATTCACATGCGAATTCACTCAGGAGAGAAACCCTATCAGTGCGCTCTGTGTGGGAAACAGTTCACCCAAAAAGGCCAACTCAAGGGACACTATAAAGTCCACACAGGTGAAAAACCGTTCTCCTGTCCAGACTGTGGCAAGAGCTTCGCCCACTCAGGTGCCATGAACAGACATCGGCTTACACACACTGGGGAGAGGCCCTACCATTGCTCCTTGTGTGACAGGAGCTTCAACCAGTCCGGCCGTTTGAGGGAACACGAAAAAATTCACTTTGGGGAGAAGTTTGACTGTCCTGAATGTGCAAAAAGTTTTACACGTGCTTCAAGTCTAAAGAATCATTTCAGGCTTCACACCGGCGAGAGGCCTTACGGCTGTGACGTCTGTGGTAGAGGCTTCAGCCGCTCACAAAGCCTAAGGCTCCACAGACGCAAACATGATCAGATTCAGACTGATATGGAGTCTTCAGTGACTTCGAAGAATGATGAATTCTCACAGAGCGATGACGACTCTCCAGTTAATATGTGCATAACAGACAAAAATGACTGATGTATTTACATAACCAGACATGTATTCCTACAATATTTAAGTAAAAAAAAAACATGAACCGAAGAAAAAAGTAAGGACCTATGTCTGTGAATAGATAATTAAACTCATATGATGTGGTTCATATGAAAAGTATTAAAGTATTTAGCAGCTAGAACGGTGCAAACAAGTTAACAAAAAAAAACCATGCAAGTTATTGTCCTGCCACTATACTTGCAGTTTAATTCACAATGATCAGGCCATTATTCACATAAAAAACACAATTGTTATCAAATCTAAATCTATACTAACTACTTGGATGATGAATCATGTTATATTTACTCTGATTTTTCGTTCTTGTGCTAGATATTTTTGACTGTTGCACAACATTTAGAGTGTTATGGTAGTACAAATGTCTTTTTTATGGTTTGTGATTTCAATTAGTCCATGCAGTATTTATCATAAAACAAATTGTGTAATGTGGACATTGAACTGACAACTACATGTTTGCTTTAAGTCTTAAGGTGGGAAATAACCCATTCAGACCTAAGGCTTTGTTTTTGTTTTAATCTTAAACTGTACAATAAAAACTTTCTGCCTCAAAAGAAACTAATATTTGCTAACACTGAGTTTAGAACTTTGGTTTTTATTGCCAATATAAGACCTTTTTTGTCTGTGTAAAAAAAATTTTTTTTTGCATACTGAAAACTATATTACACTCATTTTGCTTCAAGCTTGAAAGGTAGAAACATGCATACACTGCAATAGGTCTCAATGGGTTAAGCAGTGTAAGGTTCCGGTGAGGTTGAAATTCGTTCTGTGGGGAAATTTGGTTTGTAATGATATTGTGATATGTGACAGATGTTCACCAAAACAGATTTGCCTTAATGGGAACATATTTTAATCTGTTTAGTGTAGCAGTTATGTAAGAACTAAAGGAGTGTTTATAATCACTTGGTTTTGACAACTCCAAGAGGCCATATAACTATTGTGAGTAAAGAATCGTCCTCTAAGCCTGTGATATGAGAAGGAAATAATTTAAAGCCATGTAGATGGTTTAAAAAATATTCAGTCTGCCAATGTCTAAAGTATGGGATGTGTTAAGCTGAACAATAAAAAAAATAAGTATTAAACATTGTATTGAACTTGTGACTGTTGGATTGCAAGTTTGTACTAAACTGTACATTTCTGATACATAAACTTATAGATGAAAGACTTGCAAACATTTGTGAATACTTACGACTCAGTTTTTTGTACCAGAACAAAGTTGAAGTTCAGCTATTTAAAATGCCTTGCAGATGAAGCCTGTTATATTCGTTGCAAATTAGCATGTGACAGGAATATTTTCGCAGGACAATGACCTTAAACACACTTTTTGCATAGGAGATCAGGTAACCTGACCTCCAACCTGAGAACCTAAGAAAGAATAAAACACCTGAGATGGTGTGGGATGAGTGGGTCTGCAGAGGTGTTCATCATTATTGAGGTCCAACACTTGTGATTCCTTTGACAGATGAACACAGCAAAACCAGTCAAACGAGGCTTGATTTCTACTTGCAGCATAATCATATTTTGAGTACACCAGCGTAGAAATCTGTTTAGATGCACACAGCCATCGGAGTGTTTCATTGGCAATGGACATTACTGATCTTGCAGTTTGAAATTTTTCAACTCTGCACTCCAGTTTTAACAGAGTGTCTTTGTACTACATGTTGTTTTATTTGGGACCCTGCACCTGCTTGTTGATCTCAATTTAGAGTGAATGTGTCCATGGGGTAAGCCATTTAAAATGAAAAACGCATCAGTCAGCTATTTTTGTACAGTCTTGTAGATGTATTATTTCAGAACGCCCCTATTTTCTGTAATTCCATATAACACAAAACCAGTGTACCTTAGTGTGTCACTGCAGAGCTTCATTTGATCATCCAGGGGTTGATCATCCAATCCTAACCCATCCACTGTAGGGAATTTGTCTAAAGTTTACCTTTTTGAAATGAAGGCCCTGCACACTTCATGCATGTTGAAGGTCTCAGAATTATTTTACAATGTAGAAAATAGTATTTAAAAGCTCACAAATAAAAGCAACCTTGTACATGAAAGTTGTGACCAAACTTTTAACTGACACTGTATAGTATACACTTCTCGAAGCTATTTAATATACCTTGAAATAATGCTTTTGCATATGTAGTTTAATCTAAAGCTGTAAATATAAAAAAGCATTAATAATGTCTTCATGGGTTTACCAAATTCACAGTTAATTCATACTAATGTGCTTCCATCGAAAAGTGTTGTCTTTTAAACTATGTGTTGATTACAACACGGAGAGGTTACTCTCTTTAGCCCAATAGAGGTGCAGTTTGGATCGCACTGGTATAAATGTCTACGTAACTCGGCCTATCTCATACGATATCAGAGCCAGAGAGGCTGATGCCGTTTCTGAATCGCGTGTGGGCACAATTTTTCCACAATAACTAAATTAAAAATAATAATTTATTCCGTCACTGTTAAAAGATTTTATTTAAATGGGAGTTGTAGGAATTTCGAGGCTTCTTGAACGCACCGTACAGATAAACAGACGTACAACGCGTCACAACAGCAGCTCTATTGGCCTAGTTTAGGATGTTATCTGTGTTACGGAATACTTTATCAATATAGTATGTTTATAAAGGAAAACATCAGGCTGTATGCTGCAATTTTGTGCATGTAAAGCAGAAAGAACGTGCAGGTAAGATTCTAAAAACAACGCTCTCGGTGACAAACATTAGCTCATGTTAGCTAAAACAAAGACATTGCAAGAACTTTGGCTAGAATTGCTAACGCTAATTAACAAATGCTACATTAGTTTACATTTGTGTCAGTCTGCTTCGACCGAATACTGTTTGTTTTTGTTTAGTTTTACTTTTTGTTATCAGCATAAGTACTCCAACCGAGTCAGCCATGCTTTAAAAGGGAATTCAATTCAGTGTTAAAATTTTTCCTTGAAGCACCTTAACATTAACAACACTTTACAGCTAACTAAAGTTAGCCTTTAACGTGCTTTGGACAGTATGCGTCCTTTGGATTAAAATATAACTCGTTAAGAATGCAGCACATAATTCCAATCACACAAATTCTTAATGCTTGGCTGTGTAGTTAAACTTGTTCTAGTATTTGTTTTAACTCAGTTGCACCTAAAGAGAACTTAATCTGCTTTTATGTGTCTGATTTTAAAAGACGGTCTCCAATTAATGTTTATTGTATCAAATATGCATACTTCTTTCCATCTCGGTGCAACTGAAAATGCCATCATTCTGAGCTTTACTCTGCTGTCTATCTCTCTGAAAGACTATCATTACCACCATGGTGTCATACAAGCGTCTGAATCCTGAGGATGTTCAGTTTTCTCCTGAAGTTTTACTTGAGGAGCCTCGTCCTATTCAACATATATCTGTGAGTTCACGTTGGTTTTTGTTTACTCCTCTCTCTACCACTTGCAACGAAGATGTATAAGTTAGTCTGGAAGTTTATAAATATAATTTTTGTGAAAAGATTAAGCTCAGTGGAGCTTAAGAGGATAAATGTTGACTCCCAACTACTCTGACCTTTTTATAAGTCTGGTTATATCAGCTTTGACTGACATTGTTAGGGAATTGTTAATTCAGCTATATCTGAAGTGTGATTTTTCTTTATTTTTCTCCATGATTCAAGGTGCCAGAGTCAGAGGATGCTTCCTTGCTTCAGAGAATACCATCTTGCTCCGTTACCACCGGTCTCCTAGTAATTGGTTGCCTGCTGATACTACTCTGTGGGGGCTGGCTATTGGGGACCATCTTCTGGTTACATGGTCCTTCCAACCTACAGCCACATAGACCACTGCCACCAGCTTCAGGCTTTGGGATACAAACGGAAGTGAATGGTACTTTAACCCACAATGAAGCATGTAGTTTAATCCCAGAGACCTGGAGGTTTGATTGTTACCCTGAAAGAGGGGTGGTTGTGACCCAAGAGCTGTGTGAAGCAAGAAACTGCTGCTTTGTCCCTGCATCCACTGCTTCCACTTCTGCCTCCAGACCTTCTAAGAAAAATGAAATCCCTTGGTGTTTCTATCCACAGGATTTTCCTTCTTACTCACTGGTGTCACTGAATGACACTTCAATAGGACAGAAAGGTACACTTGTAAAAGAGGTTAAGACTTACTACCCTGGAGACATCCTCACTGTAGAGCTGGAGATTCGGCATGAGACAGACACACGGCTGCGTGTCAGGGTAAGTAAATGAGCACGTTCCTTTATGTAGACTGATCAGCCATAACACCTGCCTAATGCTGTGTAGGTCCCACTTGTACTGCCAAAACATTTCTGACTTGTTGGAGCACAAACAGAGACTTCTGGGGTGTTAGTTTGGGTGGTGGTGGTGGGAAGGGGTCTTTGTGGATACAGCTTGTTCTGGTGAATTCTGTTGATGCTCGTTCAGATTTGGGGCATTTGTAGGCCCATAAAGTTGTAAATAGAAACATTGTTTATAGCTCTGGTAAGCAGGATGAACCTTAGACCCATATGCTGATAACAAGTTGTTATTGTCTGCTTATAATTCTTATAAAGATGGTCTTTAGCTCATTGATAACTATCCCTTAGTTGCAAAAAAGGAACTTTCATGGGCTAATATGATCTGTGCAGTTCTTTTGATTAAACCAAATAAGTGTGGAAGCATTACAGGTCTGATTATTGAATTTCAAAAGTATACTGATGTTAATGAGCTTGTCTGAAATTTTCCAAAATCTCAATGTAGATCACTGACCCTTCAAGCTCACGGTTTGAGGTACCAATTTCTGTCCCCACTGTCACCAAGAAGGCAGAAAACCCTGAGTACATCATAGAGCTATCAAAGCAGCCATTTTGTCTCATTGTGAAGAGGAGATCAACGGGCACATTGATGTGAGTCTGAGTTTGATAAGAAGCATTTGATCAGATCAAGCAAAGCTCAGACCTCAGAAATTTTCTTATCAGAATTGATTTAACATAGATTAACATCCTCACATAGTACAACAAATTGCCCTTTTGCTCCCAATAGCATCACACACACAATTTACATGAATGTGAGGTTGAACGACCGATGTTCAGTAGTCTGAGCTTGGCTTAAGCCGATGAGAAAGGCTATGACCACAAATCATTATATGTTGTGTACTATTGTCTTCAAGCTGCATTTATTTGTAAAATCAGCCAGTATAATGAATGTAGTTTTCTTTGTTATTTAGTCTGAACACCACAGTGGCTCCTCTTTTCTATGCCGATCAGTTCCTTCAGTTCTCCACCTCCCTGCCCACTCGGTTCATTTTTGGCTTGGGTGAGCACCGCTCCACTTTTCTGCATGATGTCCAGTGGGACACACTCACTATGTGGGCCAGAGATGTGCCCCCTATGGTAATTGCACTTGTTATTCTGTGTACATTTTGAATGTGTTTTATTTAAAAAAAAAACCTGTTTTGACATTGGCAGAAGTTAAAATCTTGGCTTTGTGTTTTGTCAAGTTTAGCTGTAAAAGTGCCATTGTTTGCTATAATATCAGTGCTTTTACAGTTGCCATTTGGAAGAGTGTTAGAGTAGTTGTTAAGGCGAGGATCATGCTGAATCAAAGGTATAGTGCACACAGTTAATATAAAGAGTGAAGCGTAGCTTACCATGCTTGCTCATGTGAATAGCACGCATGTTATGGGACATGGTAGCTTTATTTGTTTCTGTTTGCTCCTGTGCAGCTGAGTATGTAAAAGGAGTGGCATTCACTGTGTATCTTTCTGTTTATGTAGGAAAAAACCAACCTATATGGAGCCCATCCTTTTTATCTGGTGATGGAGGATGGAGGGAATGCACATGGCTTCTTCCTGCTAAACAGTAATGCAATGGGTCAGTCTGTTAAACATTCTTATATTTCAGTTTTAGGTTTGGCTTCGTGCTGAGCCCTATTTCTAAGGTTTCTCAACTGTTCAGATGATAGCAGCTGACAGAATTCAGAAATGAGAAAGGCAGAAGTTCCAGTTGAACTTTCATGTGATTAATTTTAACTTGTGAGTCAAAATCCATTTTTTTTATTTTTATTTTTTTTAACACATTGGGAATGCTCAGCACAGCTAAAGCAAAGGTTGCATTAAGGTTCTTTTTAGTTGTTTATAAATGTCTTAATTGTCTTGGACCTTCTTATTTATCAGAACTGCATTTGTTTTCTTATACAGTATGAACCCTCACTGACTCTGAGATCCTCTGGTACCGGCCTCTTAGTTGTTCTTAAAGTCAGAACCTAAACTTATGGTGAGGCCTCGTTCCACCACTATGAGCCTCGTCTGTGGAACAGCCTGCCAGAGAACCTCAGGGCAGCAGAGACTGTTGCTGTTTTTAAAAACAGGCTCAGACTTCTCTTTTTAGCTTAGCTTATAGCTGAATTTTATTTGATTTTGTTTAGAATTTCACTAATTTACTTATTTTTCTATTTATTTTAAATACTACCTATTTATGTGGCTCTCTGTTTATTTTTTTTTGTTTGTTTGTTTTGTTTTACCCAAGTACAGTTTTATGTAATGATTTTATTTTATCATTTTCCTGAACTCCTTTTATCTGTATTTTTATGATTTTTTTTTTTCTCTTATCAGTTCTTATTGTTTATAAGTTTATTTAAACTTGTTTCGTTTTTTTAAACTCCAGTGTTTTCCTAGTGTGGATCCTCCACCTGCTCTGTCTGCGGGGTTGTTGCCATGGTGACTGCCCTTGTCTGGATGGCTTGGGGTAGTGCACTGCTGGCCTGTGGGCCCCGGCCTGCCCTGATCTGGGTGGTTACTGTGGTGGCACCTTCTGTGATCGTGGGTGGGCTGGTTTCTGGTGTGACTGTATCCCCTAGAGACCGTTTCCTCACATCAAGCCAGATGTTTTCATTCTATTCATATTTTTATATTTTCATTCAGTTAAGAGGCAGTAACTAGGGATGGGAGTTCACATTTGTACAGAATGGGGTATGGGCGGTTCAGGAGTGTACATGCATTTTGCATGTGTGTGTGTGAGATTGTGTGTGAAAGAGACTACAGTAAGAAAAGTGCTCTATATATAAAATTTAATTTGATCAGACTAGATTTTTTTCCCCCAGTCTGTCCTTCAAGTGTGACTCATTGTTCATTAACTGAAAAAATTGACTGGCGATTGAATTTTTTTTAATTTTTTTTATTTTGTTCTTAGATTTGCACTGAACTTAAAATTTAATGGCATTGGTAGTCTTCATGGCTATCTGTCTGTCTTATTTGTTTGTTTGTATTGTGTTTTATCAGATGTGGTCCTCCAGCCTGCTCCAGCCCTTACCTGGCGGACTATTGGTGGAATCCTTGACTTTTATGTTTTTCTTGGTCCTGATCCTGGTTCAGTGATTGAACAGTATGTGGAAGTTATAGGTCAGTAGGAGTGCAACTAAGGGCATTTAAATACTGTGCCATCATTGTAACTGACAATTCTCGTATAACTAATTAAATAATCTGATATAAAGCACTAAAAGCATATAACAGTATAAGTTTAAAAAAAAATGTAAATAACTTATCAGGCTTTAAATTTTTTTTCCTTCCATGAGATAATGTGCTGCTTTCTTTTGCTTAACTTGTCACAGGATATCCAGCAATGCCCATCTACTGGGCTTTAGGATACCATCTCTGTCGCTGGGGCTACAGCACCAGTAATGCTACCTGGGAGGTTGTCAAGAACCTGAGAAATTATGGAATACCTCAGGTAATTTTTCATTGCACATGTCAGAATTTTTATTTTAATTGATTTATTTTTTGTTTGCTGTTTGTTTTATTTTGGACTTAATTCTGCAGGACATGTTGATGAAACAGGAAAAACCTCAAACACAACATTTTTTTCTGTTTTTATCAGATTTTCTTCTTTTGATAAATGATTTGTATATTTGTGTTTTCCTTTTTATCCTAACAAGTGGGAAAAGAAGTGTTTTGTCTAACATTTACATCACATAGTTATTAGTGTTTTCTGACTGTAAGCCAGGTTTAAAAGCACAAGTTTGTAATGGCCTCTGTTTGTTCTGATTGTGTTCTTCTGATTGATTGCAGGATGTGCAGTGGAATGACATTGACTACATGGACCGATTCATGGATTTTACTTATGATTCAAAAGAGTTTGCCACACTGCCTGACCTTGTCAGGGACCTGCATGCTCATAACCAAACCTATGTCATGATCTTGGTACATACAAGTCTGTATATGCATTTACATTTTTTGTGTCTGATTTAGCGTCTCTTGTCAACCTTTGATTTAATTTTTTTGTTTCTTCACCTGCAGGACCCAGGAATCAGCAGCACACAGTCTGAGGGCTCATACTGGCCCTTCGATGAGGGACTCAAAAGAGGAGTTTTTATCAAAGATGCTGAAGGAAAACCACTTATTGGAAAGGTGAGACAGAAGTTGCATTTTAGCATTGGCTGATCATGTTTCTCTAGTGAGATAATCTAAAAGAAATGAGAACTTTATCCTTCTTTCTGATGTTTTGGAGGGAAAGAAGCTCTTAACATAACTGTGATTTAAAGATGGGCTCAGCATAGATTTGTTTGTGTTTGAGTTTCTGAGCCTTAATGAAACTAGAGGACATAATATTTCGTCAAATTTCTTGCAAAGACAGCATTTAAAGCATTTCAAGTAATCAGGTTAGGCTTATCTAGACTAGTCTTAAAAGGTTTTTTAATGTTGTCTTAAAAAAAAAAAAGAAATGTTTCTACCTTACCTGCACTAATTCTAAGTTAAACTTAACCTCGGCAGGTAACAACCTCATTATCTCTGATGGGCACATAAAAAAAATGCTAGCTTTCATGCAGTTTTAATTTTTTTTTTCTAGGTATGGCCTGGTTTGACAGCATATCCCGACTTTTCTGATGAAGTGACACATGAATGGTGGTTTGAAAACCTTCAGAAGTTTCATGAGAAGGTGCCATTTGATGGATTATGGATTGTAAGTAAGGGAGAGGGAGGCACTGAATGGGGAGGGGGGACTGTGTGAGTTTATCTTCTCCCTAATGTTTTCTCTCGCTCTCTCTCTCTCTCTCTTTCTTTTTTTTAGGACATGAATGAGCCTTCAAACTTTTTGGATGGATCAACCAATGACTGTCCATCAAATAATCTTGAAAATCCACCTTATACTCCAGGTTGGCAATGTTTATCTCAACATAAAAAAAAAGCAACCTTAGCATGTACATAAGAACAAAACATATAATTGTGTCTCCCCCCCGCGCTTTTTAAATTTTTTATTTATTTATTTTTTTTTAAAGGTGTGCTGGGAGGTTTACTAAGAGCCAAAACTGTGTGTGCGTCAGCACAGCAGAAACAGTCCATTCATTATAACATACACAATCTCTATGGACTCATGGAAGCTAAAGCCTCTGCAAGGTGTGGACTTCAAATACAGATACTCAGACTACAAAGAACAAACACTGAAAACACCAAAAGATGATTTACAACACTGTTTCTTTGTTTTATTCCCTAAATCTTCTGCCTGTTTTCTATTTTTCTCTCTTGTCTTGTTCAGTGCTCTTAAGCAGATTCTGCAAAAAAGACCTTTTGTGATCTCTCGCTCCACTTTCCCCAGTCAGGGGTTGTACTCTGGTCACTGGCTGGGAGACAACCGGAGCCAGTGGAAAGACCTCTACACTTCTATTGCAGGTAAAAGGTTTAGCAAAGTTGTCCCTAATAGGATTTCACGACGTAACTCTCTGTTATTGTCCCTTCAGATGCCACAAAATCCAAATCACCAAATCCTCAGAAGTTTTCTATAAAGTTTTTAACCTTTTTCTTCCCTCAGGTATCTTGACCTTTAATCTTCTGGGTATCCCTCTGGTGGGAGCAGATGTCTGTGGGTTCAGTGAGGAGCCACAGGAGGAACTGTGTGTCCGCTGGACACAGCTCGGAGCTTTCTATCCCTTTACTCGAAACCACAATGCCATTGACATGAATGTGAGTGTGGTCTACTGACATGAAATGCCACCATTGTGTGCCAAAGCATACAGTTTTAGATTTTCTCTCTCTTTCTTTGTCTTGTTTTATGGACTTAAATTAATATTTTGTTCCTCCTTCATTGGTTGGAAGTAGCTAGGTTTTTAAACTGCTATTAAAATGTTTTCTCAGCCGCAAGACCCGACAGCTTTCAGCCCGTTCGCCCGTACAGCCATGAAACAGGCTCTGCTTCTGCGTTACTCCCTCTTCCCTTTCCTTTACACTCTCTTTCATCACGCACATGTGCTTGGACACACTGTTGCCAGACCAATAATGTTTGAGTAAGTTAAGATTTTCATGAAGTTCTACTCTTTCTTTTCCATGTAAACAAATTTTTTTTGTTCTTTAAGTTTTGGCTAAGGGTGGGAAGATCTTTAAAACTGCATATCCTCCATGTAACCATTAGGTTCCCAAAAGATGTAAAAACCTATGGGATTGACAAACAGTTCCTTTGGGGAAAGAGTTTATTAGTGACACCCGTCCTGGATCCTGGAGTTGACTATGTGAATGGTTACTTCCCAGAGGGTCTGTGGTATGACTACTACACGGTAAGATTTGCTTTTAAACAATAAAAGCAAATGGTGTTGGAGGAAACGGAGACAAAATGGTTGGGACAGCATACTTGGAAACTTGTGTATGCTTTTTGCTTTTCCTCCAGGGTGACCGTGTGCAAAGCAAAGGTGAAGAGCTTCGACTCCATGCACCACTAGATAAGATTAACCTGCATGTGCGTGAGGGCTCTGTTATACCAACACAGGTAAGATGTTTTGTCATCCGAGTTAAGATTACAGCATGCTTTTTTTTCCTCCTTTAACCCCCAAAGTACTGTCTGATTTAAAGTTTCTTCACAGGACATATCACAAATGTCATTACAGTTTTTATGATGAATTTCTCTGTACATGTTGATGTCTGAATAGGCACCCAACCTGACTCTGTGGATAAGCAGTGGCCAACCTCTCCATCTAGTCTCTGCTCTTTCTGACGATGGTTCAGCCAGTGGAGATCTGTTCTGGGATGATGGAGAGACCATCGACACCTACGAGACTGGTCGATACACCTATGTCATCTTTAGCGTTGCTCAGGTGCTCCTGCTCAGTCTACCCTGAGTATCTGCCTAACTCTTTTTGCCCACTTTGTCAGATTAAATTATGATTTAGATATCTGTGAATGCCTGTTGATAACCTGCACAAACTGTCTTAACAAAATATCCCCAGTGGTTTTTATTTTGTTTTTGTTTGTTTTTTTTCTAGATCCTCACCCTTGTTCTGAACCTATGTCTGGCTTTTACAGACATACGTTCAGGTGATTTCAGTGCTCACAGTAAAACTGAGGCTGGAACAAGAATTAACAAGCAGGGTTTAGTGACTTCACATATGCTGTGATTCATGTCCTCTATGCAACCGATAACAACAAATTGGAAAATTGGGCCTTTAAAAATAAAATGTTATTAAATGAACAAGGAATGCAATGTTCAGTTTGAAGGAATATTTATTAAATGACTTACATTTATTTTTTTATTTTCTAGAATACAATGAGCTCCCAGGTTCTTTATAGCGACCTAGAGGGCTCCTTCATATCTATTGACTCTGTCACCTTCTATGGTGTCAAGGACAAGCCGAGCAAAGTCATGGTGAACTCCAACGATGCACAATTCACCTACAGAACCACACAGGTGAGGATAGAAGTCATAAGTGATGATGAAGAATCACTTGTCATGATTGGATGTAATGTTGGTTCTTAATAGTGTATTTTGTGGATGTGTACCCCATCGCTAGCAGAATAATATTAAAAGGGCACCTGATTCCAGAACCAATATCTTAAAAAAAACAAAAGCACCTTTTGATTAATGCACACAGTCATACTATTCATTGGAATAAAATAACCTAGACCAGATTTTTAGAAAATGAATAACAGCATTGAATGAGTGACTACATAAATGTATTAAAAGCTTGAGCGGTTGACTTAATGTCTGAGATGGTCAATATTAAATGTGTATCATAACAAGTCAAGGTTATTTATTTATAAGCACATTTAAAAACAACAGGAGTTGAACCAAAGTGCTGTACAACTTTAAGAAAAATAAGTAGTAATACAAATAGCTAAATTAAAAGAGGAACATAGAAATGACAACACAGACAAAAAAAATAAACTGTTGCTTCCAGACAACTGAAAAGGCTTTAACCCCTCTCTGGATGTCTGGACCAAAAGGAGCAACTGTTCAGCAGATCTCAGTGATCTATAAGGAGCCTTAAGAGCCTTAAAAGATAGATAAAAGAGGGGTACAACCCATTTAAAGATTTTTAAAACAAACATAAATCTTAAATACATTTTAAGTGAACAGGGAGTTAGTGCAAAGAAGCCAATGTGGTCTTTTTTTTTCCAAATGCCAGTTAACCTCCAGACAGCAAGGTTTTTGACCACCAGCAAATGGGACAGAAGGGGCTGACTCACGCCTGAGTAGAGGCTGTTACAGTAGTCAAGGCCCGAATAAATTAATAAATAAGTTTCTTAAAATCTGGGAAGGGAAAGAAAAAACTTGACCTTGGAAAGAATGCGAAGTTAGTAAAAAGCTGCCTCTGACCGTGTTTGTAAATGAAAAAGCACTGTCAAGAACTACTTAGAGGTCCTTTTTATAATGGTTTTGTTGCAAGGGATCAAGATGATTTTTTTTTTTTGTGTAGAATCTGAAGGCCTGAACAACACGATTTTAGTCTTGTTCTCATTTAGACTTGAGAAAGTTTTCAGCCATCCCGGCCGTTACCTCTTCTAAAGAAAGTGTTGAGGGGTGTTTGACTGTTGCACTTCTGAGGGATGTATACCTGCGCATCATCTGCATAACAGTGATACAAAATGCCATAATTTCTATATGCCAATATATAAGCAAAAAGTTTGTATCTAGAAACAGTTCAACCTACAAATCTGTTTTTTATGCAAAACAGTTTTAATGTCTTTCTTTTTTCTGTGCAGGTGTTGACAGTACCAGATCTGCATCTCAGCCTCATTCAGAACTTCACCATCAGCTGGATGTGACAATATTGATGCTTTTATGACTATAATAATTGGAAACTGACTGCATTGTGTTAGTGCTAGGATAACAATGCTTTTGGTTGTTTTTGGCTCTGTATTCCTGAACACAGGCTCTCAAAGGAGATGCCAGCTAGCTGCAAAACTTTAGTGATGATTTTCACCTTTTTGAAAAAGCTGCTTTTTATTTTTCTCTTCGACTGAATGTCTCTGCAATAAGCTGATCGGGTAAACCTCCGGTTGGTTTTTTGAAAGCATACGAAGTATCTGTTTTTAATGTAGGCCTTGTGCACCTTTTCAACCCTGGGACAGTCAGTTAAAACAGATGCAGCCATCAAGCTGCTGTCCCCAGAGTGTGCTTCAGAGTACAGAGCTAACGTCCAACAAACGAGAAAGACTTGGTACTCAGGAGTCAAATGTGTTCATTTCAGCTTGATTTAAACTTTTCACGCTTCAAGAAAGAGAAAAGCATCTTCGTGAGATGTTTTGCAAAAGGCTTGCAGACACATCACTGATCTGCAATTGCTGAAATGTTGCTTTAATGTGAAAACCTATAATCACAGCTGAGCTGGTTTGACTTTGGTTTTATCTTTAATTTACTCAGATCTCCTTTTTTTTTTGTTTTGTTTTGTTTAACTGTTTATCAGCAGAAAGATGACGTGCAATAAATAAGCGGGATGATTGTCTACCATCCTTGTAATGTGACAAATCTGATTATAGTTTATGATGTAATATATTTTAAGGTTTATGTTTAAGTTGTTTACAGACTGGTTTGCACTGTTGTTGCTGCAGTATGGTGAAGGTAGACAGAGGTGCCTTATGATTACTGTTAGTTTTTATAGCATGTCTGAGTTTTCCTGAATTGTGTTCAGCTTTATATCAAAACTCTAATCCCGCCACTGAAGAACATAGTGCTGGCATGAATGAGGGTTACTTTAACAGCAAGTATATACTTTCCGCTACAGTAAGCCCAGTGATAATTGGATAAAGATTTCAGAAAAGTGTATGTGTCAAAGTGAATACACACAACTACAAAACATTTTCATTCATTCACTTTTAATTTAAACATCTTCTTGTTTATTGATGGGACATCAACTGTTTACTGTATTTTATCATAAATTGTTTTTCATTTTGTTTTAAGCGCTTTCATGAAGGAAAGAAAATCTTCTGAGGGAAGCAGAAGGCCAAGAAGTTTAAAACCAGACAGATGTATGGTTTTTGTTTATTGTTTTGTTTTTTTGACTTGTAACTTTGTGATCAAATTTTCTTTCAATAAATTAGATTTTTAATCATGCTGATAGTTGTGTTTTTAACTATAGAGGGCAGGTTCTCAGTATTATTCCTAATATCTTTAAACATTGTTATTTCCTTCACAGCAACATGGGATTTTTGGCACATTTCAGGTTTTTTTCAGGCTATTGAAACTGAGTTATTAGTGAAACACTGGCTCATAGTTCATCAGGAAATAATTCTTGATGGAGAGACAAGCTGTGTCGTCAATGTTTGCGTATTGTACTGGAATCACACTTGCAGCCGTTAACAGTGTGTAGAAATAGTTGTGTGTATGTGTTGGTGCAACCTATAAGACTGCTTGTGTGTCCGCTTCTGTCAGTGTTTACTTTTCCATAGACAGGAGTTTCAGGATGTCTGTCATTAAGGTCATGCAGGCCATCTGAGGACTCTCCAGAGTGAGCTCCATAGAGGCAAGCCAATAAGCTAGATTTAAGAGAAGCACTACAGAGCCAGACTTTTCTTTGGATCTAATGAATCGTGACTCCAAACAAAGATATTCCTGCCAACACACATGCACAAGCCTCTAAAAGTGAAAGCAAACTTCTTGTCTGATGTTCCCTCTCTGATGGCAGGCTTATACTGCTGATAAACTAGACCTGCAATAGATGTGTATTTACTGTGTGTGTTCACAGGCTAATTGTTTCCAGATGGAAGTTTGAAGAGAAGAACGTACATTATTGAGCAGAGGGGGAGGAGAGAGCAGTGGGGGTCTGTCAAAAGCATTCTGCTCTACTGACGAGGGCATTTCCTGTCTGGATTTGGGAGGATTAAGTATTTGTGTGCGTGGGGGGGTGGGGTGTTTGAATGGCTAGCATGTAGAGTGAGGAGCAAAGTACAAGACACTGTTGGATTCTGTACTTGTCTGATGTGCAAAGAGTTGGGGAACTGATCTTCAAAAGCTGAAGGCGGTTTAGTGTCAAGGTTCAAATGTTTCAGAGCATTCTTGTGAATATGAGTCTTATTTATGTTTGTGAAACTATTTAAAAAGCAACAATGTGCCTCATAAAACAAAAAATGTGCACTTTGGTTTTAAAGTTGCATTTAATCATTTTGACAAATGGTTATTGTTTGAGAAAGTTCTGGGAGTGATAAAAAAAGCTTAAAGCAGCTTCATTGTTCAGTTTCTAACTTTTCTGGCTGGTGGTGTTGCTTTAAGAGTTTGGGATGGGAGCGTCCATAGAAACAACACAATGCTCCCTTTCACAGCTCTTTTGTGTCTGAGTGTGTGTGCGCTACTTTTGCTTTTCTCTTCTTTGTGTTAAACTGTCAATTTTGTGAGGTCCTTTTTTTGCAGTCTTATCTTTGTGGATTTTTTTAGTGTCTAGTTTGAGTTTTTAACAAAGATTAAGTAAAGACATGTGCATGTAAGATCCTTGGTGTTGTTTCATACTTGAAAAGTGCACCTGCTTAGTTTGCTTGATGATTGTTTTCTTTATAGAATAAATTTTTATTAGACATAATAAAAGAAGCTCTACAATGCAGGAAAGTGTTTTAAGATTAGTGCTAACTTTAGCATGCTAACATGTTGATAGGTATAGAGATTACCTAGATGGTAAACTTAGCTTAGCTTAGATTGGCTAGATGGTTTAGCTCACTAATATTTGAAATAACATTTGCAAGTCAGCACTCAACTCAGTGGTGGCTAAGTGCATTTAGTCACAGTAGAAACAGAAAATCAGTTAAATTTAAACCATATCAAGGAAAACATTTAGACTTTTTTCAAACATTTTGGCTTTAATTAATACACCTACAAGTACTGCAGCTCATCCTGATGGGAACGTGGATGCACTGACCAAATGTCATCAATCAAATAATGTGGAAGTCATGAATGTTGCGTAAAAGTCAACCATGTGCAACCAAAGATGAATAAAGTATTTGAAACCATCTGGCATGGGAAGGTCTTAAGGTGGGTGGTAAATTAATCATATTTCAGAATTACAAAACTGGCTTGTCACCGAATGGCTGAATCATATATCAAGTAAAATAAAAAATATAATAAAGTATAAAGAATGAATGATGGAGCAATATGAGCAAAAATAATGAAGCCGTCTGTATGACAGATGTTTGCTGTGTTTTATAACTGGCTTCATTGTGGCCACATTTTTTTTTCTCTTTGTTTACAGTGGCATGTTTTAATCAAAATCCCATTACCCCACAACAAATAAAACCTGAAACCTGAGCCAGTGGGGAAGTGGCTGAAACTTTGTTATTTATGCGTGTATTTACATGTTTGAATCTCCAAAACAAAACTGTCTCCTCCTTTTTGTTACCCTGCTCTATAAGCAGGTCAGGTGTGCAGATATTAGGTATCCACCCAGCTCCAACACACCCAGAAGAACAGGATCTGACAGGCTGTCTCAATGAGGTCACTCCAACACCCGATGAACTTTTTTTATTTGATTTTCTTTTATTTAATATCATTTAACATCTTTACGCAGACATAGCTGCACTTTTGTGGGTGTTTGATGACCAGAGGCAGGAATAAGGGGTCTTAAAAGGAACTGCTGGTCATTTTCTTGTTTTTCTTGTATTTTGGGACATAGTCAAATTGACCACGTGGTTTCAGCAACGCATTGTTGTGCAAAGTGACACAGAGATGAGTTCAATCCCAGCTCGTGGATGAACGGAACTACACCCACGAGGCGTCATTCTCGACCTTTGACATGTGTTACATTTCAAGTAGATTCTTGTATTTTTAGAGGAGAAGGGAAAAGAAGGTGATTCCCACAAACGAAGTTAACGTCAGCCTGTTATTTCACGGCTCGAGCTGCTGTGGAAAGTTTCTGAAGTGTCTAGTGTGTGAGGGAGGGTGGAAGCACTTCAGCGGGACTGCTGCGTTCACACGGATCACTCCGGGTATAAGCTCCGGGATGTCGGCCGTCAAAGCTCTGCAGCAGTGGTGCCGGGTCCAGTGTGAGGGGTACCGGGATGTGTCCATCACCAACATGACCACGTCCTTCAGGGACGGTTTGGCTTTCTGCGCCCTCATTCACAAACACAGACCCGACCTCATGTAAGTAGTTCTGGACAAATAAGTAGGAACTAAGTGAAATTGTTGTTGGATTTTTTTTAATCGCGCTTTCTGTTAAATTAATCTTGTGCTGTTTGCTGTATAAAATCTGTCACTGGTTTTAGTTTCAGCTGTACGATATGTTTAAGTAGTTTTCAGTGACCGCAAACTTCAGCTGAATGGATCTACTGAAATTCGAGGAAAGAGCTCAGCTGTGTGGAGCTCAGGAACCAAAGGGGCCCACAGAGGTCTGCAGAGATAGCTGCTTACTTTAGGAGAAGTTGAAGATTGCGTACATGACATGTAAACCTAGATTTTATTCTTCTAGACAGCATATCTGACTCATGTGACTGGATGTTTACTCCTCCCTGAGTCTTAAGACAGAACTACAGATAAGGACAAAAATTAAGACTTGAGAACTGTGTCTTAAACTTGACACAGCAGCATGCATAGAGGCATGGAAACAAAAAAATAGCGGTAAAGGTTGTGTGTGCAAAAACAACTGAATTTGTGGAATCCCACTGAAAATATGGTGTAAATACCTAGAATATAGCTTATTATTTGTTGTCTCAGCACTCACAAAAAACGAGTAATAGTTAGCATATGAGAGTTTTTACATGGGCATTCTTTTCCCATGAATTTTTCCATTCACATTCACAACATCTCTGCAGGCTTGTTGACATATTGTTTTACCCCAGACTGGCACCATCCTCCATCTCCCTGACCTCCTGGCAAGTTGAGAGCAGTTTAAAGTTAATGTGTAGCTCTAAACCTATGCAGAATGAAATATTATAGGAATTTAATCACCACAGAGGCTTTACAGATGGGCTTTTGTGCATTTTTCCAAAAAGCCAATAGGCAATGACTATGCAGTAGTAAAATACTGAATGGTTGAGAGTTTGCCTGAACCGGAAAGATGAAGAAGGGTTAAAAAAAGGAAGATGTAAAATGCAGACAATAGCCATACGTGTCAATGTTATTATTTATACACTCATTTTGCTTCCACCACAAATCAGTACTTTTTCCGCTTAACCTTCGGTTTCTTTGGCTGCAGGGCAAAGCTAAAGGCCAAACAGGATTTCAGACTCAATCAAGCAAGCTGTTCCACATTTTACCTAAACTGTCCCCAAAACTGGAGTGAAGGCTACAATCTGCAAAGCTTTTCTAAACATGACTGACAAAAAACAAAACAAAAACATAACACGGCTGGACCTTTTAAATTGGAGACTAGCCGAAGTACTAGGAGTACTTTCTTGTCCAGGCACGTGTTCTTGTCTTATTTAAAGCTGTCATCCATTACTGACTTAAGTTCTTCCCTCTCATTTAGAAAGTTTAGTCTGGTTATTTAAATTTAAATTCTCTGCAGCCCACTTCCACGTCATTAACTAATTTTTCCCCCCTTTTTTGTTCTTAGGCACACTCAGCTTGATAACAAAGATCTTTTGCGTGATTAACGACATTGTCCAGTTAGATGCAGCTAGCTTTGCTTCTCCTGACTGCTCTGTCTTTTATTGTCTTATTCCTGATTGCAGGCACCACACTGCTGTGTGGGGTCATTTCAGGTCAGTAGAACACATTTGGTTCAGACTGCTAAACGAATGTGGGCAGAAGTGTCCTGGACGACCTCTGGCTGTTTCCTGTGTAATTGGATCTAAAAGCATCCTCAATATGTCCCGAGTGTGTTTACACCAGTATTTAGCACTGTCCACTTTTGATTGGCTCTCCCAGTAGATAGCTTTTTCACCCTCTGGTACGAAGGCAGAACAATATAAAACATTTTTATCTCTCTCAGGAGCTGCATACTTTCTTTCTTTTTTTTTTTTTTTTAATCATTGACCAAACGTTCTGCCCAGTGGTTTACTGTTTGTCGCTTTTGATCTCTCATTCTTTTATCGCTCTCTTTTCACTTTCTGCAGCTATAATAGATGTTGATAGTCACCCTATCTTTGTCAAGTTTTGTCAGATTTCCTGCTGTTTAACAAAAACAAAACAAACAAAAAAAGAAACCCTTCTAGAAAAGTTATAACATTCCACTGAAACCGTTTTTGTTTTCCATCCTCTGGGAAAACTACAGGAAACAATCCATTTGAAAGGATAAAACTTCAACTTTAATCTTACGCTATTGACTTTGCCTCGATTTTTATCTACATAAAAATGTGTCTCAAAAATAATTGACACCATCGGCGTTCTCGTGTCATTCATTAGGATGTCTTGAATAGATGAGTAATGTTATCCAGACATTACTTAACAGCTCGTAAGCTTGCATGTTTGATTAGTGGTTTCTGCTCTTGGAATTAATTGGTTTCATATTATGTAGAACAGTCTTTAGTTTTTAGAGGAAATATTAAAATGGTGTTTTAAACTTAATTAGACTTAAGATTAGCAATATATTTGTGCAGATATCTTTAAATCTAACTTAAAAAAAATGCATTCAGTTCAGAGCTTTGGTGAAAATTTCTCTTTTGTTGTTCAGATTATTATTTTTTAGAAAGATACTTTCTAATGGCTGTGGAGACAAAGGATCTCCTGAACCTGCAGTGCACTGAGATCAGCCTCTCACTGCAGCTGCTTCTCTGTCCTGATGTCTACACTTTACACATTTGTGCAGGACAACAGACGATCTGCTAAAAAAAAAATCTGCTCACATTTACCATATTATGCAAATGAACTCACCAGTCACTAAATTAGACCCACTTTCCTAGTACTGGTTTGGGCCCCATTTGCCTTCAGAACTGCCCTATTTCTTGGTGGCATAGATTGATAAAAGTGATGGAAACCTTCCTCAGAGACTTTGGTCCATCTTGACACAAAAACACCCTGCAGTTAGCTGTACATCATTGATGAGTATCTGCCTTTCCATCACATCCAAGAGAAGGCCATTCCAGTACAGTGAACTCATTGTCATGTTCAAGACTTCAGTTTAAAATGATCTGAGCTTTGTGACATGGTGCATTATCCTGTTGGAAGATGGGTACACTGGTCATACAGGGATTGACATGGTCAGCAACAACAAACAGGAAGGCTGTGGCGTTTCAACCATGATCGATTGGTACTAAGGGGTCCAAAGTGTGCCATGAAAACATCCCCTAGGCCAGGGGTCTGCAACCTTTACTTCTATGGGATGTAGAGGGTTGGAGAAAAGGGGGTAAGGAACCCCCCCCCCCAAAAAAAAAAAAAAACCCCACAAAAACACAAAACAAAAAACAAACAAACAAGGCCATAGTTTCCAACCTAATGACAAAATAAAAAGATTAAAGAAAATCTATATTACTGGTACTTATAGTGTCATTATATTGTGTAGATTAATTGCAATTATTACATGAAAGTAAAGAAAAATTCTTAAACTTTTTTGTTATTATATTTAAAAACAAAGTAGTTAGTTCTTTAGCATTTTTAGAGCCATTGTGGAAGGTCACCAGACGCTTACGTGTCTGGAGCCACAGGTTGCAAACCCCAGCCCTAAACACAACTTCTAGCCTGAGGCGTTGATACAAAGCTAGATGGATCAGTGCATTCATGTTAATGCCAAATTCTGAACCTATCTTCTAAACATTGCTGCTGAAATCCAGACTAAATAAGAATAGCAACATTTTTCCAATCTAATTTTCCAATTTTGGTGAATCTATGCAAATTTCACCCCAGCTTCTGTTTTGAGCTGACAGGAGTGGCCCCCAGTGTGGTCTTCTGCTGTTGTACCCCATCTGCTTCAAAGTTCAACATGTTTTGCATTCAGCGATGGTATTCTCCATATCTTGGTTATAACCAGTGGGTATTTGAGTTACTATTGCCTTTCCATCATCTCCAACCAGCCTGCCCATTCTCCTCTGACCTCTGTCATGAAGATTTAATCCAGACAACTGGGGCTCACTGGATACTTTTTCTCTTTTTGATGGACATTTCTTTATAAACCCTAGAATTGGTTGTGTGTAAAATCCCACTAGATCTGTAGTTTCTAATATACTCAGACCAGCCTGTCTGACGCCAACACTCATACTACATTAAAAGTCACTTCAATCCCGCTTCTTCCCCATTGTGATTCTCTGTTTAAATTTCAGTAAGTCGTCTTGACCATGTCTACATGCCTATATATGCTGAGGTGCTTGCCATGTTGTGTTAGCAAGCAATTGAACAAAAAAGTAGCTGATGAGTGCATTCAATTGGCCTCTAAAATGTCATTCCAGTTCTTAGTTTGTTTACATTATCTGGCCTCCTACACAGTCAAGAGCTGTGTGAAAATCTGGTGTTTATCTTTGTTGAGTCTTAGAAAAGAAGAAACTAAATGACAAACCTCAGTTGCTGAATCAGACGACGTTTTTAATAATAGATAAACTTGTCATTTTTTTCATGTGAAAGCTACTTCATGAATTATATTGGCCTGAATAAGATCTGTGTGTTTTTAAATTGAATTCTTAAGATATCATCACCAAATTAACCTTGACGTGTTTCTCCTTGTTTTTTGTTTTGTTTTTTCCCCTCAGTCTTGGTTTCATTCCAGAGAGGTAAATAAAGAGACTAAATTATAATTTCAAGTAGACATGAAGCTGCTTTGTTTTTTTCATTCCATGTTTTACTGTCAGCCAGACCAGTGGTGGCACATTTAATTTTACATGTGCTGGATCCGTAAACATTGGTTATTGTCTTTGCTCCAGTTGCTCAGTATAGAGCCTGTAGCCTATAGAGCTTGGTGTTGGTGACGCAGCAGTCACAAAGCTGACTTGTCTCACTGTAATGTCATGTTGAAATAAGGAAACTCTGCATGACTAAACAGCACATGTTCCCTCTTTACAGACTCTAAACAAATGAGGGCTGTGGAAAAACACTGGATCACATGTTGTTTTACTCATGCTCTCTGTTCTGTTGCAGAAAATATGATTCCCTGAAGAAGGAAGATGTTTATGAGAACAATAAGCTGGTAAGACACGTTTAAGTTCTGCATTTCTTTCTGAATATTTTGTTTTTAAACTCTGGTAGACTTGTATTTCTGGTACATGCCCAGGCTTGTTATACAATAGTTTCTGTAATCAAGATTCTTAATCATTTTGTGCTTTTATAGATGATGGTGCAGGTCTAAAACCTAAACACAATATTTTAACAGCTGGTTGACGATTTTTCACATTCAGCAGATAAAGTCGAATTCCTGGATATTTGTTATATTGTCTGTTATGGTTCATCTGGACTTGCCTTTAGTTCTTTTCCAAATAAATTTAAACAGATAAAGTTAAAACAACAAAGCAAAACATTAAAAACCAAACATTAGCATGCTAACAGGCTAAAAGAGCATGAACATACTGACTGGGGTCTTGTCTACACTGAACCTATGCATGCTCTGTTACCTTAGTTTGAAGGCTGTTCCTCTGATTAAATTAAATTAAATAGAATATCACTTTAGTGATCTAAAAGGGAAATTTATTTGTTGCAATCTAAATGGAAAAAAAATCTTACCTACCAGAAAAAGTAAACGACAACTATGATGCTTTTACATGGGAGGCTGCAAGATAATCATTTAGCAATCAATGTAAAAAAACAGAATGCACATATTTTCACTCTTCAAGGAGACAGCTAGTCATACCTAATCCTATTTCCACTGCAAACCAAAAACTCTCTGCTGTAGCTACATACAAGTATCTAGGGATCAACCTCATCTTGCATACAGTAAGCATGTACGAAACCTAACCCAAAAACTAAACCAGAACTTATTTGTCTAGAGTAAAACCAGAAGACATCTGTCTCTATCAGTTTCTAAGACATGTTTACATGCAGTTATTCTCATTACTGTGTCATTGTTTACCTGTTAGGACACATACAACTAATGTAATCCTTAAGCCATTAGCAATACTATAATAGAGCATTTAAAATTCACCACAGGCTACCTGGCTGGACTCACTGCTGTGCTCTGTTACTGTCAAATGGACTAAACTTTCAGAACTATGTGTTGAGTCAACTGCTCAATAGATGCCCATCTGCAGCATTAACTGCCTTAGTGCCAAAACTTAACCCCAAATCTAATCATTCAACATGATCAGTTACAAATTGACTTCTTCCAATAACACTCTTTTATGTGCTGACCAAAGCCTGGACCGAGATTCCACAGCACATCTGTATATACTATAACATCACCAGGGCTGTTTAAAAGGACTGTCTGCCACCATTTGGCGAACAGTTACTGCTGTGACCACTGATGTGGCTCCACAGCCTCCTCCAAACGCTGCTTTCTCCCTCTGGAAGAGTAAATGATTGCACTGTCTTTAAAGATGTGTGTCTGCCTGTGTTGCTGCAGAGCAGGAACCTGCTGAAAATATAATTTTTGCTGAGTCAGGCCCGATTCGTTTTTATTTCTTCCCTGCATAAAATAAATAAATAGCAAGTCATTGTAATTATAAAGTATATTCCAGGATAATTTTAGTGTTTTAGAGTTGGGATACGAAAGGCGCCATGGACACTGCAAAGACATAATCAACTTTTTGTCACGATTAAGAATAATAAACATCCTTTCTATCTAATCTGCACCAGTATGTTTAGAAACCAAAGGTTGCAACTAGAAATTAAATGACTCTCAAATTCAGCATCAGCCTGTTTATGAGGCATTTTTGTAAACCACTGAGCTACAGGTATGTCTATTTTGTTTATGTTGTGATAAGCCTGAACATCTTAATGCATAGTGTTAACTGAATACATGAACATGCTTCCTTAACCAGACTTTACATCATTCTCCAAGTTGTTGTGACCTGGTGTTACATTCAGGTGAACTGCCAGCCTCACATGGCTGTTCACTCTCTATGAGTGATTCATTTCATCTACATCCAGACAGACATTTTTTTAAATGGTCATATGATTACCTGAGACATGAGGTAGCTGAGACAGAAAAACAGATCACCATGCAAAGCATCAATTGTTTCTCTGCCAGTACAGTGCAGCGTTTCTAGACTGGTTATAAAAGAGTAGTTTCTTAAAGCCTTAGGGTCTTCATGCTTTTTTTTTTTTTTTTTTTTTTCCTTCCTTTCCTCTCATGGTTGAAAGTTAAAGTTAAAAAAAATTCTTTTTTAACGTGTTTCGGTCATTTGAAGGATGCATTTCTCTGTTTACTGTAATGTATTATACCGAGAGGTGATTCTGTTATTTTGTCTACCTGAGTGCACAAATGATAGCAGTGATGTTGAGGAGAAAACCTTTTAGATGGAAATGAATTATTTGTAACTTAATTGTTAGTCAGCCTGTAAACCATAATAAATTAAAGTTGTTGCGTTTTAAAAAAACATAATTGGAGCAAATGTGAAAGAAATTAATCAAAAAAATGATTGATCTATGGGTATACCTTGCTGTCAAAGGTTGCTTTTACATGTCTATTGCCTCTGGATATTGCATCAGCACCATATTTTGTTGGGTCACATTCACAAGCGATGAGTGTTTCCGTGTGAGTATTCAGATTGTTGCTGCTTTGATGCTTTCTTTACTTTCATTTTCTGCCTGAAGCTAGTTGAGTCCTGGTTAAAGTTCTTTATAGGAAAGTTCACAGGAAAATAAGAGTGAAAAGAAAAAAATTGGCAGTAAAATACATGACATGACCCTTAAATTCAGCCAAAAGTTATCTTGAGAAACAGGTTTTTTAATCAAACAAGACATTGTTAGAAATTTAAAAGGCACAGCAAAATAAACAGTTTTCATGGCTGTCTTGATGATCCGCTTACAGATGAAGCTGAGACTGGTGCTCCTTGGCCTGCATCTGCTTGTTTTTTTGATCAGCTTCCAAAGAATTTGTAAATATTAATCCAGTCTGGAAATTCCTGTTTTACTACTAACTTCTTACTGCACCAACAATGGACTAAACAGGATTTTACTCAACATATTTTATTGTTATTTTATGTGTAAAAAGAACACACTTTTTTTTTTGATAAAGAAGAAAAAGTATGTATCCCTTATATACTGAATCTACAAACAGAATTTAATACATATAATTTATTGATTTATTTTTTCCTTTTTAATGGGGTTACTGAGGCTTAAAAATGTCAAAACCGCACAGTTTGCTCTATGGTGCCCATTTTTAAAAAATGTGACCTCAGCGTGTTAAACAAATGTGTCAACATTTGCATGTTCGCATTCTTTTGATGTATTTGTCCTCTTGGTTTGTCTAGATAAAAAAAAACACCCTAGGCATCTTTTATTTTCATATGTAATGTTGATTATTATTTGCAGGCATTTAAGGTTGCAGAGGAGGGGCTGGGAATTCCAGCATTGCTGGATGCAGAAGACATGGTGGCTCTTAAGATTCCTGATCGCCTCAGTATTCTGACATATGTCTCACAGTATTACAACTACTTTCATGGACGCTCCCCTAGTAAGTATTAACATTGTATCGTTGTGCCTTTGTCCATCTCCACTCGTTTTATTAGTGTATCTGTTTGATCTTAGTTGGTGGAATGGCTGGTATAAAGCGTCCAGCTGAGGGCCTCACTGATGAGCCATCTGGGAAGAAGAACCAGCCTGTGGTGTCGAAGGCGTTTCCTGCTGCTAAACCTGCCATAGAGGACAGTCCTCGACTTTCCTCCAACATAACCAGGACCACTCCTTCACCACAGCAAATCAGAAGTTCATCACAGGTAAACTTTGCACCATGGGTAATTAGTATCATCTAAAAATGTGTTGATTTAGCAAATTATTTCTGAGAGACTGTGGAAGTCCAACAAATCAAACCCATTTAGAAGGATCAAAATAAATATAAAGATGTGCTACTTTATCTGTATATGCTGTTAGAAAATGGATAAGGAAGCATCTTGTAAAGAATGAAATTCCACATTGTTTTTTTTCTTTATCTCTGTTTCAGGACGCTCATGTTGAGAAATCCCATCAGACTGGCACCCTGAGTAGCAAATGTGTGTCGTGTAATAAACATGTTCACCTGGTGCAGCGACATCTAGTGGAAGGGAAGCTGTATCACAGAAACTGTGCAAAGTAAGGACTTGGCTTAGTAATGTTCTGCTCCATCGGAACAATGAAGGAATTGTCTTTGAAAATTGGACAAAGGTGGTTGCAAAAAAATGTTCTTTTTGGTGAATAGGAGACATTTTAAGAGAGAATAATAGCCATTTTTCAATTTTATAATTGTGTCTTAAATGACCAACAAATAATATTTAAAGCAAACTGAAGAAGGCATTACATTATACTTTACATTTTACTTTACAATATCCTGTTTCTCAGAAAAAATTATTTTTATGGATAAAGCAAGGTCCTATTATTAATTGCAACTTCTTCTGTTGGATTTGTAGCAAACAATCATTTATGAAATCTATTGCATACAGTTTATTCATAATTGTTTCCTTTACGTTTTTTGCCTATTTTAATGGACCTTTACTAGTAAAGTTAAATGAAATGGAGCTAATTTTCAACATATCAAACTATAACAACATTTTGATTTAATTATGAATTAATGTGCTGGTTGTATTCCATCATTAAATGACCAATTTGCAGAGTTAGTTCACATTCAGAAAGTATTGAATATGTTTTATGTAGTCATCAAAGTCATGATAAATGGATCCGTTGCTTCAATTGTATGTAAATAGCAGTAGCAGGACCTCACAATTTCTAATTTCATCAATGTAATATCTGTAAAATCTGTAAAGTTACTGGCTACTACTGTTGCCAGATAAATGTAGAGAAGTAACGTGAAATATTTGCTTTTACTTACTAGGGCAGAGTAAGTTGAATTGGAGATATTCTATCACAGGTTTCATTCCTACTATTATGATCTTTTTGCCTTGTTTCATTGATAAGAACGATATTTATCAAAGAGAAATTAGTTATCTAATTTTTCTGACGTCAAAGTGAATCTTTTTTTATCTTTTCTTTTTTGTTTAGGTTAATCCTTAGATTTAATAAGGGGGTTTTCCCCCTACTGTGACTGATTTCTGCTACATTGCTGTGTTTAAATAAGAAAAAAATTGTCTAAAAGTACAAACCGAAGTTAAAGTTTTTGTAAACAGTTTTGAAGCTGCTACAGTTTGTCTTTGCAGGACAGTGATCACGTTAAAACAGAATTTCCTTGTGTTGTAACCATGTTGTTGTTTCTGTATTTTAGGCTATTATCAACCAACAAAAGCTCAACGCTTCATGATTTACCCACAAACACTTGTGTTTCCAAATACACTCCTCAACCTGATTCCAGTAAAGCTAACACACTTACTCCAGCTCACACACCGTCCAGACTTGGACCATGGATGACAGAGAGACCCAGCACCACTCCCAAGATCCCCAGCACATTTTCTACTTCACCTTCTTCCCGGCGTGCATCAGGTCTTGCTTCTAAGGAAAGTCCAGCAGGTACTACCACTCCCTCTATCAACTCTAGACCCATTGCTGCTCCCCAAGCCTCAGCTGCAGCGGCCAAGACACGAGAGTCCAAGCTTAAGTTCTTGCAGTCAGATAACAGCACCAACCACAAAGAAAAAAAGACATCAACCATCAATGTGGACCTAAATAAAGGTCAGAGTCTGGGTGGTAAGACACAGGAAGCCAAGACGGGTCAGGCTGTAACTGTGGTTTTAAATGTTAAAGATCCTGATAATGGCAAGGTTACTACTAAAACAACTGGTGTGGGTAGCAAGGCCTGCATGAACCATGAAAGCCATGAGAGTAAAAAGGCAACAGCAGCAGCCTTCATCTCCAAGAAATTGACTGAGGAGAACAACAACAACAACAGTAAGCCATCATGGATCACTGCCGCTCTCAAAACAACTGACAAGTAAGTCATTATCTCCAGACACAAAAGCTTGACCTCTGCTGGTGAAGAAGGTAATGTAATGAATTGTTGTCTCTCTTCAGGCCTCAGTCTCAAGTAGAAACACCTAAAAGGGAGACAGAGGGTGGCAGAGGGAGGGTTAAACTGAAAGCGGATCCTGCAATCCTTGCTGATCTTCATCTTCCGGAGTCCAAGCACTCTGCTTACAGTCCAACCGGCAAGAGTGGAAATACAGACAAGACTCCAAACAGAGGAGGCTTAAAGCCCGTCAGAGCATCACCCAACACTTCAGGTACAGTTGTCTGTTGTAGTAGACATCAGTTTTATCATGTTTTCCTCAGGAGTTTACTCCCCTTCTCCTCTGGTGATTTATTTCATTACAGGACAACTGTAATCACACTTAGTAAAAACACAATATTTGACATGTAAAACAGCCCAAGGCCTGTTGGTATTTTATATTTACAACAGGGAAATTCTGTGTGGCATGTTTTTATTTGTTTTATTTTTTTAAGAATAAGCACTAGCTTAAATTGTTATATTAAATAATTTCACAATGATAAATATGAAAATCAACTCGGGTAACTGAGTAAAAAAAAAAGGACATTTATGGGGGTATTTTTAATAAAAAGCATAATTCTTTGATTTGAGAGCAAGATTTCTTGTTTTCATGCTCAAATATTATATTGTGCTCTTTCTTTAAACTCTCATACTCAAAAAGTCTCTTTTTGCTATAAAATATTATGTTCTTCTTCATTCGAGCTTGGTCTCTTTCCCTCACACTCAGACACATTCTTTTACTTCACACAGTGTCTCCAGACTAGTTAATGTTTGCCACCAAAGTCTGCCTATGATAACTATTTTATAATTTTCCTCTTTTAAAAGTAGACACTTATTTGTCAGTAATATTATGACTTACTGAACTTCTTGCAAATCTATGTCATCAGCTGCCACCAAAACTAAGATGACTTTGTGAGAGCACATAAAGTGTATATTATAGATCCAGTATATGATCTACTTTAGGATGGCTGACTATGTATTTGATTTTATTTAACAATCTCTCCGAGGTGTGACATGGAAGCAGATTCTGTAGGAGTAATGGGGTTGAAATTTTGGAAGTTTCATGTTGTTTCAGTTTCAAGGCTGACATCGTGGTAATGCAGCTCAACATTACTCAACACTATGAGTAGTACACTGTCAGTTCTGCTACATATTTAACAAACCTATAGGAATAATTATCCAATAAAAATGCTATTTTATGCATGCTACTTTATCATAGGTCAATTCTATAGTACCATAAAGATAGAATATCTGTCTCAATTTATGTTTTCCTTAGCTTTATACTTGGCATGCAGTACATTTGTCTAGGTACAGCTAATTTTTAAATGAGTACTTTTACTGCGAGTTAGCAAGTCGCTGTGTTTATCTTTAATTGGAAAAAAACATGCATATCGATCTATCGAGATAGAGAGAGAGATAGATATTACAGCTCATTCAGCAACCCAAGAGAGAGGAAAAAATATCCAAGAGCAGGATTTTTGAGAAAGCAGAGAATATGTTTGAGTGTGAGGGAACGAGACCAAGCTTGAGCACAGGAGATTTAAACCTGCAACACTAAACTTGAGAAGAAAAGCAGAGGTTTGAAAGGAAGAATGATATATTTGAGAGCAAGAGTAGACTTTTTGAGTGTGAGAGCTAAGTTTTGAGAGAGAGCAATATGATATTTGAGTGTGAAAAGAAGAAATCTTGCTTTCAAATTGAACAGTTATGCTCTTGATTAAAGAAAGGGAAATACCCCGAAAGACATTTCCCGGAGACACATCAAGAAAACAGGCTGTGTATGTTCATAAGTTGGCTTTGGCTAGTAAAACCTTCTTTATCTCTAAAGCCACTTTCCCATTTATGAAAAAGACTCTTCTACCACTTAATGAGGGTGGGACCCTCTCTTGTTCAATCTATACATACTCCCTTTAGGTCAACTAATATCAGGCAAAAATGTGTCCTACCACAACTATGCAGATGATACTCGGATCTATGCACCAAACAGATCAGTGTGTGGATGCAAAACTTTGGCCGACAGAAACAAAGTCACCTTGAGGCTCTCTCTAAAAACTAAAAATTGGGTAACAAACTTTGGGGATAATAATCTACTCAGACTTGAGTTATTCAAATTAAATCAATAATTTAATTATTATTATTATTTAATTATTAATTATTATTTTTTTCTATGACTTTGTGTCTGGTCAGTGTTGTGATACGTTTGTGATATGTCTTTTTGATTTGGTCATTATTTAAAAACTTAATCTCTGGCAGCTGTGTTTTTCTGTAAAAGCTGTAAGAAATTTTCTGCTGTGTTTATGTACAAATGTAGAAGTTTGTTAGTGTGGATTGAAGGTTCGTTGTCTTCTGTCTGTGGTGTTTTTGTCTCTTCTTTCTGCTTTCTGCTTTACCTTTAGCTTCTTTTTGCTGTCTTCTTTCCTTTTCTGTCCCATCCCAAAGTAAATAAATAACATTAAATAAATAAATAAAGGAATCAGACTATCAAGAGGAGCATTATACTCATAAGCCTCCCCTTGGCAAAGCAAATTTGTCGACACAATACAGCAACCAGATTTTCATTCTGCTGCTATGATGCAGGACAACAGATAACAGGACAGGTTAAAAAATAAATAAATTTTTAAATCAATAACATAAGCAGTCTTCTACCACCTAAAAATATTGCCAAAATCAAAGGAATAGTATCCAAATTTGACTTAGAAACACCAATTTCACGCATTTGTCTCTATCAGATTAGGTTATTGTACCGGCCCTGCTCACCGGCTTCTCTAAACAAGCTGGAAAACAATTTTACTACATTCAAAATGCTGCTGCTCGAGACCTGATTGCAGCCAGGAAATACGACTAACTTAGTCCAGTGCTAAAGTCTCTGCACTGGCTTCCTGTTGCTTAGCGAATAAACTTTACAACGGCTCTGCTTGTGTACAAGCCATTTCACGGTCTAGCACTAAGGCACATCCTCGACATGCTAGAACGTTATGAATAATCTCAGGCTCTGAGAACCTTAAGAGGGTGCTTTGGTGGTTCCCAGAGTTATGTCTAAACATGGTGAGGCGGCATTTCATTTCTATGCAGCTAAAGTCTGGAACATTCTGCCTGAAGATGTGAGACAATCATCTAGTGTGGCTGTGCTTATGGCAGCTTAATTAATTTTTTTCCTGTACCATCTTATTTTAATCTTTAAATGTTTATTCATCTTTTGTTGTCTTTAATCGTTTACTGTTAAATGTTGTTCATCTTTGTGTTTGCTGTGAGGCATATTTAGTTGCTTTTTCTGGAGGAAATGTTCCTTGTAAATAAAATTGCCTTGACTATATTATAATGTAAAGGATGGTTACACTTGTCTAACAAAACCATTCACACCTCACTGTATTTTATTTACTTTCAAATCTGTTTCCTTTTATGTTAGTTATATGAATTTATCAAAATATTTTCTATTTAATAAAAAGGTGTGGCCTTAGGTTAACAGAACTTTTAAATTATTGGCCCCAACAATGTTGGTAAATATGCTACCTTTTTATCTAATAGAATAAAAATAAAAATGGGAATTTAACTTTTTTGTTTTCTGCAGTGTCAGAAAACGAGTCACCAGCAGATTGGAGATCAAAGCTCAAGCCTGTCTCCAAAGAAACCAAGTAAGACTTGTTTTACTGAGTTATTTTGTTTGTGTTGTCACAATTTTTCATGTTTCTGAGTAGTTTAAGTCCCTTTGTGGCTGCTGGTTTTATTATTGTCATAACAGCATAGATTGTGTGTATGCGGGTGTGCTCTCAGCATATTGACATCATTGAGCTTATCTGTTGGGGCTTTTTGCCCTCCTGATGTCCTGTCCATCCATCCATCCTGTGCTGCCGTCTTTCATCCGTCTCCCCAAACATTCCTCCCACAGGAAGCCTGTACCTGCTGCTCCTCCAAATGGCTCTGCCCTCATTTGTAGTCGTAGCTCTCGGTCTCTGCGTTTCCGCCACATGCATGTGAGCCCCAAATGGTGTCAGGTCTGAACAGAGTTTTCCATGGTGCAGCATATGTTCAGTCCTCAGAGTTCCTCTCCCCACGTGACCTTTACTCTCGCTCTCATAAATCAAAGCTACGAGCAAGACAGAGAAGGGATGACTTGTAGAAGCAGATAAACTGTTGTTAAATTCTTTCTGTCCCTTTGCCTGTGTTTTTCTCCATCCAGACCTGCAGGTCCTCCACAGTCTTCCCCTAAACCATGGTCTAATGGAGCCGGAAAAACACCAGAGTTTTTTGTTGGGCCTTCCTCATCCTCCCCTCATCTTCCCAGCCCAAGTTTTTCTGTGAACCCACCAGTCTCAAAGGGTAAGAACATGGTCAGCTTTGTTGTGATTGTGTTCTGTTTCAATATGTATTGCAATTTTGCAGGGTTCTCCTTTCTTTTTTTTTTCCTTCTTTTTTTTTTCAACTTTTTGAATTTGCTTTGTGCATTTCAACTCTTTCCCTTTAGGATTTCAGAATGGCCACAAAGAGCAAACTGCCAACGGCTCAAAGTCAAAGGTTTCTAAGGTAGCAAGCCAGGTAACAGACAGTTTGCTTCATCTTTTCTCTGATCAGATTTGCCACATTTAGATTAAATTAAGATTAAATTTTCACACAATCTGGAAACATGTTCAGGTGATGGGAATGATTAATTAGTTTAGTTGCTTGATTTAGCAGCTTTTCACTCTACCCAAGCAACAAGTTTTTTAATTTTACTTTTGGCTGCTGAAAAACTTCTGAAAGTTTACACAAACAGGCTTTGCTGTTTCATTCACTCAGTCCTAACACGTCTACCTGGTTGCACAAGTGCACTATAAGGCTGGCAGCATGATTTCCCAGTGTGCCAACTGATTGGAGATTGAACATGACAAATGTTTATTTGTTGTGCTCTATCAGTGCAGTTACATAATTTTTAGTTGCATGAAGCCTGCCGCAAAGCGACCTGGTCCTGAAAGACTGGTGGAGATGATGAAATTACATCGCACAGACCTTGCACACAAATGGACAAGCAGATTTATTTCTTGTACTGCTTTGTTCTGTAAATGGCTGCAGTCTCTTAACATTGTTGTTCCATCTTTTGATTGTTGAGTTAGTTTGGAGGATTTTTTTTAATAAAGTAATCAGAAATAGTTACCTAGTATGCTTTAAATTGTCAGTGTACATTCTACTAACAGAGACATCAGTGCATGATGGCTTTATAACATAATTTTGCACTTTTTAGTAACAGATTATGCTGATTAATGCTGTAGCACCAGAAAATTAATGGAATGAATTTGACTGGTGACTTCAGAGTACCAGTTTGTATTCCAGTGGAAGCACAAAAACAAACAAACAAACCAAAAAAAATAGTAGTAACAATTAAAGCACTGGGGATGAAGAATGGCTGCAGTCTACTTATACAAAAACAAGCACAAATAAAGTAAACATGGAGCTTCATGCATTAACAATAAAATAAATATAATAACAGTTTCCCCAGCTGACAACCTGAATGATCCATTTCCTATTCAATCCGAAGTTGAACTGAAGTTCTCCAACAGCTGATTCTCAACTATGAACTTAGATGTTTTTTTTGTGATTTTTGCAGCACTGTTAGTATTATGTCCAAATGTCATTATTTATCTACTTCTTATTTTATACTTTACTACAAAGACGATGTTAAAATTAAATAAATATGCAAACAAGGGTGATGAAACAGAAAAACCCTCAAATGGAAAAGAACATGTTTTTGTTAGTTTCTCCAGTACTGTTATCAATAAATTCTTAAGAGGGTTACCAGTTGCTGTGGGTAGTCTCTAAATAACCTAACAGGGAGACATTTACAACCCAGTACAAATATAACACCTCATGAATCCTTCTCGTACTGATGGGTGGAGGATGTGTCAATTTAAAAATAAGCCGCTTAGTGAAAAAAGTTGTGCATGCTGTTAGCTGTTCTGGGTACATTCAACTGAGAAAATTGTAAAAAGATTGGAAAGGGGATTTTTCCAAGAGCCCTCTGAAGTTGTCAAATATCTCAGAAAAAACCCTGTTAAATACCGACATGATAAAAAATATTGTTACAGTCAGCAGGTGAGAGTTTACATCTGTTGACTGGTTAGTTTGTTGGAGTCTGTAATATTGGACACTGTAATAGACTTGTATTTTGTACATGCAGAAGAGTTATGTACAAGTTCTAACATGTTGCCACTGCTGAGTTTTTTTTTTTTTTTACCCCATATCTCACCTGGAGATTTAAGGGGCTTTATGACTCAGTCATACATTATTGACACAAGTCTCTTTGTTTGATTATACCTTTAAAAAAAAGAACAGGTGTGAAAATGGTTAAATAAATAACCCCATAAATCTTACTATACCTGAAACTTATCTTCTATAAAGACTGTGCATCTTCCATACTATCCTATTCTAAGGTATTTGTCTCAATTCAAAAGGAACCAACAACCACACTGAAAACATGTTTCCATCTGAAACCATTTAGATCCTCATTGCCATTCAGTTCAGTTGAGTGCATTTAACAGTATTTTGTGATAATATACACATTTATATTTATTATCTATTACTGCTGTCAGTTTTAGATCTATAGATGAAATAGGAGGATGTGAAACAGTACAGCTCTAAAGTCATTTTCTTGTCTATGTTTTGGTTCACATCTTCTATATAATATTGTCTGCTCTTGTTTATGCATGTATGTCACATCTGTAGACAAATCCAAACTACATTCCCAAAGAGGACATCATCAGAGAGCTTCAGGAGATTGAAAATAATCTGAATGAGCTGGAGCAGAGAGGCGTCGAGCTGGAGATGAAGCTGCGCAGCTGTGAGGAAGGTGAGATAAACTCATAATGTACAAACATCTTCGGAGCATGATGCGGCCTAACAGGGAGACTGAGAGGAGGGAGTGTATCAGTGATTAACTATGTTTTTTTTTTTGTGTGTCTGTGTGTGTGTCAGAGGGTGATGATGACACACTCATGGATGAGCTTATGGTTGAGTGGTTCAACTTGATCAGGAACAAGCAGGTGGCCATGCGTCGGGAGTCTGAGCTGGTATACATGTAAGTGTATACATAAACACACACACATAAAGTCACGCACTAAGAGATGGGGGATGCAACTATTAGTGAAACAGACTTGTGACCAGAAGGTTGACAGTTTGAGTTCCCAGTGTCCTCCCTCCTCCATCACACAGCAAGGAACGAGACGACCCGCCACCCCTCCTCCCAACGGCTGAACTAACCAAAGAGAAATTGAAGCAAAACACTGTTTCAAAGAACACATATATGAATTCTCTTGATAAATAGAATTTGTGGGCCATCACTCCTGATCACATTTTCCTATAAAACTGTCCCTGTCACGATTTTAACTGCTAAAAATCCAGTGAATACATATTTGGTTTTGGCTCACTCTGTGTACGCCACCTTCGTAGTGAATTCATTGCTAATGTAGTGGCCTTTTATCACAGATAAAAAGCTAGCATAAGAGTAAATATTAGGTTTACATTTATGTTTTAACATATATGTTGCATGTGTAAATTAGCAGCTAGGGCCATGTCAACTTTATAACTGTAACATCAAAGTTCCCAAAAACATTTGATGTAAAATTTTTAAATGATCACATTATAGGTACTTATAACTAATGCTGCAAATTGCATTGGATTTTGTAAAATTGTTAACAAATGAATTCATGCTAGCTAGGTTTGAACTGTATTTCCTAGCATCAATTATTTGGCCGTACCTGTAAGGGCAACACACTTAATTTAAATCTTTTTTTCTATCCTCTCCATACCTACAGCAAATTAAAGATGGGCTTGATAAATGTTTCATGTTGTGTTTTTCATCATGTGCAGTGGGAAAACTCAGGACCTGGAGGAACAGCAGCCCAATGTTGAGCTGGAGCTCAGGAGGCTGATGGAGAAACCAGGTGAGAAAAACACTTTTAACTCTTCTACAACACAAAGTTCTGGTGTGACAATAAAATCTGTTTTTGCTTTTAGAACATTTGAAATCAACCTTGGAAAGAAAGCGAGAAGAGCAACTGATGGAAAAACTAATGGAGATTGTCAACGATAGAAATGCTATTGTTGAGGGTCTGGACGAGGACAGACTCAGGTGTGTTTTTAGCCAGAAAACAGGAGGGATATGTTGTGCACAACTGGATCTATACACAGTGATCGGTATAAGATGTGGAGCTCTGGATTTTCCCTTTTTTATTTATTTATTTTTTAAACTTGTAAATGAGATTGTGTAGCACATATGAGTAGTAGTTCGGGAGGAATCGGAGTGAATCAGAGTAAACGCACCTCAGGATGCAGGCTTCATATTACTGATTACTAAAGATTTTACTATAAATGGTTAAAATAATGATCCAAATGAGATGAAGTCTGTCCACCTTGGAACACCGTAAGAGAACAGGACATGCAAACATGTGGATGTAGAGTTGTTAATTTTAATTTTTGCTTTCCTTAGGGAGGAAGAGGAGGATGAGCAGCTAAACAAGATGATGATGAATTTCAGTGAGTGTTTTTCCGCCTCCACAGGTGGCTTTGTCTACCTCCTGTTTCCATTCTGTTCATTAGTTATCACAACCTCAGTGTCACAACAATTTAGTTGGCTTACAAATGATGAAATTTAGGATTTCCATCATCTATAATTGAAGTAGATGGAATTCTCATTGTGGTTTGTGGCTGTTTGCGTGCGTGTTTGTGTGCGAGTTTGTAATGCAATTTTAAGGGTACTGTTGGGTGATGTTTTTCCTCTCATTTGATCACATATCTGCTAATGCATCAGACAAAATACTCCCTCCCTTTGTCAGCAGTGTTCGTGTTAGACAAATGGATAATGCAGCTGCCTAATTTGACCCTGTGATAGAACAGAGTTAAAGCTGACTTCATTTGCAATTCATGATCAGGGACGCAGAGCTGAAATTGAAGAGATTTATTGAACTTAAGTGAAAGATCATTATGTTTCAGCGAGTGAATGCCCGACCGTGGGCTAAAGATTAGCCATTTCAGTTTAATGAATTCATAAAGTTAATGCCAAAGTTTCGCAGTTTATTCTCATTCAGTGTACCGCCCTGTTAGTTTATGTTTACGTGTGGACTTCTTCTCTTTCTCTTTTAGGCATTAAAAAGGACAAACCAAAGAAAAAATCCAAACTGTTTAGCTGGGGAAGCAAGAAGGAATGATGATGCTGTACAATCACACTGCTGTGTCTGTCTTTGATGTTTCTGCTGCTTACTGTCAGTGTATTCAGCCTGTGATTCATTGGATGACATGGATACTGGGTGTTGGTGTGTACCACATGTGCAGGCGCGTGTGTGCGTGAGTTGTCATCCTCAGTGCTGCTTAAAAAAAAGAAGCCCTCCCCTCTGTCGAGTGCATCAGTCAAGATCTGACATTTCTACTGCCCGCCGACAAAACACACACACCCACACACACAATTAAAGCTTACACAAGCATACATATACAGAAGATTCTGGAGGGTTAATGACTCCCCACTCATGATGTGATTGAGTTCAGTGCGCTGCTTGTTTACTTATAATCTCCCTCTAGTCCTAATCTGTAAACTTAATGCCCTTACACACACTGCTTGCTGTCTCCTTACATCTTCTTACTTATGCACCTCATTGAAATTTTGTTTTTACACAGTAACATTGATGCTAATAGGAGTTAAAAGAACAAGATTCATTACCGATGTCAGACAGCTGCCTGCAGCTCCTGTTTCAGTCCAGGCTACAAACCACTTGTAAGCAAACATTTAGGAACTTAAGGATCATGTCTTGGCTTGTTGTTATACAGTATAACCAGGTATGGTAGACATTTTTATGCAGGATAAACACATCTTTCTGACATTTTTACTCAGAACATTGCATAAACAAAATGTAATGGTATTTTCTAGACTAATGGCGTCCAACCAAAGATCTTGCAAGGATAAAGCAGGTTAACAGGGTATCTTTTTTTTTTTTTTTTTTTTTTTTTTTTTGAGAATTGTGAAAATAGAGGAAATAACTCTGATTTAGCTATAAAACCCTTCAGATAAATACACAATCTGGGATGATGACTGTCTTTCCACCCAAAAGCAGTGAGAGCTACACATCATCATATACTCTCATCATTGATCTGGTCTTTCTCTCACTGGTGGGTGTTTTTTTTTCCAGTAACTTGAACATAAAGAGAGCTTGTATTTTATGGCTGACTTTGAGTCTGGATTGTATCATGTGACTAAGAGTTTCAAGTATTTTATTAATTAGCTGTCTGTGAAGGAAGGGAAATGCCACATGTAGTCCACATTGGACTTAATTTGAATGTCTTTTTAAAAAAAAAAATGCATTCAGCTGAATTAACTGCGTGACAGTTGCCATTAGATATTGTGTGTAAATCAGGCCAAGGATGAGCTGTGGTGACGTTATCTGTCTTGTCATCTAACTCATTAACTTTTATCAGCCGTAGATGGTAATGTGTGTAAGTGGACATTGTATATATGTTTATGTTCTCCTCCTCTTAGTTTTACTCAACAGTCTGAGTATCGACAGTCACACAGGATCTGACAACTCTGACAAACTTACCTGAATTTTAATTACTGTAATAAATTTACTTTATTAATAAAACACAAGTCTAAGTGATCATTGTGTTCTCTGTGGTTATATTTTATTATACAGAAGAAAACTTGTAATTTTATTTGGGAATAGTTAATGGGTGAGTGGTACTTATACGTTTACATTATTCATTTACTAAAAACATGTTACTTGAATGTAATTTCAATCCTAATTTATACTAGTTAGTAAGCAGCTTCGTCAGTAATTCACTGCTATCGCTGGGCTACACTTAAGATGCAGAGTCTCTGGTTAACCACTAGGAGGCAGCATGTGACTTCATGTCAGCTTATTAAATAATAGTAAGTCCTTGAGTTTTCTTTGGCTCACACCAAATATATATTTTTTCTCCCAAACTTGTTTATCACATCCATACTATTCCTTTTTTTACTGAACTTCATTTTCTTTTCTTTTTTTGCTAGGAGTGAACAAAAAGAGCAGCTTGTTTTCAGCTCTATTTTGTTGTGCATTGCAAAATATATCAAAACTAAATTTTAACCTGACAACAATCTGAATCTCATTTCAAAGTTTGACTTTTGCGCAAGTCACCTTATTTTCTCACTACAAACCAACAAATACTTTAAAATCTGTTCAGATTTCATAAACTAGAGTTCAATTTCTGGGGGGAAAAGAAATACAACCACAATAGCTTAGTTGTATCCTGTGTTGGTGTAGCTACTGTGCACTTGCTTTAAATAAAAAATATTCCAACCTTTCCCCCTTTAGCTAAAAGCGCTACAACCACACACAACCTTTTGTAAACTAATTTAAACAGAGTAGAAAGGACATATCAACCTGGGAATAAAAGACATTCTTGAGATATAAGAAATAGCTTCTGGGCTGACATCTTTACTTTTTGTTGTGCATAAAGGCTTGTAAAAGCAGAAATTCACATGGATCATTGTAAAAACATGTTCTTGTGTTTAAGAGTTTTGCAGGCAGTTTAGGTTTGATCACATCTCTAAAAGCTACAGGAGAAGGAACACACATACAGAAAAATGATTTCACGCAAAAGCTGCCGCTGCAAACGGACTAGCCAACAGAAACAAAGCTTTTAAGCACAGCAACAATTTTACTGCTACAGTTTGCTTGTCCTTTTACAGGAAAGAAAAATATTACAAAAAAGATAAGAGCAGAGGAAGGGCCTTTTAGCTTCCTCTTCTTGTTTTTTTTATTTATTTATTTGTTTTTTTATACATCAGTGTGAAAACGGTGTAATCTTTCTCTCTCTAAAGGCAACATCTGTTCCTGTTGTTATGTGTGAAAATGTTTGTTGATTCCTCCCTGAAACCGTGATAAAATGTTCCATCACTGCACCGCTGTGTCTGAATCAATCATGTCTCCGCTCAACTTAGGAACATGTTTATCTTTGGGGCTAAAAATGTGCCTTGAAGTCGACTCAATAAGGTGCAGTTATAATGTGGTAGACCAGGGTTTAAATATACCTTTGAGGTGGTTCATTTACATAACACAGTGGGCCCTTACACATTATTCACACAGACATTCATACAGTTTAGTGAGCTTCTGTAAGACTGACTCTGTTCTGACATAATGTGATTGAAGCATTCAGGGCTCGTATCTGTTTGATCCCTGTTAACGTTGTGTAAACTTGCCATAAGCATACTCCCAACTTGCTGGCATTGTTGTTTTTTTTCTCATGCCTTTATGTTCTTTTCCTTGCTCTTTTAAGGTTAAAAAAGAAGCTCTGTTTATAATTTGACACACTGTGTAGAAGTCACTCCTATGCTTTCAGAAGTATTTAAATGACTTGCATTTAGATTTCAACTTGAGTTGTCTTTCTCTCTTTTTCATAACTTTGGTGGTTTAATGGCTTTTCCTTGTTGGTGTTGCATCAAATGTTGCAAGTCAGGTAAAAATGAGCTACAATAAGGTTTCAGTCAGATCATTTTGTATTATAAAAACATTTGAAAATTTTAGCTCTTTTTTCCGAAAAGATTTATTAATTATTTTTTATTTATTATTTTATTAATGGTTATACTAATGTATGTGATGATCTAACAAAGTTTGGAAGTAATGTTGATTGCATTTATTATTTTTTTTAAATTTAAATTTCAAAAATGATTGTTTCTAATATCTATAATCTGTATAGAATATCATAATCCTTGCTATCAGACAAGAGAGACATCCAGGAGGGAGCACCAGACTATCATAAGGCCAATCTAAAAAAATCCAAATGTTAAAACCAACTATTATCTCAAAATATGGTAACATGAATTTTGAACAAGTTATTTATTTTTGACAACTAAATACAAAGTCCTTAAAATTACACAGTGGTAAACGTAATGACATTTAGTAGGACCACCTTTTACCTACCGGATACTTTAATTAACACCCTAAATTTTTGTGATCTCAAAAATACTAAAAATTTGGTTTAAAGCACAAGTTTCATTAGTCATTTCTAACAATAAAATTAGGGTATGACAGGGCAGAATGTCAAGAAGCGAGCCCTGAATAGTTTAGACATTAACCTGCTCCTTCTGCACTAACTATAACAATTCTTGTTATGCGGTTCTAATGAAGCTTAAAGAAAACTGAATATTATTTTGCTTTTCAATCAGTTGGTCACTCTTAAGGTTTTCATAAAGAGCAACATTATCAATTATTTGCAGGTTTGTTTGTATTTTCCTGCTAACTGAAAATAGAAAATTCCTTTTTTTTTAATAGATATATATAAATAGATATATAATAGCTTTCAATCACATGCAAGCAGCAACAGTTAGTAAACGGGGGATAAATGTAGTGCAAGATAAACTTGAAATTATGCATATCCTAAATATTACATATACTTTCTTTAATGAAATAAAAGTAAAATCCTCAAAGTGTCCAATCCAATCTAGAAGGTAGCAACAGGGCAGCATGTTTGCAAACCTCCATTTATAAAGGAGATGAAAAAGATGGGCAAAGGCACACAACACAAAACTCAGGTTTGTGATTTTATTTTCTATTTCGGTTTATTTTTGTGAATGTTTCTTTGTGCTGCAACATTAAATAAACACACTCCCTTAAGATTTTTGATAGGTTTTATGATCCGGAGAATATAAATGTTTGCTTTGATTGTTATAGGTTTTAGTCGGGATCGCTTTATTTCTCTCAGTTTGTGCGAAATAATCTTCCCAACAGCTTCTAATGCATGGTAAGAAGCAATATGACCTCTTCGAAGAATTTTGATGGACTGTAAGGCTCATGTAAACCAGTGAGAGCTCCTAAAATCAACTACATGAGAATGTTTCTAGTGTTGTAATCTCATCCTGTAGCCTGACTAACTGAGATACAATGCTTTGTATTTACACACAGAAACACAATATTTTGTACTTGGGGGAAACAGTGAAAATAATGGGTTAAAGTTGAGACCTATTTTGCATGAAGGAGGAGAAGGGAGTTAAATGTGTATGGAATCCATAGCAAAGTGATTTTTGGTGTTTTCCTGCCAACTTACACAAGGTGGAATGACAAGGTTGCTACTGAACCTTTGCCGTTTGATTTGTTTTTGTTATTTTTCTGTATAAGCGTGTCTTTGTGACGCTGCCACTGGAAAAGCAATCATAGCCTAGGGAGCCCCTGAAGAACCTCTGGATGTTACCCATGGAAACCCTTTGCATGTGGTCTCTACCAGTAAAGACTAACACACACACAAATACACACACATAGTAAAACTGCACAACCACCTCAGTGGTGACATGCGGGAAAATCATTGCACGACTTTTGTTCAGGTCTCTTTCTTTGTGTTTCTCAAAGTATCTGTGACAAGGCAGCATGGTAATTACCTTTATGTGTGTGTGTGTGGAGATATCTGTGCACTCATAAGCTCTTTTATGGATGGATACTGATGTTTCTGTGAATCGGTACCATAAACACTAGAGAAAATATGATGAATCTTAAACAATATCTGTGTTTAAGATTCATTTAGGACATACAGGCATGATGGAGAATATTTCTACTGAACTCAGTTATGGAGCATGTGAATTATTTGTCATAAAATATAAAAACGAAGTGGAGTTTACATGTTCTCCCTGTGCTTTGACTCAGCTTTGCTCTGATTTGCTGTGTGGTTTGGGTAATGCACCACAACTTATGAAAATAATTAAAATACAGCAGACCCAACATATTTCTGATAAATATCAATATTTGACAATTTGAGAATCATCATGATTAGATGAGAAGTTCATCATCCCACCAGCTGTCAGATGTTTAACTTCAGCATGACATAAAGCTCAAACTGTTTTCCTACCTTTTCACCCACGTTACCATATCACTAGCTTGTGCTCATCTACAGTATATGAGATAATGTGTTCAGTTATCTGATTTGTGCCTGTTATCTTTTGCATCTGGATATTTATTCAGGCTGTTGATTATAATAAACTTCTTAGTGAAGATTTATTTAAAATATAAAGCTAATGTGTACATATTTGTGATGCTGCTGTAGAAAAAAAAGTCTACACTTCCAGTGAAAAGCTTGGACACACTTTCCCATTAAACCCATTGAGAAAGTGTGTCCAAACTTTTGACTGTGTAGACTTTATTTATTAACAAAGCTGAATTGTGCTCATCAGTAGCAAAAGCTCAGAGCAGAAAAGGAGGGATTTTAAAGAAACACAAGTGAAGAAAAGGAAGTAAAGATGAAAGGAGGAGATTTGCAATATTATTCTAAATTAAATAACAGTGACAAAAGCTTTTCTCTGGCTTTGTTTAGTACTTTTTTTTTTTCTATTTTACTTCAAATATCCATTTCTCTCATTGTTAATTCCACATTTTGAAATCCTTGAGAAGATATGAGACACAGTTTGCCTTTAGTCAGAGAGGTAACAGCTGGCTGGTTGATCAATGAGATTTTTTTTTTTTTTACAAACAGAAAGCTAGTATTGAAGAAACAGCAATCACTAGGTATTTATTAGCCTCTCTTCCCTCTTATTCTCTGTCTCCATTTCTCTGTTAAAAGTGTAAATTAGCATATAAATGAGAGATAGCACGTGATAGAATCCACCCTGCTTCAATCGGTCCATTGGGACGTTTGATTATCTCTGTCTCCTCAGTTTTTCTTCTCAGCTTATAACTCATTTCTTTCTCTCTCTTTTTTCTTACTGTTATTCCCCATTTCTCTTGTTTCTGTTTATTTATCTTTGATGACTTCTTCTGCTTTGATTAATCAATACTGGTAAAGTGAGCCATTCGATCTGTATGTGGTTATTTGTTTACCTGGATGTGAGTTCAGCTGGCCTCTGTGTGCGGTTGGTTTAAGTGCACTTAATTGCTCCTGACTAATTAGCAGACGAGTCGAGGCATTTGGGAGATAGGGATCACGTACAGTACACACAGCACAGATACACAGACATGAACACCCACATTTATTGCACTTCTTCGTTTGGGTCCTAAGTGTTCGTCTTCTGCTCCTTCCCCGCCTTTGCTTTGTGTCCCCAGACAGTTGAAGCCCAGCGATACGCAGCAGGAGGTGTTAATGATGGGAGGGCTTTGTGTTCTCTGCTGGGAGCGATACGTTGTGTGTTAGCTGCTGTCTGTCACCACACGAATGGAAAAACATCTTCAGAGTTCATGTGCGTGTGTGTGTGTGTGCCTGGTTTTCCACTTTCCAGTTGCTCTGCATATTAAAAATCATGAATCTCCCACTCCCAGAGCTCTACTTAACAACACTCCAGCAACTTGACTGGTGTGCATGTGCGTGTGTCTGTATTGACATTCAGTTTTTAGTTATTAAGTCTTTGCTTTGCATCACTGTTTCCTTTCTCTAATTTAGATTTGTTGCTTGTATTAAAGCAAGCTGTTTTTGTTTATGTTGAATTTGAGTTGTCTGTGAGGGTTTGTGCGAATGCCTAAGGCATTTCTACCACTCAGTTTAGCAATCCAATCATCCATTTTCTACACTTGCTTATTCTTGGCTCAGTTTGGCTATGTAATGTTAAAAGTGAAAAAATGTTACACTTTTACCATAAAGCGGCATACACCTGTTATATATGGTCAATGGCACAGACCTGTGGAGCAGAGCAATCAGAGGAGACCTTGCTTTTGGAAACAACACATATATTTACACTTAAAATAATTATAAACCACTGACTTTTCTGTTTCTAAACAGTTTAGTTTGTATAAATATCAGACAGGCCATTACGACACAGGATATGTACTTTAATTAAAAACATAGTTCTTGATATGTGATTGACTTACCCTTTTTTGTATCTTTTAGAAAGTAAATCCTGCTTTGCTTTTAAATCCAACAAGTTTGTAAAATCTCTTCTTTCTAAATTGACACAGCATTACTGAGAGATTTGGCTCTGTGAGCATCCTGGAGACCGCGGTAGCAAACAAAGACACACGCGAGCTTCATGTGTCCATCATCAGGACGATTAGTCTCTGGAAATGTTTGGAACTGTGGTACGCTGACTTGCCATTTTCCCTGGATAAATACTCAAAGCTGGCGAGGGTTGATGCACACACATTCGCACAAACAGAACAGATGTTAGATGAAACATTTGAATAGTCTTAATTATTGCCTTGTGAAGCCATTTTTCCAGTTACTGAAAAATGAAGCTTTGCCAAAATAAATACACACTTTGGCACCTAGATTTGGGACCAAGAACCAAGCAATCATGATTTATCATGCTGAGGAACACTGGTGCTTCTGTTTCATCAAAATGCGGACGTGGAATCACAGTGGTATTGTGTGAGTGTATTAAAGTAAATCAGAGTATGTTAGACTGTTGTCTGTTGGCTTCTCCTCAACAGGAAGCAAATTTTAAGCCACCCACACTCAAATACTCTCTCACGCACACCCACACACTCACACACACACACACACACCAACCCTTAAGATCTGACACCCTTTCAGATATCCACATTAGACCCTGAAATCTAATTCCTGACTATCGTCTTACAAATCTAATCATGACACACCACTCATATTCAATATCACCAAACCTCCAGCCTTTTAGTTTGGCCTCTCAAACCACCGTGTAAAAGCTTCATCATGGGCCACGCTGATGAAATTAGCCTCTATTATCCCCCCACTTTCTTTCTCCTTTCTTTCCAACTCTCACTCCTTCCATTCTGTCTTACTTGAAGAAGTGTGCAGATTTAATTTACAGCAGGACTCATGAGCCACTTAGCGCAATCTTTCTCCGTGTGCAAGGATTGATTGATTAGGCCTTATCTTGTTATCTGGGTCTGTGGTCTGATAGGCCTGTTTGTTCTCTCACTAGTCTCTCAGCCTTTCCTCTTTGTAATTTTATGCCTCTGTCTACTGTTTAGTGTGTGTGTGTGTGTGTGATGGCCTCCAGCTTCTCTGTCTCTTTTCCTCCAATGTGGGGATGAGACACTGATAAGGATGGATTGTCTTGCAAGATCAGAATTAGGGAATTACACATTTTACCCATCACAGACCCCCCCTCTCTCTGTTGGTGGACCATGAATTGGTATTGTTTCTCAGAATTTGCTCAAGTTTCTTGGCTGTAGCTAATGGCTGGCTAAGTAAATACTCTACAGAGGCTTAGAGCATCAGTAGATGCTACAAGATACAATAATCTTGTAGCATGTCTCATATCACTAAGCACATTATTCCATGTGTAGTATATTCTTCAGGAAGTAGACAAAGTGTAGACAAGTAGTGCAGAAACATGTAATCTCATACTTCGAAAATAAGTTATTATGTTTGCAAAGACATTTTTCTTAACATACTAAACATTTTAATTCTCTTGAGATTTACAGAACTGGGCAAAAGTGTTGAGCCACCCTTCATTTCTTTATATTTGGCTTCCAAAAAGCCAGACTTTGTTGTGATCTTGAACAATTGCTCTCCAGGCTTCATGAAGGTCTATTAAGGTCCTATAAAAAATTCCAGCATGTAGAAGACTTCTACGATAAAGAGCAAACTAGAGTTGTATCTACTTATAAAAGGCCACTTAAATGGTATCTTTATGCATGCTGTTTCTAGCAGCCTGTCATGGACACACAATTTGTTCAAATGTATGTAGTTAAATTGAAAAACAATGATAACACAGTTTGACAGACATAAAATAGTGTTTGGTACTAACAAGGTGATTCCTATAGAGCTGTTAGCCAATAACTTGGCATGTCTCAGAGACAATTTTATTCCTAATTTCTAATCCAAGAGGAGTTTGTTAATGCAGGCCAATACAAAATATGTAACCTCTACTGGTTACAAGAGAAATGGCAGAGAGGTATTTTTGAAGATTCCTTAAAGAAATGATAACAAAGCTTTTTCAGGATGGGTCAGGATTTGTTGCAAAAAAAGGTGAACATATTAACTTTAAAGTGCATTTATCTTTGGCACAGTGCTGTAAGAACAGAAGAAAATGGGTAGAAATACTACTGAAGTAAGTAAGTAGTTGTGTCCAAAAGGTCCTTTAAATAACAGAAATATCTGGAAAACAAAAAAGCAAAGGAACAAAAATAATAGTTTCTCATATGTAATAAAACACAAGTCAATTCATTATATGGCCAATCACTTCAAGCATCCATGTTAAACTGCCCAACTTTATATCAGAAAATAACATGTTTACAGCCTGGTACAGAACCACTTTGGCATAGATAATTTCGATGTCAATTGCAGGGGTGAAGAGAATTTTGTATAACACACCTGTGCAATAAAAATACTGGCCATGTTCAGACAATCTCTCCAGAGTACCACTTATGGTGTTGACTTGAGTTTCATGCTGCCAAAAACTGTAAGGTTGCAAATAAAATGCTAAAAAGAGAACATCACGGCCAGTTTCTGTCTCATTGCTGCACAGGAGGAAATACTGCATGGGGTAGGTGTGAATGCCACCCAAATCCCCACCCAACTAGCATCTAACTGTGGAAGGTTTTGGTGGGTGGGCATTTCTGATGGTTCAGCATAAAGTTTAACTGCTATTTTATACAGTTTTATACTTTTGGAAATACCTAGGTAAATGCATGGCTTCATGAGTAAAATAGAGTGGAGGGGTTACCAATAATAACCATTGTGGATATACTGTAGATGAGACTTGACCTCTTATAATAAAATCACTGGAAAATATCTAAGCCCACTGCTTATTCACCCTGGTTTAGAGTTAAAGTACAAGATTTCTTTCATTCTCTCTCTCTTTCTCTTTTATTTTTTATTATTTTATTTATTTACTTTTTGTGCTGTAAGATGGGTTGAACATTGAGAAGGGCCATTATTTGAAGACCTAGTTAGACTGCTGTAGGTGGTAATTCATTCCCACCCATTCAGTCAAACAGCAGTCATAACTTTGCCGATGGATAACAGAATGCATCATATAAAAAGGTAAAATATCACAAGGGGGGAAAAGAGGAGAACACACAATGGTTCATGCTGCCGCAGCAGATGTAGACAAGCAGAGCATCTGTGCTGTTTTTTCAAATTCAGCTCTGTATGACAGACAAAACCTGCTGTTGTGAGTGAAACAGTCAGTTCAGAAATGAGGTCAGGCCTATTGAATGGTTACCATCACAATGATATGTCAGGGAGCACTGTGTGCTCTTTGAGTTTGCCACTCCATCCCAAACTATTCACTACCCTGCCACCTGTGACACCACCAACCCGGTCTTCTGGACTTTGGAGTCTACCGGGACTCAACCGCCTGGAGCCACTCCACAAACTTACCCCAGAGAAGTCACCCAAACGGTTGTAAGTTGACTCGATCCAAACAGAACCGGACAAGTCCTGCCTGGATCAATCCTCTGCTTGTCTGATGAAGAATGGTTGGTGTCGGTACAGTCAGGTTCTTAGTGAAGTAAATTTAGCTTTTTAATTAAACTCCCAGCTTTAGATCTGATTTGAAAGAAATGGTTTGAATTACAAACATTTTTCTCTCTGCCTCACTCCTGCCCTGCATCCACTTCACTTTCTCTTCAACTTCTTTGGAATTAGGTCTGTTATATTACTGTTTATTTTGATTTTGGAGAGCTCAATCAGTTGGTCCCACTGGTAAAAAACTCTTCTGTTGCCATGTAAGCTCATCACAACAGTTCTGAAAGAGTCCAAAGTATGTTGAGAAATCCCTTGGGCAGTACAACTTCTGAACCAGAAAAAAAAAAATCTTCTTGAACAACTAAATTGACGTGGATTGCCTTGAATTGATTGTGTTGCAGGTGGTAATAGGACACGGCAGAATTATTGTTGTTTTATATTATAGATTTTGTTATATTGTGTTTGAAGTGTGTAAGATTTGCAAAGACCTTTACATAAGGGATGTAAGTCTGATTGGGTTGCAAAGTAATGCTGGGCTTACATCAGAAGACTTTGAAAAGATTTGCAAAAGACTCTAGAAAACTACCAGCTCACACCTGCTCACATCTAAAAACAAATGTTTAAAATTTAAAGTCATTGCATAGTCTCAGACTCCGATTTGACAAAGACTGTGAATCACTATTTACAAGACTACAACTAGATTCTTTTAGCATTTTTTGTGATATGTTGGACATTGGATATGGAACAGGGCTGATCTGCCCACAGCAAAGCAAACAAGGGGAGAGTTTCCCTCCAGGATCAATGGATTATTACATATCATTATTAAGTGTGCCTTTGCATCTCCGCCAGGTGTTACACCAACTCATCAGAATCTGGAGGGATGAATGAGTTTTCTATTCTTCTCATTTATTTGTTAGATCATTATACTGTAACATATAAATGATCCACAGCAGACATTTACTTCTTAATAACCCTCCATTCCTCTGTCTGGACGGTCCACCTGCGACGTTTCATCACCGGTTCTTGTTTGTGTATTTTCCTTTTTTTTCCGCCCGTTTTTTCCTTTTTTATTTTTTTGCCGGTGTTCTGTCAGGATTCCTGTTTCTGTCAACGGGTGGTGGTGGTGAGGACCCAAATGCAGGCAGTCGAGGACAGGTGGCAGATTTGTTCAGGTAACTAGATTTATTATAAAAAAACTTCCTCCATTTAACAATAAATTCCTCCATTTATTTCCCACAGCTTCCAGGACGGCAGGACGGACGGGGGGTGCAGGGCTGTGCAATCCCTTTTTTCCTGGACACTGGTTCACAGATGATTTTATTTAGCCGCTCTCTGTCTTAGCAGCATGTGAAGCGGCTGCGGGTTTGTGGGGCCACGGAGATTCCCTGACTGTTGTTGAGAGCAGCTCATGTTCTGAAGTTGCCGTATGTGGGTTATGCCCTGTTAGAGATTGAGGACAGCGGGATGGTGGTGCCCCAGAGGGGAGTAATCATCGTGGAGGACTGGAAGAGTCCATCCAACTATGGGATACTGGGTTGAAACGTTATCAGCCCCTGCTGGGAGACTTTGCTCCCGGGTGGGTGTTCTAGGCGTTTCAAGGTACTGCTTTTTTGTAGGCTGGGAATAGGGTTGTTTTGGCTCCCCAATTGGAACCCTTAATATGGGCCTGGGTTCCCCAGATAGCAGAGTGGGTTGGCTGCTGCTTGGTGGACGATTTGGGGAATAGCTCCAGAGAGTGGCGGGTTGGAAGGGCAATGGTCTAATGCAGGCCGGAAGGCTGCCTCTGCCTTGTTGTTTTATATTACATTGCGGTGGACATGGGACAGCCTACATCGGATGACACCAAGGACAAGGAGGGTTGAGACCCATACTGCCCAGGTGTCGTGAGTTAAAGGAATGTCCATAGTTCTGTCAGGAGTGTGGGCTTGCAAATTTAGAGTACTTCATACAGTGGAGAGTAATTCCACCATTACTTCCTTGCTGGAAAAGCGGAGCAGCAGAGCCCGTCACTTTGGGAGAAACCTCCTGGGGTCTCCGAGGTGGGAGCGGAGTAGGACTGGAAGCGCGTGGGGATTGGGACTCCCTGGTTTTTTTTTGTACTGGTCGGGGGCAGTCCGACCAGTACAAAAAGAATGCCTGGTGGCCTTTTGAGATTGTGTTCATTGTGTTTAAGCCGTCTCAGTGTTGTCGGTTGCCCGAGAGGATCTTGAACCGGGTCGGTTGATAACGACACTTCTATGAATAAAAAGGATCAAAAGCAGTACAAATAGTCTCAGCCCTACCAATTCTTGTGATAAGCCTGTTTTGGTTAAGGTTTACCTTAAAGGTTAACCTTTTCATGTCTTACCCAAATTATGCAGCTTTGCCTCATTAGCTTCATTTAGTTCAAAATCTCTAGGCAGGCAAGAAAATGGCAAGATGTTATTCTTAATTCGTAGCTCACTCAGTGTAATATGACAGTTTATTCTTAAGAAATTAGGCTTTAATCAAGTCAGTCATTTCAAGATTAATATTAAAACAGATTATCTTTAGAAGCAACAATAGCAATATAACAAAATAACTAGGGTATAAATGTCTGAATGTGGCAATGCACGTCCTCTGCGTCTCTGAAACAGTGTTAAGTGATAAACAAGCATCTGCATTTATGCTAACTCAACTTTTATCCTAGACATTCCAGAATGAAAAAGTAAAAAGTTTTAAACAAATGAGGCCTGACTTTGGCAAAGGCATGATGATGAAAGTGTTGGCTGTTTTGTCCTGATGGCCTGAACCCTTTGAGCCCTCGCTCTTCAAACCTCCCACCTGCCTTTAGCACCTTTTTCTGGCTTGAAATCCAAACTCATCTCTCTTCATGGTGCCTGAACTGTACCCTCTCTCCACCCACCTCCCCTCTTTCTTTCTCATTCATCAGTCCTGGCCACCTGCACTGCTCCTCTTTCTCCAGCTCCCATCCTGTGTTCAAGCCACCTCGTGTTCCCTCCCATCTTCTGCACTTTTCCCACCGTCTGCCCCTACCTGACTTGTAAACACACTCATTGACACAAACACACTCATCCACTAAGGAACACACAGAGTGAAGCGGCAGGTTCTCTCTAATGACATCCTCGGAGTATAATTAGTCTGGCCAATTAACAGCAGTAACGATGCTTGCATTCATTATGTCAAATTACACTGTGCTGACAAAGTGTCAACTCAGCTACACTTACCTGCTGAGGGTATCTGAGTGTGTGTGTGTGTGTGTGTGTGCACCAGTTTATTAAATCCAACTTCATCCCAGAAATGAAAGATGTCTTTTCTCATTTATTTATTAAAAAATACACACATGCGTGCTTTCAATTAGCACACTTGCAGGAGATCTATTATTCTGGTGCTTGTTGTTGTGGTGATGCTCTGGTGGTCAGGAATAAGACCTTAGGAACCAGTTGGATCACTGCATTACATTATTAAATCATGGATATTGATTTTCTGTGTGCATGAGTGTGTATGAGGTGTTATTAAAGGCTATATATTACAATAAGCTGAAAGGAATGGTGGCAGCTGTGATCTGTGCAGCCTGAGATTTTGTTCATTTGCATAATACTGCATGAATGTGGGAGAGGCGGGGACAGGAGAGACTTGAGGTGGATTCATCTTAATTAACATCTCAGGCCTCTTGAGGTAAACTACTCAACTGGGTACAACAACAGCACACAAAGACAGGAAATGGGCACAGCAATAAGACATTAAAAAAAACAAAACCTTACAAGTAAAAGCCCTGCCTCTTAAGTCAAGTGCCCAAACATTACTCTGAGATGATATAACAATAGCCCCTTTCCGACTGTAGGAACCTTTTGCAGTTCCTATAAATTTCAGGAACCAGGCCGTTTTTTTTGCGCAATCTGACATGTAGGAACTGGGGCTAAAGACCCTCTGTTCCTATAACCATTTTAGCTCCTGCTCCAAGGCAGGGTCTTTCATGGTTCCATCGGAACCCTCATGACGTAGGTGTTTGGTCATCCAGACATCATCTACGCCCCTTACCGGGGTTATTTACTTCTGCTTCTGTGCATTTCCAGCCTCAACATGACTCTTTGAATGTGCGTTCCCAGCCTCGACTTTAGACGCCTGATTTCATCCTCCATCAGTAACATCCCAGTCAGGCAGAGCATGAACACGGCGATCTCTTCGTAATCCATATTAGCGTGATGGTGTGCTCTTGTTATTTTTCGTGGGTTTTGTTTTGTTGTTGTGTCACATGTCACTGTCGCAGACGGTTGCGTCACATCGGCCCCACTACTGCCCCCAACTCATGTGCGAATGCAACATGAAACAGTTCCCCTGGGGAAAGGCCGTTCAACTGCGTTCTTAGAACTTCTCTGTCGGAATGCGCCTAATGACTGACTTAGGGACTGTAAAAAAATGGAGATTGCTATTCACTGCTAGATGCAAAGTTGATGCAAAATGGCTCCTATTTTCTTTTAAAAAAAACAAACATTTTTTTTATATAGAATATTAAAGTAGTCATATTATACCTCTTCTTATACAATTGACACACTTTTCCAAGGTCTTTATAAAATATCTGTGACAAACTTTGGTGAAACACTATAGAGGAACCATAGAACCCTTTTCAAAATTAACTTACAGCTCTTTTCATTTGACTTTATTTTAAAGCATAAGGGTAACCGCCTCAGCTCTACTCCACAACTTTCCTTCGTTGGTGTGTGTCTTATTTGAGATCTGTCCCAGAGCTGACATAAACTTGGAGGCAAATAACACTCAATGACCCAACATGCAATTTACCACAATAAAAGTGAGTATACAGTAGCTTTAGAGCTCACACTAACATGCAAAGGCAAACCAAGTTCAAACCAATGAACACCAAACATACAGAAAAACACATGACTAACAACTTTATTCTCAAATAATTGGAGCTTCCTCATCTGCATTTTGGCCACAAACAGCTGGTACCAATTACCCTTTTCTGCAGTTATTGCAATTCATGTGTTGACTAAAAACAGTCAAGCCCAGTGAGGAAGTGAAGCGTTTGAGATGGTAAAATGGAGCAAGAAAATGTAGTAACTGAACTGCATCACTGATTGCAAGAGGTACTAATTAACAAGCTAGTAGTGAATCAAAATCTGATCCTCTGCAAAAAATAACTCCCTGTTTTGGTTAACTTGTTAGAATCAACTAAATATAACACTTCCAAATATATCCAGCACATGTTCATTTTCTGGAGTCTTGTATATTTTATGAGTCACAATCGTAATGAAAATACAAAAAAACAAAACAAAAACAAAAACAAACAATTGTTTTGATGTTGTTACTCATTACAGATAAATATGTTTTGATTATGAGAAGAATCTGTTCATACAAAAGATATACTTGGAGAGAACTAAAATACAATATATCATCTAAAAAAACTGATATATGTTGTCAATTTCACATTCTCTCTAGGTAGAAAAGCTGATAAAATCTTCCCACAAGTCATTGTTGTCTGACTAGCAAAATGCTTGCTTTTTATCACTTTGCTGCTGGTCCTATTGCAAATATTTCCAAAATTAATGCATTTTAGATTGTATAGTCATTTTGGGAAATTATTCTATAGCTGCACACTCTTGTTGAAGTATTTTCACTTCTGGTGTCAAAATGATCAAGATAGTGATGGCAAAATTCCAAAACGGTAATTCATGAACCACAATCAGTGTCAGGATGAATTTGCCAATGTGCTTTTTACAATTTTTGATCTGACCTCAAGCTCGCTGGATGTAAACCTCAGCTTTCAGGCACATGAAAAACTCATTCGCCATGAAAACTAACCATGTTGTGACAGTTGCAGTTGCAGTTCTAACATGAAGCTAATACCTTAACAACATGGCATCTTTTTGGAAAATAAGAAAGTATCCTCGGTTCCAATACAGAAAACATTCAGCACTTAAAGATGGACGGGATTCAAGCAGGGGACAAGGACCTGAGCGGTCCTCTGATAGGCAATTAGCTTGTGAAGTGACACAGGCATCCACAGAGGCTCTGACAAACACACAAACACAAACGTGCATATACATGCACGCACACAAGAGGCAGAGCTGGCTTGCTCTCTTGATAAGCAATTAACTTACTGCAGACACCTCATCAGCATGTGAACAAAAATCCCTCTCTAATCGGACACACAAACATGCATACACACATCCTCGCAGCTTTGCATATGCAGCGATCATTGCAGCATTGCAGCATTGACATGCAGTGTGAGAGAGAGGATCTGCTCCCATTACATGTCCCTTAGCATAGCTGATTTTTAAATGCGCGCACACACACAAACACAAATATGTATATACATTCATCTGAGGGACCAAGGGGCAGATGATTCGTCAGGAGTCCTGCTGAGTTAAGTAATCACACTCGGGTGTTTAATCACTAACGAGAACCTGATGATGCTCTTTAATTAACACATCACTAATTGAAGAGAGCTAGTGAATCACGGCTCTCAGTTCTGTCTGAATAATCAGACAGCAAAGGATTGTGGGCGAGGAGCCTCCAACTGTAGGCTGTCTGGTCTTCCTAAAAAAAGTATTTCTAGTTTACAGTTACAACAGAACTCTGCTACACGAGTTCTGATGAGGACAAGAGGGCGGGAATACATCACACCAGTTTAAAAATTGTTATATTGGCACCCTGTACATTTCAGGATCAATTTCAAGTTCTCTTAGTTGTTTATAAATTTCTTAATGGTCTTGGGCCTTCTTATTTATCTGACCTGCTTTAAAAGAATGAACCTTCACAGACCTCGATATCCTCTGGTACCGGCCTTTTGGTTGTTCCAAACTTATGGCAGGGCCTTGTTTCACTATTATGCAGTGCATTATGTTTTTTTTTAGAGACAGCTTGTCTTAAATGGGGGAGGGGTTTTATGTCCTTTTAATTTGTGTGTGAGTGCGAGAGAGCATGTTGAAGTGGATTTGTGCTTTAATTTGTTTTTGTGATAAATTTTGGTGTGCGACTACTGGTGTTTTTAAGATGCCTTTATGATGCTTTTTTTTTTACGTGAAGCACTTAGTAATGCCATACTGCATGAAAAGTGCTACATAAATAAAGTTTGATTGATTGACTGAACTGTAGACTGGCCAGAAGAATGCCTCCAACTCCCTTTTGTACTCTGGAAATTAATAGATGATTATAAATATTACCTTACTGTAAAGTTGTCTTTGATTAGTGTGAATCATATGATTGAATTCAGTGCACGTATAATTCTGTTTTCTTCAGACTGTTTTCTTTACTACAAAAAAAAAAATCTTTTCGTCATAAAAGCTTTCTAGCTTCTACTTGTTAAGCATCTCATTGCACATGCATGCATTGATTTTACATCGTGAGTTTACTTGTATGAAACTTTTAAAACACCTGGCCCTCATTCACCAATATCTTCTTACACATTCTCCAGCAATCCATCCATTATCTATACCTTTTCGTCCATTAAGGGTCGCGGGGAAGCTAGAGTCTAACCCAACATTTAGCAGGTGAGAGGCTCATTAAGCCAAATGCAAATTGTGTAAATTCTTCATATCAGCAACTTTACTTAAGAACAGGCAGACGATGAGGCGTTTATAGCCCCCCCTCAAGACCATGCCTCAACAAAAATTTTCTTAGGCTGGTCATTCTAGTGTTAATCTGATACTCAATTGGATTTCTTTTATTTAACTTAAAACCATGTTTATTTATACATTTAATTAGATTAGAAATTGTCTTTTGATTGACAACACACAAAAAGTAGGATTTTTTTCTCAAAGGCTATTACAAGGATATTATTATTAATATTATTTGGTGTTTCAGCAGCAGTTGTTTGGAAGCAGCGGTAACAGTCAGGTTAGCAAGGGAAAGTATAAGTATAATATTACTACTACTTTTATAAAGAAAGCAGATCTTTATAGCAAAAAAAAAATGTCATTTGAGTAATGGGAGGCCTGTGCCCCTGTAGAGCTGTGTGTCTTGCAACGCCCCTGCCTTTTACCTTTTTTATAAAGCAAATTGCGACCGGCTGTGTCCAAGCACATCCAGCATACAGTATTTTAAGATGCAGTGCATTGATGGAGCAAGTGTGTACATCTGATGAATTAAAACCTCCAGATGAGGCTAAAGGTTGGTCAGTGGTGTTATTAACCAGGCAGCCAGAACATATCCTCCATCTCCTTATTAAACTAATCATTTTTATAAAAATACATTATTGTAGTAAATTTTATCCAAGGTTAGATGTTTTTTAATAAGGAATTAAATCAAATGAAACTCAAATTCACCAACAGTAGGGATTATAATAATCAAACTGCCTTATTCATCACTCATTATGACCTTAAAGTTGGAAAATTCTGTTTCATTTGATTAATTTAAAAAATGATGATTAATCTGTGTTATCCCTAAATTTATCCCAAAATCGTGTATTCACTCAAGACACATACTGCTGACATCAGCTCAAACTGTGTGTTGGTTAAGGTGTGCTGCTCACCTCACTTTTCAAAGAAATTAGTAAGAAGCTGTTGCCCCTCACTGAATTTTCTCAGCTTCTGTTTTTTCTTTCTTTTCTTTTTTGATATACAGACTTCACTTTTTACTGCATGAGGGACTATCGCTAATTGATAGCTGATCTGCCAGGTACAACTGTGTAGGCTTCTATGAAACTTGAAAAACTTGAAAACTGCAATATAAAGTTACATTCCCACATGGCAATAAGAGCTTTGCAGCAAAACAAAAAGTCCCATATAAACTCTTTTCAGAGTTTAAATAGCTTCAGCCTCTTTAAAAAAGGACTATCCAGTAAGTCCAAACGCCACTAAACTCTACACTTCACTATTTACTATATAGCAGCATTCCCATTCAACTTTTTTTCAACAGTTTAATGCCAAATGACAAGCAGAGAGCCGCCTCAATCCTTTGTTCAACACACATTTTCATGTTACATAGGCTCCATACAGGAACAGAACAGCCATGAGGCATAATTTACCATGAAAGTACAAACATTGCAGAACAGTTTGTATAAGCAGCTGATAGGATTCTGACATCTGTGGACTAACTGTAAAAATAATGAGAAAACACTAAAACTTCAGTCCTAAAGACTGAATACACCACAAAAGAAGGTTGATGTGATTCCACTGAGTTGATTAGAGCGTTTCCACTAAAGTGGGGCGAGAAGTTTGGTTGAGAAGTTTTATGTAGTAGAGAAGAGCATAGGAGAGAGCATGGCAACATGGAGGGAGGATTAGTGTTTTGATATGAGGATTACCGTTCAAACCGGTGAAAGGCAACTAAGCTAAGAACCACTGCCATCAAACCGACTTAGTTCCTGGCTCCTATTTAGAGGGATTATGAAACAATGTTATTGTAATTACAATTGTTCTGGCAATGAGAACGTTAAAGCGATTCTTTGTCTGTTGTCATTTTATACTGCATGGCTAATATAGCAGTTAGCTCTTGTAATCAAAATAACATGTTTTATATTTAAGGACACCTTATTGTATTAAATACACAATCCTCACTGTGTCATTATGGTATAAGTAAATATTAGTAAACAGAAAAAGCAACAGTTATGCTACTTTTTGTTGTCTTTAGCTGAAGGAAGATAACCCGAGAAATGTTTTTTTTTTTCCCTCATCTTGCTGCTGCTCTCTGTTTATAGGTTGCACATGGGGAAAGGACAAAGGTTTAAAAAGAGGGGGATTTTGAGAGATAATTAAGGAGGAATGAACAGACAAACTATTGATGGAGGAATGGAGGAAGGATTGGGACCTGAGAGAATAACAGAGGAACGGAAGCTACCTTTGTTTGTGTCTCAAACAAGTGGATCAACTCAACTGTCTCCAATGCCATGAATATGTATTATATCAGGTTATTCATCCACTGCCATTGTTCCTTCTTAAATTGTGTCCCTGTAGAAGTACACAGAAGAAAGACAAAAGAAAACTGGTGCAAATAAAAATGTAACAAAAACTAGAAAAGACAGAGCTGTTCTCTTTATGTCCGTGCAGCCTCTTTTATGGCATTAGAGGAATCTTTAGAGATGACTCGCTTCCAACTAGTCCAAGAATGGCCCCTTTTGAAGGAGCAGCTCTAATTAACATCAATTTGAATAATCTGATTATTCTACATTCTTTAAATGTCCTGTGAAGAAAGCAGGAATATATAGCTTGAATGTCTTTTGTCCTTATCCACTGATACACTAGAGGTAAGAAATACCGATCCTAAAGCTTTATGTAAACAGAACGATGAAGCAAACTAATAAAAGAGTTACCTACTGGATAGATTTTTGAGCCTGAAACTTCATATTTAGACTCTGGCTGATACATTTCCTCCTTTGTTCTCTTATGTGCATTTCTTTTCACCTAAACATATTTCTATTATGATCATTGAACTAATTAAGAAAAATTACAGATTTGTGCAGTACCAGTCACAGCTTGGACACACTTTAAAAGTATGTATTGCCTATGCACAAGAAGGAATTTTATTTTATTCTACAATATTTAAAAGTTTAAATGAAATTGTTGCTTGTTTCTGAAATTATACGGGTTCTGGGCTCTTTATTTCACAGAAGCGTGACAGGAATGGGGCTCAGAGAATGACATGCAGCAAAAGGCACTAGGCTGAGATTCAAACCTGGGATAGCTTCTTCAATGAACTATAGTCTCATGGGGTGGACGTTCAACCAATTGAGCTAAACACTGCCCAGATTACTCCTGCCTAAGCCTCTGGTCAGCACACATCACTACACAAGTGTTGTTAGTTTGAAGTAATTATGCTTCATTGGGCTGAAGAGGGCTAATCTAGTTAAACTCTTCATTGTTTTTTGCTAGTTAAGAATTGATTCTGTTAAAAGTGTGTGGCTCAAAAGGAGAATTCGGTAACAAAAACCATGAATCGTTGAGTAGCTGAAACTTTGGATTCAGCAAGAATGGAAAGATTCCTCTTGCAAAACACCAACAGTCAGTATCCTCAGCTAAGAAATTATTAAAAATTGTAACAGTGCTGAACATACCTGTCTGTCACTGAACAAATAGCACACTTTCATGCTGTGAGATTTTATTTTAGAATTGAACTTTCTTCTTTTGGATTCTTTGAGATGAATGAGAACCAGACACTCTGCAAAAGCACAATGATATTCAGTAGATAGCACTCACCTTGGGGGTATGAGGAACAAGGGGCTAATTAGTGATGATGAGAAGTTAATTTAGTCAGACACCTCAGGTAATAGTATCCCCCACACTTCTGTCTTCATCTTCCTCCGTTTCACCTTCCTTCTGTCTCAGTCGTTACCCACAGTAAATAGCGCTATTTAACTTGCCATCTCCCCAATTTTCATGTTCAGAAAAGGTGTCAGATGTTCTTTTGTGTGCTTTTGTGTAGCTTTTTAATGTGTTTCTATCTTTTCTCTCTGCAAAACACTAAAACACACACATTCCACTTGTGTTTTCCAGACATTGTAGTGGCTGCAAAGCAGGTGAGATTGTCAACTGGACTAAGTGGGAAATCACATAATTTTCTGCATTGACATTGCAGAATTGTATGCAGTGTGTGTGTGCGAGCAAGTGTAAGAGAGCAGCTGAGCGAGATGGTTTCTGAGCTAAATGTTTGCTAGCAGGTGAGCCTGTTGTTGACAGATGGTGTTTGTGAGAGAGGCTTGGTGCCTGCAGAGTCTCACACCAGGAAAACGCTCATGCTAACGCAGACAAGCTCACAGTATAAACACAAACACACAGGTACTGTGCTTGTACATACACAGAGCAGCAACACACTGTTACAAGGTCTCAGAGCGATTCTAACCTGATCATTTTGTATTGTTCACAACACAACCAGGTGAGCTTGACCATGAAGGACAGCTTATTCAATAGAGAAATTGCAACACAGGCAATTCATCCCTGGCTAGATGAAATAGAGGAGTTATGAAGCTCTTTTGTATTAAAAAGTCACAATATTCATACAGTTGCTGTTAGTTGCAAACCTTGTAACACCATATTTTGTCATTCTCATGTTTTTCTTTTCCATAATTCAGTGCATCTGGTCACTTATTAAATCTGGGAGCGGATTTCACAAATATTTAACTGATGAGAAGAAAAGCTAGCAACTAAATCTTGTTAATCTATTTGATCCTCAGACAGTTGGCAAAGCCTCATAGCACCAAATCTCCTCCACCGTGAATGAAGTACTGCACATGTGAGCTGCAATTAAAGTCTTGCCTCAATTTAACTTTGACAATGAAATGTTGAGCTGTTACTGCACAGGTTTTGCAAATTTTCTACAAAGTTTGGAAAACAAGGTATGTACGAGAAGGTATGGAGCAACAAATAACTTTCCTGTTGTTTAAAGTAGGCTACCACTCATTTTTCGTCCATAGAAATCAGTAGCAAAGTTATTAATAGGATGTAAGTGATACATTCATGAGAGCTACCAATGTTGATTAGTTTCCACCATGCAGCAGGTTCAGGCAAAGATAAGAGACACAAATCCTTTCCTGAGCAATGTTGTTACTATGAAGTTTGTTTTCAGGAAGAAATAAATAAGCAAATAATCAAGTGAAACTTCCACTCATGCCATAAACTGAAATCCTCCATCTTCGTGACACCATTTTTCTATCCGGCTGTCCGGCCACACACAGACAGCAGCCATTTTGTGCAACTGAGATCAGATTAGCAGTCTGGTGGCAGCTATTTCTATCAGCAGGTCTGCTGGAGCGTGGTAACTGTAAAAGACTCACTATTAGAGCTAATGGCCGATTAAACAGCCTTAAAGTTAGGCCTGTGGTGTGTAATGAAACTTTAAGTGTGATGACAAAAGGAGCAAGAGGAATGAAGAGCACAACAACAGACAACTTGACATTAAATTGCAGCTACCATGCCTCTTTGCAGCCACATAAGAGTAGTGGCTAAAAAAGCATAAAAGGGAGTCACTAAACTTTTGGGAAAATAAACTCTGAATTGTGTATCAGAAAGGTCGATGAGACAGAAGACAGGAAGAAGCAGACAGTCAACGTGTTAGAGAGAAAAAAGATACAGTGAGGAGAGCTGCAGCGAGTTAGAGCTCCTGTAATTAGTCAGTTAATTACATCTGGATGGTGATCTGCTCGGGGGGATGGATGTTGTTTGAGCTGTGTGTGTGTGTGTGTACCTATCTTTGGCGGTTGTGTACACTCCAGAAAGCGTTTACTGAAATGGGAGCTAATTCTCGCTGTCTGAGGCCATTACAGTATTAATTTAATTTGGGTGAGCTGTCACTAGCTCATTAACACATCTAATTAATTCATTGACATCAGAATTAAGTTGTTTCACGGAAACTGACACCTCTCTCTCTCATATGAGAGAGAGTGGGAGGAGAGGGAGCGACAATGTGAAAGAGAAACAGCAATGGGAGATGAGATGGAGAGGAGTGATGATAGATTGAATCCCTTATCTACAAGAAAAATGCTATTAATAAATTGTGTCAACCACAGTGAGTAGTGCCAATCGGTTATGTAGGAAATATGGAAGAGCAATGACGAGTAAAGCTGAATGCAGAGGTGCAGAAAAGGGTTGTTCACGTAGACAAGATAGCTGATTTTTCTTTTAGATTTAAAAAACAAAATGCTGTAGTATATGAAATGAGGCATTTTGGTAGAGAGCAGAGACTTCTGTGACACATCAGTGTACAATTTCTCATTGAAAGAAAGAAAACAATTTTAAAATATGCAAATGTAAAAGAAAAGTTTGTATTGCAACAGTGAAGATCAATTAGAATTAATTTACACAAACTAAGTGCCATTTGAAATTCACTGAAGTTGGTGTTGGGCTAAAATGACAGCCCATTACAATATGAAGCTTTTCTGTGACCCATGACCCAGATCAACTATTCAGTGTTCTTGACAGCATATCATTTGGTAAGTTTATTGGATGTAAAACTGACAGTTATTAAAAAGTAGATTAGTTTTAATTGAATGTTTTTTTTTCCATTTAAATATGATGAAATGCAAAATAATTGCATATTAAGTGAAAATGAATTACATAATGAAAATTTTAAATTTAATTTAACCTGTATGAAAAATGTTTAAGGGCAGTTAAGTTAAATTAAACTCCTTGCTATATGCTGCATGCATATAAACCCTGTAAAGCCTCTGTGACCTATGTTGTTGTGAACATTTATACCTGAGTGATGTGTGTCTCTACCAGTCTGGTGGCTGTGTTACATCAACAATAACCTATATCAGAGTTAATAGATGAAATGTTAATTCTAAGTGCAAGGGGGTGGGGGCAATAAATGTTTAGCAGTAATTTTTTACAGAAATTATTGCAACACGGAAAAGGAATAAGATGTTTAAGGAACAGCTATAAGCATCTACCCATGGATTGGCAATGTTTTAAATGTGAGGAAACATTATACAGTGACAAATACAGACTATTGCCTATTTGAATTATGAGCAAGCCTGCAACAAGTACAGTCTGTTACGTTCTATATTCATGCTTCACAGAGGCACTATCTGGAAAGCATTTATGGTGCTAAAGCCACTATCACACCAGTCATAGCAGATGTTGTCTGCAGAGCTTAAATGTGAGGAGATGCGCTTTGGGATAGGAAACCTTGGAGGTTGTAATGTATTTTATAATTAAATTTTGCATTCAAGCATACATTAAGAAAAAAACAAAAAAACACACAACAAATATGAATGTACTTTTTCCTGTTGAGTGTTTCACTTTAAGAGAAGAGGATAATCTATGTCTGACAAACAGTAGTTGCTTTGAAGAGTTTGCGTGAGTACTGTTACCAATTTGCATGTCCACATGGTCATTAGATTAGTTACGTATGTTTCACCACAGTGTCCACACAGGTCCAGAAAAACACTGATCTGAATGTCTTACTGCCTCAGAGTGTTTGGATGTAAAAGATGTAAACTATAAGACAAGATGAGGTGACATTGATTTTCTAGAGATTTTCTTATTAATCTATTTCATATTTTAAAATATATATAAATAGGGTCAATGGTGTTGGGATTGTAGACGCCATGGAAATTAAACTGCACTGTCCAGCGGAGATAAATGAAGTGCAGCTGGAGACCACAAGACTTTGTCTTTTGTTCGTTTATACACGCGGGGACCTTATAAAGGAGTGTCCCAGCACCATCAATGCTAAACATTGCGGAGAAAGTAAAAGAGAAATGCAGCAACAGTTATTTATATTGTCTAGGTTAACCACAGTTGCCACGGTTACCATGGTTTCAGACAGTATGTAAACAAAACGAGATCAGCTGGAGCCCCTTTACCAGCTGGGGCCAGAGAGTAAAAGTGAACAAAGTGACCCTAACTTCCCTTCTTCACATAATAGAACACAAATAAAATTTTACTGAATGAACAGTTCCAGTTGCTCATTTTCTACTTGTAATTACAAATGTACAATTACATCCAAAGATTTAAAGGCTTAGGTGAGAAACTTTTTCTCTTTATTTGTGTGACAGTAAGCTGCAGTGCTGCAGTGTGTTCACCCCCTGGAATCTAATTAAACACAATATTAAAGTCTGTCTACATTAAAATGTTATTATCATTATCATTGTCATCTTTGACTTAGTTTTAAAAACAAAAACAATCGATCGGGGAAAGATTACTGTTACGATCTAGTAAAACAATCACTGAAAGTTACTTTCTAATGTTGTTTTTAATGGTAATGTATCTCATGAGTTTCCAAAGATACTGAAATTGTAAATAAATCTTTTTTCCCCTCATAGCACCTTCTGCTCAGCTTTTCTAATGAGAAAGTATTTTCTTTTCAGAAAAACTGTCCAGTGAAAGCTGCCACTGAACTGAGTTTGCAGTCTTGTTTAACTCAAACACACTTCTGCTCCTATTTAAGACACATATGCGCAAACTTTGCCCGCTTGTGTGAACATAACATCAAAGATTTGTTTATTATATGGAAGACATTCTGGTATTTATACTAGACCTCAAACATGTATCAACAGTAATGTTGAAGGATTTCACTGTTGGCACTACTCATGATGATCAAGTGAAACACCAGTTGCACATGTAAATGTGCAATTTACACTCACTAAACTCACTAAAGAGCAGCAGTAGTTTCATGATTTCTCTATTGCAGTGACTCTTAATCCTGGTCCTGGAGAACCACTGCCCCCGAGGACCACGATTAAGAAACACAGCTCTATTGCAACAAAACAATCTAATAATCTGCATCTTTATTTTAACTACATTTGACTGTGAAGCTTCTGACTTGTACTCACAAAGAATAACGTGGTCATTTGTGACCAAATGATTTAAGTTCAAATCTCCCCATGCTGGAAATCCGGCCAAGTTTATTATAATTTAGAGAGCGGATTATTTCTGGTGAAACCTGTCAGGGGTGTTTAGTTAGAGGTGGGACACCTTTAGAAGTGGCACACAGTGTGAACCTGGCTAGATGGAGGGATTATTTGGATGTAACACACAGTAGGTTTCTTGTTAGAGGGGGGTGTCGTCACAGTCTGTCTCTGTGGTAAATTTGATTAAGGCTGGCAAAAGAAGGTGGTCCAACCGTGAACAGGTGCCCCTCACAGCTGAGTCGGGTTCAACCCTTGGTCTCTCCCCCTCTCCTTGAGATTGCACTTCCTGCTCCTTCTTGCTCTTTGTTCCCCCTCCGTCTATCCGTGTAATCTCTCTCTATTTTCACTGCTGTCTTACCTCGCCGCTGCAGCCCCTTAGCTTCATCTGTCTCTGTTTATCTTGTGATTAGTTGTGGGAATGGAGGCTTCATGCACCATTCTGGTATCCACCTTGAAACACTTCTCCATCTTTTCCCGTCTTTCTATGTACCGTGACTTTCACTGACCTTCTGAAACCTCACAAGCCATCACCTCTCTTCTTGCGTACCATATCACTGCTTCCTATGTTTTCACCACCACCTCTTGGTACCCACCTGTTTGGATCAGTCCAGCCAAACTCAGACCACTAGCTTAAATCTTGAACACATGCAGTCATGTTATTATACTCACTGCTCATGTTCTTTATTAGTAAAATACGTTATCTTAAACAATTAATTACAAGCCAATTAATTACATTTCTCTACAATTTGGACCCATGTTTTAAATTCTGGATTATATGAAAACATACCTCATAGCCACAAAAGTCAGGCATTGCCAGAAATCCCTTAGTTTGCATGCTCACATCACGAATATGCCATTTCTGATACTTTTTCATGCTGAAATACAAAACTACACAAACAAAAACAGATTTTTCAAAGGCATCGGTTCAAACTGAGTTGCATTAGAAATTTTAGTTCAGTTCATTACATGATCAATGCGATAAATAGAAATGTACATGGGTATAAAAAAGTGAATCCAACATGTGCTGCAGATAGCCTCAGAAGGATGTCTATAGCCCCTAGCAATCACAACAGTGTCTGTTCACACACACACAAAAAAAAGAATTGGCAAAAACCGATAATGTTGACTTTTCCAAAGGATGTACCCATTTTTTAGGCCAATGTTTCAGGCAATATTTGTACAGGACAAAATTTAGGTTTAAGAGACCATGGTCAAGATAAGGGGTAATACATAGAAATGGGATTTGGCCTAACTAACAAAACAAATTCATTACTAAATTTGGGTTAACTGTGGCAAACATTAGCATGCAAACTGAGAAGATGCACAAAATGCTAAAATGTCCTTAATCATTCACTTTAAACACAGATTAAAGCTCTCAGTTCAACTCTTACTCCAATAAATAAGCTGATATCCACTCAAAATTAGTCTGTGGAGTAATAATCTCATACTGTTCTTCCACCAAAGCCTTTAAGAGTTTACAAGGAATTCTCTGTGGATATTTGTCAAGCCCAAAATTTTAATTAATGCAGACTGTATTTATTGCAAGACCACTGGCTGAGTATACATCAAAGAGAAAAGATGGGTTGTTGTCTTTAGAAGAGGCTGCAGGATTTGCTATGGTCTACACCTTTATGATTCTTATTTAAAATATTATACATAAGGACACAGAAATGGTGGTTAATGGGCTGGGTTTGAATACTTTAACTGATTCAAATTAGCCTTAATTTGAATGTTCCACTATTGATTGATAAATTCCCAAACTAATCTTTTGAGGGAGATGTTGTCACATATGCTAAGTTTAATATGCTGAATTATCCAAACAGAAACTACTTTTGTAAGCCATCCTGGTAGATTAATGGATTAATACACTGCCTTGCCTAAAAAAAATTGCCACACTAAGCAAATAGATACAAGCCTCCTGTTGGATAATTACAGAATGGGTGATTATCTCTCAGTTATTTATTAGTTAGTTATTTAAGTAATTTAACCCCAACTGATGCAATGAGTAGCTTTTCATTTCTTAAACAACCATCTTTTCCATGTGGTCATGGAAAAGATGTTAGTTTGTTTAAGAAGGGTCAAAGCATTGGCATCAAGCAGAGAAAATGTCTAAGAAGATTGCAGAAACTACTAAAATTGGGTTAAGAAATGTTCAACTCATTATTTAAAACTGGAAGGATAGTGAAGAACCATCAGCTGAGTCAGAAAAAATTCCTGAATGATCGTGATCTGCACTCAAACGTTTGGTGAAATCAAATAAAAGAAAAACACCAGTAGAACTCAGGGCAATGTTTAATAATGAAAGTAAAAGCCTTTCCACATGACCAACGTAAAGGGAACTTAGAGATTAGGACTGAGCAGCTGTCTAACCATAAGAAAACCACTAATCAGTGAGGCTAACTGGAGAAAAAGGCTTCAATTTGCAAGGGAAAATGCAGCTATCATGCCCAGTGCCTACCATACACACCTGTGGAGGAAGTGTAATCTGGGGTTGCTGCAGCTGGTCAGGTCTAGGTTCAGCAACATTAAGTGCCCAAAGAATTAGGTCAGCTGACTACCTGAATGTACTGAATGACTAGGTTATTACATCAATGGACTTTTTTCTTCCCTGATGGAACTGGAATTTTCCAAGATGATGCCAGGATTTGTCTGGCTCAAATTGTGAAAGAGTAGTTCAGGGAGCATGAGACATCATAATCACACATGGATTGGCCACCACAGAGTCCAGAGCTGAACTCCATTGAAAATCTTTGGGATGCACTAGAGAAGATTTTTCACAATGATCAGACTCTACTGTCATCAATACAAGATCTTAGTGAAAAATGAAAGCAATACTAGATGGAAATAAATCTTGTGACATAGTGTAAGTTTATCAAAATAATGCCACAGCGAATACGTGCGGTAATCAAAGCTAAAGACAGTCCAATGAAATCTTAAAGTAAAAGTGTGATCTTTGTTTGGGTGGCATCTGTCACATCCCCAGGCCTACAGCCCCATGGCTGCGTTTGTAAAGACTGCTGTGGGATTGCAACTCTGTGATTGGTCGCCGGCTGTTCCCGCTTACCTTCGTTCGGGCCCACCTCTTCCCCATGCTGATTGGACGCCGCCATTCCCGCACTTTCTGCCTCAGGACCAATGAGTAGAGCTCAAGGGCTTTAAAAGGAGGAAGTGCCATCAAACTGGGCAGCTGTGATCCATCGGGCTCAGAGTAAGCCAGCTAGGTTGGTTTTGGAGCGACGCTGGTCTGCGTAAGTCCTTGTGGTTTGAGCATTAGAATTCCCTGAGATGAGATTGTGTGCACGATTGTGCTTGTTGAGTTAAATTGAGAAGAGACGCTCTCATCGTTTGAGTAGCCTTTTTGAGTTTGGGTTTTGTATAGGAGTTTCGGTTTATTTCATTTAGAAGATTGCTTGAGTTTTGGGATTGTAAATTCGTTTTGGTTTGTACTATTAAGTAATTGTGTTAATTTAAACTAAGTGAAAGGAATTATTTAAGTTAATTGCTAATTGTTTACATTTTTAATTGTTAAAACCTAAAATTTAGGACACCTTTTGTTAAATTTCTTTTCTTTAGTTACTGGACTGATATTGCCTACCTTAGGACACCTTTTGTTTGTTTATCTTTGTTGAATCTGGGTGGTTATTAATAAATCATTGTTATATCTTTAAGTTTGGTCCGGCTAGTTTTTGTTATTGACCGCTATTCCCCTAGTTTTAAAAGAGGGGTCGTAACAACATCTTTTTTCTTTTGGCCAGGCACTGTATTTCAACACATTTACATATCTATTTTTTTCTTGTCAATGCTTCAATTCATTTTCTTTCTGTTTCAACCAATAGCCAACAACCAATAAGAGCATAATGGCCATGCATGGGAAGAAGGGTTGTTGGCATTGACAACTAGATTTAGATCTAGATTTACAGACCAGTATAACAACTTATTTTTCTAAAAACAAACAAACAAAATAGTTTTTGAACAAACTGCAGTTTCTTTCTTGGGTAAAATCTAAATTTACCTGTGTGATGCCCTTGTCTCAATATACTGTATTAGCTGTGAAGGCCAAAACACAGACACATTTCAGCTATGGAATCAACTGGCTTGATCATGGTGACTGTTTAACATTATCTTGCTTATACTCAGGATCCAGCCCCCCTCAACCTTTTTATTAGAATAGGCAAGTATAAAAAATGTTAGTCTCACAGAGTTATATAAAATCCTACTCTGACATTAAATTGTAGTCTAAAGTAGATATTAAGCACATATGAATCATTTCAAGAAACCTGTTGTACCAAAAATGTTTTCTACTGCTACGGTAGCCAAAATAAGAACAACAATTTTGCATTGTAATAAGGTTAACGATTCTCAGGCATGACACCATTTGTTACATTTACTACTTTAAGTCCCTTTATACTCCCTTGAATTACATAGCACCACAAGCATTCAATGTGTCATCAGGAAGATAGATATTAATGTAGATGATCCTTAACCAAATAGAACTTAAAATCAAATTGTAATTCTGATCAGATTGGGACTTACTGAATGAGAATCAAATGAATTAGGGAAATTAGGGAAGTTCTGCATCTGTTCTATTAAAGTATAGATGAGTGATCATTATAGATTCTGCAGAAATGCATGGCAGCAAATTGTAGTACAAGACTATTCTTAGCACTTGGCATCTATTGGAAATGACCACTGACTCAGTGCTAGAGCACAATCTGTCACTAGCTGCTACACTTTGCTCATTGACAGATTTACGTATGGATGACATGGCAGCCAACTAGGGGCATCTTGTTGAGGGAGGCACAGAACACCAAAACATATGAATCTGGAAAATTCACATATTACCACAATCTGCTTTCTACTGCTCAGTTGAACTTCATGATGTCTGTAAAACACTGTACATGACTTAGAGATGAAGCTTCTCTTAGGATGCCCACCGAACTGCTTTTAACTCTGAAACTTTCTGTTCTGTATTCAAAAGCCATCACAATCATGCAAAAGCATCTATATAACATTTAGTGTATGTGCAACCTGTCAAAGAGCACATTATTTTACGCATTCAGATATCATAAATTGGCATTTAAAGTTAAGTGAATCCATTTGAACTTGGACACAGAAAACAACATGAAGCCTCACTTGCTTCTCCTTAGCTGTCAACACAGCTGGAATAGTGGGAGAGTCTACAACAGAGATGTGTCACGAGCAACTAAAAACAGATGATGTATGTCTAATGTGAGCCAGACATGCAGCTCTTTCCTTAATCTAGAAGCACACCAACAAACTTATTACCAGTTAAAGGACCGGTTGGATTATTGTACAATAAGAATAAAAACTCATTGACATTTTAGCAGGATTTTGAGACTATTGTGAGCTCACCCAAAATGCTGATGGCAACATACTTACCTAACGAAAATGTCACTATAATAAAGGAATAATTTGTTTCTGCTGGAAAATGAATGGAAGTTGTAGTACAGGAGCACAGTCCTTTAAACAAGTCTAAAACTTTATTGGTCAGCTCGTCCCAAATGATGGAGGAAAAGAAAAGTGATTGACAAAGAAAAAAAAATGTCCCCTCCTTAGGACTGAAGAGTTTCATCCCCAGCTGCAGCCCCTGTTCCTCTGGGGAAACATTAGAGAGTATAATAGCCTTTAAAATTGCATATGGCTGCAATTAGAGCAAAGAAAGTGATGAAATGATTTGACTCAGATTTTTCATTATAGATTTTTTAGGAAATGACTCTTTTTTTATTGCACCATAAATTGGAATTAGAGGAGTAAAGTGCTTTTTTGCTTCTCCTTTCTTCGTGTCTCCTCCCCTTTCCTTCTTCAGTGAATTTTCGTTTTTTTCCTCTTCTTTCCTCATATCCCCATTTATTCTTCTTTACTCATCTTGTTCCTGTCATAATTTTTCCATCTCATCTTTTGTATCATTCCCTCTTTGTTCTATTCCATGTTGAATTTCATTTTGTTCTCTCCCAATCCTTTGCTTCCTGTCTCTTCAGCTTCTTTTGCCCACCATGCTTTCCTTGACATTGTCCTTCCTTTCTTTTCCTATACATTTCATACTTTTTCCTCCACTTGTCTTCATTTGTTCTCATCTTCCTTTGCTTTCATCATTTCTTGTCTGTTCTTTCTTCTTTTCCCCACTCCACTTTCCTCTACTTTTCATGCCATTATCCTTCTTTACCTCCGCTTTATTGCTATTACCCTCTACCCTTTCCTCAGTTTTTCTTTTTTCAGTTTCTTCCTCTTGTCATCACTCATCTTAGTTCCTCTTTCTCGCCTCTCTCTCCGACTCCTACAATAACAGAAGGAGATGGCATAAGCATCTGTGTCATCAGTGCAGATTAATGTTCTAATAATATTCACAGATGTCATTTCAAAATTCTCCATTTGTTTATTTTTGCTCTCTGCGGTTTCACCCTCCTTTTCTTTCTCCTGTCAATAAATCACAGGACTAATCACAGGCTCATCACAGACTTCAAAGCAACCACTTAAGACCTCCTGTTTCATTCGAGTGTGACATGCGCACTACTCTCCAGCAGCGGTGTTTTTGAATAATTTTTAATCAGGATAATTACACATGAGAGGAACTAAATGAGCGAAGGGTTTAGTGAGAAGGGGGCAGGACTGGGAGAACTGAGTAGACAAGAAGGGGGGGGGAAGCAAAGTTCTTCCTGACACATTTATTCATTTGCTTATTATTTTGCTGCTGTAGTTGTTTGTTTACTCATTAAGGATAATCCAATTAAAGCACTTAAGAGCAATTTAAGAGGAACCATACACACAAGTACATCTCAGAATGGCTCTGGTCTTGGAGAGAGGACAGGTTGTGGTGCGTCTGTGAAGCCCGCAGTTTCCACCCCTCCCTGCCTTCACAAACAGGGTTTCAGGACTGTGTGCCAGGGGCTTGGGGTGCTGAGACCATAACATGCCTCCATGGCGGCTTTATATTGGCTTGGGAGCTGGTCAGTCGCCTGCCTGCCTGCATCCCCCTGCAGTGCTTTCCTGTTGTGTGTTGGCTGACTGGTTCCCCTGTGCACATATGCCCACTTACACTGTGTTCTTCTCTAATTAGCTGCTCTTGTCTACACAGACGCAAAGGCTTTGTTAAAACATTGCTATGTCTTTGCTGGCATGTTAGCATCTTGTAAAAATGGATCCACCTCACATCATCAGACAGTGCAGTGGGGGAGGTAATCCTGGCCTCATGCGTGCTGCACACTGGACTAATAAAGAGAATACTCATAGCTCGTTTTACACCAAACAAGCAATAATAATCTGGAGGGCAGGGAGTGCAGGTTGTCTTGGCAACCTGAGGGTGAAGAAATTCCTCTTACCTTACTTCTTGTGATTTTTCGTTGAGTCATTTGTTTAATTTGTACATCCCCTTGTTGTCTTCTCTTTATCTAGTCATATTTCATTAATTTATCTTTGTAAATTCTGCTTCTTGTGACAGAGAAGCAAAGGGGGAGAAAAGAGGACATGAGTGACTCTACTTTAGAGTTTGATCATTAATTATTAGTCTCTGGCTCCTCTGAGGAGAGAAGCTGATGACAGCTAATTAAGGATGAAGTGATGTATATGCTCTCTCTTTCTCCCCCCTCTTCCCTCTCTGTCTCTTTCTATCCCTGCCCAGCTGCCAAATCATCTGCTGAAGCTATAGACACTAAATATCCTAAATAAAAGTGTGGACAACTGCATACAAAGTCGTGTTTACAGCGCACTTCACTGACATCAGCACAGGCATTTCCTTAATGGAGTCCTTTTAAGATGAGTTCAGGCAGGTTCAAAGAAACAGGGCACTATAAATGTCCAATCTTTGGAAATAAAACAATGTAAACATTTTCTGTACTACATGAGACCTGCCTCCATTATAATAATAATAATTAGAAGAATAAACAACACTTCATTCCTTTGTATAGTATGCTAGCAGAGAAATGGCAATACAAGCGATATCTTTAAAACGTGTTAATAGTGTATTGTTTGGGACTGTTTCAGTCTAATCGACATCCTGTGTTTAATGATTATTTACAACACCAGAAATGTAGGAGGACATGAATTCCTCTTTCCCCTTTAAATCCTGTTCAAAGAATACTTGTAAACTTATTTGTACTTAATTTAATATTATTATGATGATGATTATTATTATGAATAATTAATATGAAAAACAATAACAATAAGAAGAGTTTTTGTATCAACAACAAAAAAGAAAGAAAGAGAATAAAATAAAATAAAATATTTAGAGGTCTTTTTTACTAAATAAATAAATAAATAAAAATAATTTGTGTTTTTTGATGACCATGTCCCTCAATTTTAAGTATCTTAGGCTGTTTTAGCATGCACAGGATTTAACATATGTTCTATTTGACTCCTGAATTCAGGATGAACAACAAATTTAAAATTTATAGTGCTTATCAGGCACCTGAATGTACCCCCTGAAAATCACATAGCTGTTTAAAAAAAGTGCTGAGACTCATCTCATGAGTTCACTGTCACTTCTTCTGTACTTACCCACCGTGCATCAACTGCAAACAAATATGCCAGAGAGCAGAGATGCTCCAATGTGTCTCTATGTAAGAGTTCATGAGTGAGTGGTGATGTCCCTGCTTGGTTTTGGGTTTGCATTCTCCATAGTTTGTCTGTTGTGTTGTTCAGCTGCATGTAGCTCCACAGAGAAATGACTGACAGATAGATCATCATGTCACCTCTGATTTTCCTCCTCTTCCGTCAAACAGTGATGATGATGTCTTTTTGACACGTCCCTGGGCCGGAAGAAGAGAAGAAGAGGGCGAGTCAAGGACAGGCAGTGGAAATAGAGAGAAGTACAGTGAGGTGTTATTTCTAAGGTTTGTGGATGGAAAATTGTGGCACATGACTGCAGCTGGTTTACGACAGTCCCAGAGGTTCAAGGAACCTAAAAACTACATTCTGATGTAGAGCAAAGGTGAAGATAAACATATTCAAATTTACCTGGAATCATTCGGGAGAGATATACACAGGCTGTTATATTGTTTTAATAATAATGGTTTTCCTCATACCCATTCCAGCTTTTCAAACCTCCTGTCCTTCCTTGCCTGCTGCTCCAAAACCTTTCTCTCCTGAATTTGTGGTGACTCCAGCAACAGTAACACCAGTGGAGGAAATCATTTGTGCCTCCAGGCAAGTCATTACAGAGGCAGAGTGTGAGATTGCAGTGACAAAACTCTGTCTCTAGCCTCACGACCAGCAAGAGACCAGCACACTTCTCCATACTCATTACTCCAAACCTCCTCTCCTTTCCTCCTTTTCTTTTTCAAGCCCTCTTCTCCTTTTTGTTTCTGTCCTTCCTAAATTTCTTCCTCAGCTTTTAAATTTAATTGGTTTCACCATGGCCACTTAAAAAATATATAATAAAGATATTTAGTTTTGAATATCTCATTTTAAAAGTCGACTGCATTGAGTTCATATTCAGTTTGTTCTGTTTTTATCTGAAAATGGCATAAATAGCATGCTTATGTTGTAGCTAATTTTAATAATGGTATATTTCATACTGTAAAATGTATAGTTTAAAATGATTTATTTATATAAACTTAAAATGTTATAAATTAAAAAAATGAAATATGCATCTAAAAAAAAACCCAGTATCAATAAATGATCAGACTAGAGGCATTATATCAACAGAATTTTTTCTTTTCTAAAAAAAAAAAAAGAAAAAAAAAAAAGAGGATTTGGTGGCTCAAGCAGCCTTTTATTCAACAGTGGCTAGACAGGTTAGAGAGAGGGGCATGCCAAAATAGGCCCCAGGCAGGGACTCAAACCTGGGCCAGCTGCAGTGAGCATCAAGCAGATACTCAACCCAGTCTGTATTAAGTAGAGTTATTCTTTTAAGAATGGTCCCATTAATATTTATTGCCAAAAACCTGTGAGTCAATACAAGTAATTGCTCATTAAAGCACTGCAAGACAAAAAGACACACACAAAAAAGAGACATTTCCTCCTGTATTAGCAGGCTGTTTATGCCTTTGCTGACCAGAAGGTGTCAGCTCTGTGTTGGATAGTTTTCCACAACCATGCACATAATGCACACACGCACACACACACACACACACACACACACACACACACACATGCATATAAGCACGCATACACGTAGAAAGCTGGGTGCTATGGCCCACTGATGTCCAGCTGCTCCTGTCAACACTGTGCTACAGCGTGTAATTCACCCTCACACACAATGGCAGCTGAGACCTGACAGGAACCACCCCCCCCAAAAAAAACACACGCTCACAGAAACACACATGCATACACAAAAAAAATGTACACACATACAAGAGGAAACAGGGGCAAATAAAGAGGTGGAAAACAGAGAAGCTGGAGAAGAGATGAAAGTGGACAGAGAGGAAGTCAGGGAACAGGAGAGGGTGAGCTGGGGGTGACAGACGCACAGAGAGCCAGACAGACAAAGAGAGAGAAAAAGAGAGAGAGAGGGCCTGTGTTTAAGTGGCCTAATCAAGGGACCTCCCCTTCAAAGGGAGAGCTGGTGTGTGAGTGTGTATGTTTGTGCAGTGAGTCTGGTGGTGTTGGATGGTGGTGATAGTGGGGTGTTGGGTGGGAGGGAAGTGGGATGGGGAAGGTGCACATTGACAGACTGAGTCCAAAGTTCCCCTGCAATTATCAACTTACCCACACCCCCTCCTCCTCCTCTTTTCCCCTTCATCCCCTGAGAGACCAAGCTGCTGTACCCATCAACAACTCATTCAGGCCTTAACAAAGCAGCACCACGCCTACACCCCCCCCCCCCCCCACACACACACACACACACCTAGACGCACACGCATATTTACATCTGCACATCCAGGTCAACTTGACACATTCATTACTAAATGAAAGTAATATGAAAAATAGGGATATCTTGACAAAAATGTGTTTAAATCCGTCTGTTTTTAATAGTTTGACCATTAAGTTATCTTACCAACAATTTAAAATGTCTCTTTGTAGCCATCTGGTGTTAAATATCTACCTATAGTCACATCTGACATCAAAAAATAAGTTTTTCAATCTTACATTTGATGAAAATGCAACCTGTTTTTATCACACCAAGAAAACACGACTTAAAAAGAAGAAAAAATGGGAAATGTTTCAGAAGCATCACTTGAACATGAGTTTTTGGACATGACTGTGGCTCTAGTGTCACCTTTATGACAGAGTCATTGTGGGGTTTTAATGACATTTTCCACTAAACAGAAAATACTTTGCTTTCGTATAATAATCTATAAATCCATGATCTATATAACAATAATTTAATGATAATGTCTCATTTTGGTTAAGGAGGTCATGTTGTGTTTAACTCTGAGGACCTGGAACAGAGACTTTTTATGTATCCTCCTACCTCCACTGTGAAAATGAAGTAGGGAGTTTTGTGTGACGCACATAGCTGGCGTGCGCTGCTTCACACGCTTAACATGCCCCGAGGCCAACGTCTCACCCCTGGCTATCTTAGTGTAGAGCGCAGAGCGAACAATATATGCATTTATTCCTGCTTCTGGGTGTGCGTGTGTGTATTTATTCTCTAAGCCTTTAGTAATAAGGTTGGCCATGGTGCATCAGAGATAAGGTATTAGGCTGTTGACCTCTGACCTCTGACTCTGTTTAATACGGAAAATCGTTCACTAACACCCAGGAGAGGCCATGTTAAGAGGCGCAAACTGCTTAATGAAATCGGAACGCGTGTGTGCGAGTGTGTGTGGTGGTTGAGCCGGTATTATGAAAGCAGCTGTGTTTAAAGTGTTGTCTTGAATTCTGAATTAACAAGGGAGGTGTGTGGAGATGATTATATCAAGCTTCTTAAGAGCAGAAAAGTGTCTCTTTTTACTTGCCACTTGACACAGAGCAGCATTGGTTGTTGATGCTTCTGATTTGTGGATATATTGTTAAAACACTTTTAGAGATAGAATGAGTAGCATTTTTTTTAATGGGTTCAAGTGTTTGTCTGTTTGGAAAAGATCCAAGTTGGCAGTTTCTCTGTCAAACATGACAAACAAAGACACTAGAGGATATTTAAAACCATTAAAATTTCCTGCCATTATGAACTAAATGAAAAAATGTGTGTGCTTATCTAATTCCTGTGATGTTTACTATTTAATTAATTGCTTCATTACACTTTTTATTTATTTATTTTTTTTAAATAAAAATCTTCCTTTACCCTCAGCTTACCAACACTAGCTGGTACTATGATAATTTATTATATTTCTTATAATTAAAAGTGCAAAACAAAAGATTTTTGCATTGATTGCTATTTTTTTTTGTTGTAGAAATGCTTCTTTGCAATAAATATTATATGGTTGGAAAGCCTGTTTATTTCCATGTTAATTTGTGTCACATTTTTAAGGAAAATGCATTTTATGGCATGAGCAGCAGAGTTAAATATGTTGGTTGCACCAATGAAAAACTTGCCAAATCTTCTATGCTTAATGCCAAACAGTTTACTTTGCTGTTGACTTTTGTTTGAAATTTTGGTGCCTAATTGTCAGCACCTGTGAGCATGGACTCTGTTACAGCAGTCAGTTGGATCATAGGGTCGAGGTGGGGAGAAGATGTCGAGAAAGCTATGCTGATTACTGCACCGATAGGATAAACAGTTTTTGGTAGAGGCAGTGATAGGATGAGGTGAAGTTTAGTATTGTGTTGACTTTTGATATGTGCGAAAGATAGATAGATGGTGCCTATATTTTAGGAGAGAGAAATACCTGGTTTAAGACTTCTTGCTAATTTCAGTGTCAGTTATCTAAAAGCGGATGTGGCTGGTTGACGTCTACAGTGGTATTCAACTTCTGCTCAAGTTAACTGTGACTGTAAATGTAGATGTAAACTAAGTGGAAGCTAAATTTTATGTTAAAAGTTTTAAGGTTATGGAACATGACAAACACATCAGAGCACTTACCATTCCTTTCCAAATTTATTTATACCAAACACAGCTGAAACAAAGTGCGGCACATAACTGAATACTACACTTGAAAAATGGTAGTTGATAAATAGCTGGTTACATATAATAACCTGTAAATCTATGACGATATGAAAATAATTTAATGATAATGTTCCATTTTGGTTCAGGAGGTCATGTCGTGTTAAACTTTGAGGACCTGAAACAGAGGCTTTTTATATATACTCCTCCCTCCAATTTAAGACATACTGGTCTAAAAATTGACGTTTTCTCAAATCATTTTGTTTGGATTTTAATAGATCCAATAAGTTTTCAACTTTCTTAACTAAAATGTGACACAATTGTTTGAAAACAGACAGCCCTACATTTTGATTTACTTCAAAAGTGTCCTACATAAAAAACAAGAAAAAAAAAAATCTAATCTCATCAGTAAAAATTTGTGTGTGTTTCTTGGAGGGCCGTGTGTCTCAGGTAGTTTACTGTTTTTTTTCCGTCCGGACACTGAAGACATCCTCCAGCCTCTCCTCCACTCCATTAGGCTGTAAGTGGAGGCAGAAGTGTATCAGATGTGTGTGGATTGTGTTGATATATGTATGTATGTGTGTGTGTGTTTCTGGTGCGTGGGGTGTCACTTCAGCTGTATTGGGGTCAGGTTAGGAAATATAGAAGCTTCCAGGCACTCAGCACATAATTGAAAATCTATTTCGCTCAAAGTGAGAAGAGGGAACGAAAGAGTGGAGAACAAATGAAAGAAAGAAGCAAGACAGAGGGTGAGAAGGAGGAGGAGGAGACCAAAAGATAATAGTTGGGGGGGCTGGAAACAGAATGAAGAAGATATTATTCTCAAAGGTGGAGTGTGAGACAGTGGAGGAGGTGGTGGTGAGTGGAGGACAAAACCGCTGCTTCATCGCCACCCTAAGTGGATAAAAAGCAAAGGAGATGGCTGAGAACAGCTCATTTTTCTATACTGGTGAAGACTTTCCCCTGTATTATCCAGTCCCTACTGAGGTGTCAGTGTGTATGATCTCTTCACGTAGCATGGACTACCATTTTCAAGATCTTATTACTGTTTGAAATGAATCTGTCACATTTACACAGTATTCAGATGGAAAATAAGGTTGCTGAGGGAGTTAAATATATGACATAAAATTGACCTTTTTATTAGTGCAAATACAGAAACTTCATGATTGAACTCAGGGAAAGATTATATGTTTTAAATTTTGATTGCTAATAACAGCAATCAAATTTACATGTGAGTGCATGGTTGTGTGTTTCTGTGTTAAAGATGTGATGGACTGGCAGCAAACCAGGGTCTACACCTGCTACTCCTCAGAGGAAGGTCTGGCAGGCTTCAGAGCCTGGGTTAAAGAAACAAAACAAAACATTTTAAATAAAATCTTGTTTAATGAGCAATGATATTTTTTTTTACCAGCTTTTCCTTCCAATGACCTTAAAAAGTCATAAAAATGAATTTAACATAACTTAGAAGAAGTACTTCTGCTGAATAAAGTGCATACATTTTCCATTATCAATATTTGTGTAGGACAACAACCACATGAACATTTACCTAAATTAAGTTTATCTGACTTTAGTTTAAGTGAATTAATTATAACAATAAAAAAATGAAAAACTAGCCTATATCAACTTTGTAAAATGAATCTTTGTGCACAAAACTAAAAAAAAAAAGAAAAAAGAAAACACATTAACTTTACATTAAAAAAGGGAAAAATCCCAGTTTAAAGGTTTTATGTCATTGAAACAAATATGAATAGGTTGTTTTCAACAGTAAGTAATGACCCTTAATAAAATCATGCTGCTGGTTGTGAGCCCCAATTATACAAAGATTTTTGCACTTTGGTGGTGACAAAAACACTCTATAGTATTTTTTCTAACACAAATTACATCACTAATACAAGTGATGTAATTTTAAACCCAAAAACCATTAAGTGTATTATTTCAGTACAATTGTATCTTAGCTTCACAATATTCTCCCCTCGAGGTTCTGGCTCCCAGACAGAAAATCTCTTTTCTAGACATCAGCTCAAGTTCCCTTAATGGCTGAAGCTTAAAATGCCTTAGAAATCGTGCAAAATGTACTTAATTCACAGTTGTGGAAGCTGAGACAGTTAAATGTTACAAATGTGTACTCGCAAATATTCATGATGAGGTCACGTTTATCGTAAAATGAAAAGAGATGTCTCGTGTTCAGGCGAAGGACTAAATGTTTATCAGCTGTTTTAATCGACATATTTATTTAGAATTAGGAGTACCTCAATTACGTTTAAATCCAAAGGAAAATCCCTAAAGAAATGTTTACTTAGCATTTTTCTTGATTTATTTTTTAATAAATATTTCTTTTTTGTGGTGTCAACAGTGAACCTCATTTACTATGAAATGTACCTACTAAAATAGGACAGAGAGAAAGAGAATAGATAAATTAAATATTTTTGGCTAACACATACATGTTTGCAATAACAGATGTGAAAGCAGAAATGATAGATTAAAGTTTTGCAAAAACAGTTTAAGGGGCCTGAATTCATTGTCATCAACCATAAAAGTCCCACTTATAATATGCTTAAATATTAGGGATATATTACACTAGATTTAGTAAAGAGCTAAATAACTTGATCAGTTAAGGATTATCCACCCTGACAAGGTTGTGGCCATTATCCAGCTGAGTGATGATGAATATGGTAGAATATGAGTAGAAAATGCTACTCTGTTCCTCCGTTTACTCTGATACTATGTCTGCAAGAAATTCATCAAGAAATTTTATCAGTTCACAGCTGTTTTTTGTTTTTTAGGTTCACCAAGGGTTTGCCTCTTGTAATGAATGCTGTGAAGTTCTTTTGATAAAGTTTTCTCTTGATCATTGACAAGGACATCTGTCCCCCACATCCCGGAGATCATTCTTGACTTGCTGTACATTCATAAAAAGGGTTTTGTTCACCATGCAAATGATTTTCTGCACAGTGACAAGGGCCACAGTTACACTTTCCATAAATAGTTTTTATAGGTATAATTTTCCTGTGTCTTAGATAGAAACAGCACACTTCTTTGTTAATCTGTACCACAAGTTTGAAAGATGGTAAGGTAAAGGGTGAATAAATGCGTGTGTGCCTGAGGCTTCTTCATCTCATCAGTAAAAATCTATTCTGCTCAGACTCATCCAATAAGGTGGGTAATGATACTCCACTCTAATATTGGGACTGTCCAAATTGAACACATTTAAACTTTAATGTAAGTCAAGTCCTGGGGAGAACGTAATCTGCCCCACTTAGTGATGAGTTTATGTGGATTCTAAAGGTTTGTGTGTGAACACACGCAAATCTTTTTCTGTGGAATCTAAAATGCTTTGGGTTTCTCCTGTTGCTGCACTAATAACTTTAGTTATGTTGATTTGCTTTTAAAAGAAGTGGAAAGAGGTGATGCTTGTAAAATGATGAGGTAAATGATATAGGCAGTAGAAGCAGATGGAAGATCCTGTTGAGAGGAGCTTTGCAGGGAGCTGGAAGCACTCAGAGCGCTTCCACCTCTGCCAAGACATAGGGTCATTCACCTGAGAAAAACCATAAAAGGCCCAGCAGCCCACCCAGTACCCCCTATCCAGATCCAGATCCAGAATATCAACATAATCCTGGTCAAACAATGTTGGATTATAACATCTACCATGATGTCATCTTGGAACTTCTTTTCTTAGTAAAGAATCCTTAAAATAATTACTGGATCCAGATGATGATCCGGATCCCCCCCAAAATGTAATCACTTGTTCCTTCATCCCATTCCCTAAAAATTTAATAAAACTCCATCCATACTTTTTTTTAGTGAGGTTGCTAACAGACAGACAGACTAACACAGCCTCTAACATAACCTCTCTCTTGGCAGAGATGAAAAACAATGCAACCTTCGAGAATGACAACCTGATTTTTTGTCAAAGGTAGTGCTCCTTTCCCTTTCACTTGCATCTTCATGTATAACACAAAAACAGCAAGACTAACCTTTTTGGATCCCTTGTTTTGAGACTTTTTGTGTACTGTTAGCAGATATGTAGAAAAGGGTTGAGGATGGTAGCAGAGATATGATTTAATCACTATAATGAATGCTTATATATATATATATATTTATATATATATATATAAATATATATAAATATTAGATTGTAGCAGCATTTAACCAATTCTGGTTTAATTTGAAACCAGGATGGATTTCACTGTATGTTCAGCCAAATCTTTCTGTAAGTGTTTTGTTGCATAAGCAACTAACATGAGTACAGATTTAAAAATGCCATCTTTGATGAAAGTTATTTGCTTTTTAGACCCACCATCTACCCTGACCACCTGCTGGTGTAGTACATAACACATATCAGAATACATCTAAAAAAACACAACCCCTGGGAATAAATCAGCCAGAGATGATGTTGGACTGATGCTCATAAATAAATGTAAATGTGCAGAAACATAATTTATAGAAAACAGAGCTGTTGTGTGTTTCTTGAAGTCATAATTCTAGCAAGTCTGTGTATTAAGTGAAAGTATTGTGATTGATTGTTTAGTCATGTTAAAAACCTGCATATGTGTGTCTCCAAACAAATACCGTGTGTATGTGTGTGTGTTGGTATTCTACTACTTATCCATGAAGAATCTTCTTTCTCCTCTATTTCCTCTTCCTCCCAGGATGTCAGGGTCACATCAAAGGAAAAACAGTGACTTTTGACCGCGTGACCCCAGTTTAGCAGCTTTACAAGCGAACAGGGTGAGAATCCATTAGCAACGGCAACATCAACAAAAACCTCAATGATAAAGAAGCCAGAGCCAAAGGTGAAGTAAACAGCAGTTAACAGCTTTAAATTCTGATACGTGATGATTAATGTGAAAACATTTATTTTAAAGTAAATTAATACAATTCACTGAGGCATATTTGAATATTATCATTTTTATTCTAACAATGAATGTGTTTTTTACAAATTTCCTTTTTCTGCATGAATATTTCAGTTAATTATTTTTACCTTCAGATTAGATTCAGATCCTTGTTTTCATAACTAATAAAACTGAGAGGGCAAACTTGGAGCTTTAAATGATGATTACTGTGTGTGTGTGAGTACATGTAAAACCTTGGCTAACCTGCATTTAAAGCAGCCCCTTTGCATTGCTCCCTGTTTTTGTCTTTTTCACAATGAGTAACTTATCTAAACCATCTCCTCTTCAGCACTCAACTTCAACTGCCTATTTATCCATTTTGGGTTGCGTGCATGCAACCCAAAATGGGTTGTTAGTATTCTGGTACACACCTCAACAAAGCCATTATCATAAAAACACACACATTCACATGCAGATGTATTGCTCTTAGCCTCTTAGCTCTGCAGCTAATGGTGCTAGCCTCTTAATTAAGGTCACTTATGGGCAAACTCTGTTAGCATGGGTACTAATAAGTACTGCCCAGACAATGGGAGTGTGAGTGTGTATGTGTCCATGTGTGTGTGGTAATGATATTGCTGTAAAGCCTGACCTGCAGTCTCCATTAGCTTCTGCTTATTGAGTGGTTTGTTTTGCAGAGTGGCTCTCAGAGGTAGGTATCATTGAAATTTCACCAGATGGACAACTGGACACTTTCGAAAATGTGTCACAATACATTTTGGGCTGAAGTGTGTGTGTGGCCCTGTTTAGGGGCACCAAGAGACTGGGAAAAAAGAGCTAAAGTGTCTGCAGTTTTCTCATCAAAACCTATGTGGAAACTGAATATCCGGGACATCCTTAATTTATGACCCCAGGCTTCCCTCCTCTTCTCCCGCAGTTCTCTGCTCCTGTCCTCCCTTCCGGAGCCTCTCCTCAAGTTGCCTCATCTAAAAACAATTAGTTCCCCCAAGCAGACTGACGAACCTCTTGGGTTGCAGAGTGTGTGTCCTGTGTGTTTGTGTGCTCATGTACATCACAGTATTGTGCAAAAATCTTGAGCCACCCTCTTATTTCCTAATAGTTTTCTTCCCAGTGTCCCAGCTACAGGACTTGTAATCTTTTAGAGTGGTCTTGAGCAGCAGTCTTCACTGTTATCTTCTTTTTTTCTTTTTATTTGTTTTTGGACAATGTGTGCTTAAAGTCTTTCTTTCACTTTTAGTCAATCATTGTGTCCTGGCCATCTATAGAGAAATGTGTTATTTTGTTTGTTAAGTCACCCAACTATAACTCATTAAGAAATAGAGAGGAGATGAAAAAACAAACAAAAGGGAAGACAGTGGGAAGTAGCCCGGAGACATTTTCATGTCTTAAGTTGCTTTTACAAAAAAAAAAAAGCCAGTGACAACAAACTTTGACAGAAATTATATATTATTTTTGCAGCAACAAGGAAATTATTAAAAAGGTATTATCTGAAAACTTTAGCATATCTCGGCGTGGTGTGCAGTGTGTCTATTAGAAAATCAAAGGAAACTGGGTAAGTGGAGGCCAAAAGGAGAAGTGGCAGACCAAAAAGATCTATCTTAAGCAGATCAACTCAATCAGAAAGTGATGTCTCTACGAAATAACAAAGATCTGACATAGACCTGAGATATGCATCCGTCCCCACCTAATCCATCTACTGTTCACTGAAGCTTCATCAGAAATGGAGTCCATGGAAGACTGGCTATCAAGAAGCTATTCTTAAGGATAAGAGACAGGGTAAAAAAGCTCAGGTATGCCAAATTACTCAAGTACTGGGCCGAAAATCAGTGGTAACAGGTCTTATGGAGTGAGGAATCCTCTCCACAGCCTGGTACTCAGCATTATAAAAACAGTATGGGATGATCTTGACCAAGGTTCAAGCTATGTTGAAGAATGAAGGTGCTCATACCCGAAATTGGCTTAGTTTTTAAAAATTGTTTAATCTCTTTTTGCCTCAAATGCATTCTCATTCAAATGGCAATGAATAAAGAAGTTAAAGTTAACTCAAGATTTTACCACAGCACTGCATGTTTGAAAGTGTGTGTGTGTGATGTCTAGTCCTGTCCCACTGAGGAACATAATGTTACCCCCTTACATCACCACACAAGATGCTTCCGAAGTCTTGGTGACCTTTCACCTTCAACAGGGAGGATAAGAGGAAGCAGAGAAGAAGAGGGAGGAGGGGGCACCACTGCCCTGATATGGCAGCTTAGCTCAGGTCACAGGAAATCATTTTGGGCTCAGTTGGTACAATAGATCTGGTTCAAATAACATGCAGTATAGCATGTTGTGCTAGAAAGGAAGGCACTCAACTTTATCAAATTTCTTTTTACAAAATGCAAACATGATATCTTATATTTATTTATATCTTATATCTTTTATTTGTTCACATTTTTATATTTTTAATTTTAATATTAAATGTGCTTTATAAAAAAAGTTAATTAATCATAAATCATTTCTTTTCTTAGCTTGGCATTATAAAAATAGTAAGAAAGCAAGCAAACCTACTGCCTCCCTTGCTATGTGAAGCATGTTGTCTTTTGTGACACCACATTATGCCAAAGGTTTAGCCATGATACTAAATGAGTATCACATGACTTTACAGTTGGTAGCGATACCTAAATAATAAATATTTCTTTTATACCTCAGATGTTAAGAGTCAGTTAAAAAAACTTTAGTGTGGCATGAAAATATAGTTGAAGATTGATAACAGATTCAAAGGTGTCCAGCGACTTAAAGCACTTTTGTGGAGTGCCATTATTTTTTGTATGTAGAAATTATAATGACTATTCTCTGGTTTGTGGTGTTGTAATACACTGAACCTTGTGCATTTTGTCTTATAGTGTGTTATATACTTTATTTTTCTGTACATGATCTCACATTGCATTATATTTGTGTCTTGTATTGTGGCTTTGTGCAGTGTTTTATTTTCTTCCTTGTAGAACATAATAGTGTTTCACAGCATAAAATCATTTTGTAATATATCTTGATTACTGTTATATGGTATTGTTGTACTCTATCATTTAGCCTTCCATTCTATATTGTGTCATTATATTGGATTATTTTTAAGGAAAGCTAGTTTTACTAGTGTGTTCAGCACATTTTTAGTGGTGGGCAAAGACTTATTGGTCCCTAGGTGAAAACATCTGATTATGTCCTCACAGGGACTCTAAAGAAGAGCTGTCTCTTTCTTTTTTTCCCCTTCACTTTCACCACCAACCATCCATCTCTCCACCCTCACTGCCTGTCTGTTCTTTGGTTTCTGTTTTTCCAGTCATGTTTTTCAGCCAAATGTGTACACTATCACCACCTCCACTTTTTCAGATTTTTTTCCTTTTTCTTTTTAAAGAAAGAAAAAAAGGTTTCATCTTAAATCATTCAGTGCTTTGTGCAACTGATGCAGGTGCATACGTGGTCTCAGGATCAGAAACCAAAGGTTCAGAGGTCAGATAAATAGTTGTCAGTGGGGCCCCATCCCTGGAGATAGAGAGAAGTTTGTTTGTAGATGAGAAACTTGAAACTGAAAAAAACTTGGTGCTTTGTAAGACATTTTTAAACCTCCTCCTCTTTTAAATAATTGTGTCAGACATTTCTTTGACTGCACTTGTAGTATACTTTGTACATTCAGCTTGTTAATAATGTCAGGGTGTTAAATACGGAAATTTTGTCAAAGCTAGTAGTGTCCCTGAGATTGTTTAATTCCTTTTAATGGTGATACTATGACACAATGATAATGCACATATTTGACCGTATTAAGGGTTAGAAGAGGTTTGACCGCACTGTTTTTTGTTTTTTTGTTTTTTTCCTATGTATTATCTTGGAAACCATGGGTTTTCTTATTTTGTGACTTCAGTGTGTCACCACATTTATTTCCTGTTCTGCTCTCACTAACTGGTTAGTTAAAACATCAAAACAGCATTGGTTTTGCTAACAAACAATGTTGCCAACATGGAGCTTCAGTCAATAAATCCAGCAACCTTTAAGCTTTTTTAAAAGCAACTACTGACAAATCTGGTAAATTTCATTCCTATTACTGTGAAAAAATGCAACTTCTAACTTTTACTTTAAAATATTATCATCTACTTAGATATAGCAGAAAACATTGACCCACTTCTGTTATAATTTTGTCAGATGACGCTGTGGTTATAAATCCATGGTAAATGGTTTGTATTTATTCATGATTTTATCAAAGCAAAGCCGTGGTCTCATGTGCTAAAAAAAGTTACCATGGGCTTATTTGTAGTCCCTGTGGGCTTAATTTAGAGTCATCAATTACATGCAATGTTTTTGGATAGGAAGCCAGAATATCTAGAAAGCCTATGCATGCATATATGCCAACTCCGAGCAGAAAGGCCCCGGCTCACATTTGAACCCGGATTTTGATAAATTTTAGTATGATTTATCTTCGCTTTAATGAGCTCATGCTGTTCTTGAAAAAGTGGTCTCACTTCATACACAGACATGACCATCTTAAGGTAGCAGCGTCATTTCCAGAAGCCATGTGAAATAAATATGACAACATAAAATTAACTGAGAGAGAAAAGGAGAAACAGGGACAGGAATGGGGGTTGGAGAAGATCCTGAGAGGAGGATTGAAGGAAAAGGGGGAGATTGCTGGAAGGATAAAAGATGGATTAAGGTTGTGTTTGAGATTGGCAGGAGCAGTTTGTATATGCTGCATATGTATATTTAAAGTGTGTGTGTTCAGTGCAATCAGTAAGCTGAGAGATGTACGACTTTTTTGTTTATTTTGTTAGTGTTTTTCTCTTGCAGATTGCCGTTCTCCATGTCTTAGAAGGAAAAAGCCTTCTTACCCAACATACTTATCGGTGTGTGTGTGCAAACCTCTTTACATGTAATAATGACAGCTGTAATGCCTGTCTGATATATACTCCGCTCTGGGACTTAGTTATGTGTTTGTAGCTGTTTATGTGTGAAAATGTGTGTTTGTGTACATGCACCTAATATATGCACGCAGGAAAGACATGCTGTACAAGCTCTTTGTGCGAACACGGGAACATATCAGAGACGGATAATCTGAAGCGTGTGTGTGTATGTGTGTGTGTGTGTGCAGAAGAGCACTGCATGATGAATGGTTTATGACAGGTGTTTGGGATGAGATCTCCAATTATCACACTTTAATACCTTTTTTCCTGTTCACGCATGAACACACCTCGGTATGGAGTGGCAGGAAAGAGTAAAAACGCAGTAGGAGAGAGCAGTCCAAAAAGAAAAAGGGGCCAGGCAAATTTTCTGTTTGTTGATCACTAGATAAAACTTCAGTTAAGTACTGTAAATTAGTCTATGATAATTTCTGAACACACAAGGACTCGAGGAAAACAAAGAGAATAAAAGGAGCAAAAAAGGGCACTAAATCACTTATCATTAACAGAATGGCTAATGCTGTGTATTGTTTGCTTCCCTTGTATTTCTTATATCAGGACAAACACAGAAATTAGGAATATGCAAATATGCATACTAATGTTTCTGTGAACCAGCACTGACAAAGATGTTCTGGTATATAACATGTTTCAAATATTTTATAATGAAAGGTGAATTATTTGATCAGATTTCTTTCAGGAGGTTATAAAGTTCAAAACAAAATATCACTTGTACACAATATAAAAAAACCAGATATGTAGAATGAGACTTGTGTATGTTCAGCTAGGTGCACCATGGAAAAATATGCTGAATTAGTCACTTAAAGGAACAGAGTGTAACAGTTTTGTATACCTAGTGGTAAAGTTAAAGATGACCACTTAGTCCCTTTTGTCCTCAGGGGAGCAACCGTATTGCTGTAATGTTTGTATGGTAATTCACTCTTCTATTAATATACACTTTATACATTCACAGTACCAGAATAATGCTAGCTAAAAGCTCAACAAAACAATTTTGAGGTAAACAGAAGACTATTCAATATACATTTATATAGATAAATGTCAAAAACAAGAAAACTGGGCTTAAGGAGATAAGAATCACCTCAAATACTCTCCATCCACATTCTAATATTGCAAAATTGATAGGTTATATTACCCTATAAAGAGAAAATAAATATTTTGGTGGGTGTCACTCCTAAGAGCTTTTTATGCTTCTTCAGCAAATCTGGGAAAATGCCACGTTCATTCTTCTTTTCTGCCTTTGCCTGTATCAAAATTGTTTCAGCTTTATGGTTACAATTGTCTGACAAAATAGATTCAAAGAGTCTTGTATATGTGAGTCTTGTATGCCCTTATGTTTAATTTCTTAGATGTTAGGCCTCAACAATCACTGATTTGTCCACATTTTCTACTTCCTTATACAGTATGTGTATGTATGTGTATGTCAAATTAATACATTTTTAATCAGATTAATCATAGTTTTTAAACTAATCACAAATTTAAAATAATTTCAAAATGATTAATCACCATTCGCAACTATGCCTGAAATTTGCCTGTTTTTACTGTATTGAATCAACAGAATGAGCCAATTCTACAAATATTTACTGTTAACTGACCTTCTCTTGGGTAAACGTCAGAAGTCAAATGGTCAGTAAATGCAGTATGTAATGTACTTCTATATGTTGTTCTACATAATCTCTAGCATGTCCTAGATCACAAGTCAGAATTCACATATCATCATCTCACCAACCACCTCCATGGTGATAGTTTCTGTCATAAAACCACCAGATGTGTGACGACTGAAGTTAAACAGCCAATGATCTGAAACAAACTCCACAGTTAAAGCACCAGGTGAAAATCGAGAGAAATTGTTAATAAACAGGCAATGGTCTAACACAGAAAGGCAGATTTCAGGAAACTTAGATTTATGCGACAATCGGTGGTCAAGGGTCAGAGCAAGGGTGGATGTCCAGATATCCAGTACGAAGAAGAGGTCCGTCATGGGCAGTACAAGGAGAGAATAATCCAGGGACGTAAACTTGGTGGGTAACTTGGAAAAAATCAAGCACACGAGAAGAACGCTGGTCATCTACTGGCACAACGCTGATGATAATTTGGCAGAGAAAGAGTCTGGAGAGAATTTAAGGATGAACACAGGTGAAGATAGAGCAGTCAGGGAAGGCCAGGTGGAATTAATGAGGTTGACTGTGAGTCCATTAACAAAGACAAACACATGGCATGGCAAAAATGTGAATCATGCACACACACACACACACTCACATATATATCTATATATATCTATATATATATAGATATATATAGATATACGTATATATATTCAATGACGATAAATAGCATGAGTATCCTAAGTTAACTCGCGAATAATAACTCAAGAATTATTTGTTTTTAAATGTACCATAACAGGATATTTATCCTTATTTTCAATACTTTTCTTAGCATTTCTGTTATTGCAGTTTTAGAATAAGACCCTTTTTGTTAAATTTACTTAACTGAAGTTTAATAACTTTACACACAAAAATACATGTATACGCGCACACACACATGCACTCATAATCCCTTTACAGACACTCTGTCATACCACTTCTGACAGCTTCACCTTGGTTTAGAAATATATATTAACAGGAGTAAATATCCTGCAGTGCTCTAGCACTGTTTCCAATTTCTTCAGTTTATCGAGATCAGCTGTTGAAAGGTTGCTGCTTGTAGAATTATCAGGACGTTTCTGCTGGAAGCTATCCATCATGGATTGTCTTTAGAGGAGGGCAGTTTACAGAATCTGCTGTGTTGCACAGCAGGTGGTATTTGAGATGCGATGCACTTTGGTGGTAACTCAATTGACATTGACAGTAATCTAGAAAAAATTAGCTTAGTGTTGTCCATGGAACCATCTTGCAGAGCTTAAAAGCCAAACTGTCCGTGTCGTGAATTAGTGAAGCTTTCTTTCACTTTTCTGCTCTTCTTTCTTTGACTGCTGGGTATCTGCTGTATCAGCAAAGTGCCATGCAGTACGATGACATCATCTCATGGAAATGGTGTGAGATGACTGACACTATCTACTGACTGTCACTCATCATCACCACTCTCTAAAGCTGCATTCATCTGCAGCAGTGACTGACAGACAGGTGTGTGTATATGACAACACATGTCAACGCACTGCATATTTAAGGCTAAGTACCCAGAAATGCGAGTATTTCCGAAGACAAGAGTTTTTTCCTCCTTTTCCAACACCCCCAAAACAAAACAAAAACAAACAACACAGTGAAATGCTTATTTGACCATCTGATAGCCATGACTATGACTATGGTAATGTTGCCTTGTATCCATACATTTCTGTACATGTAAATCACAGTTAAAGCTAGGGGGTTAAAAATAAACCTGCTTAAATTTAATATTTTAATGTTTTTCCATTTATCATTTTCATACAATATTAATTGTTTGTTCTAAAAGCTGAACTTTTGCTAACAAGATTTTAAACCATTATTGTAAAAATTTGTCATTATTACCAAAGGTTTTTATTTCATTTCTCCTCACAACGTATTTTGACAATGAGGCTGCATTATTCACTCCTCTCTTCTCTGATATGACACTTTAATTTGATGTTATTGATCCCGCTTTGTTTCGTTTGCACAATCATAAAGTTGATAACCCACTCAAAAAAGATATCGGCAAATAAAGACGTGATCTGGATAATAAATGTGGTAGATTATGTGTGGATGGTTCTTGGACAGGTTAAAAGATATATTTTTGGTTATTAGTTAAGTGAATGAGCACATTGAGGAGAAATGCAATTTTTGAGTCCTGGCCTTTACTATCTGTGTTTCATGTAGAACTAAAAAAATCTTCACAATCCAGAGGTTTTGTCTCTTTATATAACTCCTTTCACTTTGATCATATCAGTATTTAGTATGGGATTAAAATTTTCAAGATTAGAATTTTTTCCACCTCAGATATCTCACCATCAAAAATGCATTTTTGTGGCTTTTTATCATAACTGAATCAGGGCAGCGGTGCAGCTTCAGATTCAAAACTTGTGTGAATGAGGCCTTTCAAACCATGAGGTGGAATTTTCTTGTTTGTATATGCTGATATATTTGACACATTTGTATACTTTTGTATATTTTTACACAAAGTAAGTGTGTGTGTCGCGTGTGACCTGTGTGTGTGAGTTATGGTTGAACTGCTGTCGCAGACTCCTGAACTGCTCGTGATCCATGATGCTGCATACAGTATGTTTACATATGCTACAGTGCTGCATGCAAGTGTGACAGTGTGTGCAAGTTGGTGTCAGTGAGTGTGTATACTTGCTGTGACCCATAGTGTTTTTTCTGTTTCTCTATAAAAAGAGGATAGGTGAACAGAGAATTGAGGCCCAGTTTGAAGCCTCCACTGGTGGGGTGACCTGGTGTCCCACCGGGCCTGTGGCTCTAGGTCTGACCAGGAGAGTGTTCCAGATCTGTGGAAATGCACCATCCATAAAGGGTAGCTTCATGGTTGTGTCCGTGTGTTTGTGTGTGGAATTGTGTGCATTTCAATGATCAGCCTGACAATCTTCTTATTGATGCACTGGTTAATAATGTTCCCAGATAGACAAAGACATGAGGAAAATGAGGAGGAGAGTGTGGATTCATGAGCAATAGTCTACTGAAAATCGTTTTAGTATTTTCACCTAAAATGAAAGATGTTCATCCAGTTGCAATGAGTTGATGGTGTGAGATTCAATAAAAGGTGATAGGGAGGAGGGAGGAAGGAGGGGGGGGGGGGGGGGGGGGGGGGGG
>JBAMHW010000004.1:20809730-20823438 GCA_037177495.1 Rhadinocentrus ornatus
TATATATATTTTTATGTGTAAAAAATAACACATTAACAGCGGTAATTAATTTATGTCAACAGTTACATTAAACATTTTAATGCGCAGCATCCGTCATTAATGATGATAAGACATGGAGGTATCTAGAGGCAATATGGAAAAAGGTTAGCTGGCTGGCTCTATGCATGGATTTGAGGGAGTCACACCCATGGGAGATGAGGATATTTTAACGCTTTAACACCCACACTTTCCAGGTGAGAGGGTTCAACACCTGCACTTTTTCTGTATTAAAGCAATAAACTTTACAAGTAGATTTACAAAAATATCACTTCTCTTTGTCTTTGTTTGCCCATCGCAGCCACCTTCTCGACCCCTACCTTTCTTGTTGTGAAACATGGCGGCTGTCATTGATCAACTGATCGGCTTTTCTGCTGCTAGTACTGTCTCTTGTTGCATTTGTTTATTGTTCAGATGAGAGGGAGGAACTGATGGTGTTTACCTCAAAGTATTGTTTTTGCTAGCAATAGTAAGCTAAATGGATCAGTCTCATGTCAATCAGATCCATGTCACTATGTGAAGTCGAAGAATGAAAAATGTTATCAGTCAATTTTAATAAAATATAATCTGCTTTTATTTCATATAACTTTTCAGTAATAATGTTTTTTCCTAGTGAAACAGCTGTACAATCCACTAGTCAGCAGACAGCCATACATATATGAAGATCAGGTTCCTCCAGATTTTTTTGCAGAAATCTGTTTTTGATGCCTGACCTTTCGTTAATATTTTGCTTATTTACAAAGTCGTGTCCTAAGACGTTTTTGCTTCAAAGCCATTTTTTCCACATCACCTTCTGATCCAAGAGCAAAAGGAAGCAAGAAGATGGCTTCTCTAAATCATCGGTGCTGTCCAGACGTTGGAGACACAGATCTGATCATTTATGGGCCATGAATGTGGTGAAAGAAATTATGAACACGCTCTAAAATACAAATCAGAGCAGGATCCTTCACTAACAAAGTAGCTAACGAGCGAAAGGATTTATACTTATATAGTATTACAACTAAAATGATCATCTAATGTAAAAAGGAAAGAAAAACCCAAGTGAGCATTTGCTTGCTCTTTATGTTTATACAGTACATTAAAAATGGGCATATTTTAGGGTAATTGATCATGATTAATTCTGACTAATTAATTTGTATGCTGTGATTAATCTGATTAAAAATGTTAATCATTTGACAGCCCATATATATATATATATATATATCTAAATGTGTGTGTGTATTTGTATGTGTGTGTTTTCAGTAGGTGTGTGTGTGTGGTAAGTCCATATGTATATGAATAATAATATTTTTAAAAAGTTCCCCCCTGCTTATAATTGAACAATCTCAATTTTTTGTCTTCAGAAATCTGTTCCAAAACTAAACTGCAAAAGTTATGCCTTTCTTCTCAGCTAATGTAATCAAAGCAGAGCTTTAACTGTTTTAAACGAGACTTGCTTGCAGGCATTTCTACTGATGTGAAACCTTGGGGATAAATCAAAGGATGCAATTGTGTACAGCATTCACATTCTGACTGTTTAGTTCTTATCATGCCACACGTTTCCAGATCTGATGGTGATAGCCTATTTTAATTCTTATCTTGATAGACTATTTCATGCACTGATGCCTTTTTACTCCCATGCAGCTGTGATGAGGTATAATTGGTTTGTTATGCACATATTCTAAGTCTGCCTATCTGAACAGCGGACAGAATTTTATTGTGTTTTCTTATGTTGCCTTTTCATCTCCTTTGTACTTTAACTTTTATTGAGACTACATTGTTGGCCAACTTCTCCTGTGCTGTATCTTCAAACACACTTGTATATGCCCACAGACTCAGAAAAGTTTAGCACAGTAAAGGTTAATAGCCGTTGCAATGATGACAATCACTGATAATTGTTCACTGAAGCGCAACAGCTGTCTTTTCTAATCTGCAACACAAAGTCAGCGAATGTGCACATGCAGTGAGATGATGAGATGATGTCTTTTGGTTTTCTGTTGATGAGTCTGTCAACTAATAATTGCTATCTTTGTTATAAAGTACCAATGCTGCATAGAAATTACTGACATCATTATCAGTATTAAAAGCCAAATGGAGCCACAATTCATCAAAACACTTACATACATATACAATACATACGTTATTTTACATCTAAAACATCTGAGAAGCAGCAATCTAGAGTAAGTATTTTATTGATTTCATGCATCTTCCTTTCATTTTATAATTTCTTACTGGGATTGATAAAACTATTTTTAATTTAATTTCAGTCAACCAAAAGCAGACAGTGTCATGACTGTTTAGGGAAGGATAGAATAAAGGCATTTATAGTTTTAACCCAAACTGAAAATGCCTTAATATATCTTGTTGCCAAAATAAATTAACCTGACATACAGTATACAGCATTCATGACATAGAATTAGGGTGTGACATGTTGATTCCACACTGTAAATTGATTAAGTAAAATATATATACTTTGCTACAAACATCATCAGTGCTCATGTGAAAGAAGTGATAAAACACAGCTGAATGCTACGACAAAGCAATGGTTAAATGCGCTTGTGACTCGTCATACTTAAATGACATTGTTTAAAGGTCCCATATTAAACGTTTTTCAACAATTTCATTTGAGTATCAGAGGTCCAACAACATTATTTTTAAAGTGTAGTACCCCAAATGTGGCTCTTGTAAGCTCTAATAAGAACAGGCTGTTTCTGTGTCTGAACCTTTAAATGTTCATAAATGGTGCCTATCCACGCCCCTCTCTGGGAGAGGATCCAGCTTTTGCTGGCGCCCACTTTAGAGAGCAGACTCAGTTAGCCGGGGGGGCGGGTCAATGACAGTATTCACTACCAGGGAGAGCGGTTAATTTCCTTTATGATGTCACAAAAAGAAAGTTCTCAGACTTACCTGTTTGAGCACACATTCACTAAAAGGTGGAGTGAAAGAGGAGACATCACTTTCAAACTTTTGGGCCTCATACACAGGCTATGAGGACACATATGACTGTTAGAGAACCTTTAGAAAGTAATTGTTTTATAATATGGGACATTTAAAAAAGAATGCTATGTCTCATTTAGTTAAATAGCTGATGAGAGGAAGCAATGTAAAGGAGTTGAGGAGAGAATAATTAGTGTGTGTCTCATTTGTGACTTTTTCTGGTCAGTCCTCCTACCTGACCCCCAATCAAAACTTTTCTAGACCCGCCCCTGCATAGCTGAATTATAAACCCTGTTCATCACCAGCCAACTACTGTGTTAGAGAAGGGTCCTGCCAAAAACAATACTATTGGGTAAATATGTGAGGGTGTGAACTATGAACCACTAGTTTCCTTCTTCCCAGCTGAACCATTAACAAACATAACAAGAGAGAAAAGCCAATCAGCTGATTACAGACAGCCGCCGTGATTCCTGGAACAACATGAGAGGAGAGGGAAGAAGCAGCTGCTGCACAAACACTGAGACTATCAGAGAGCCACTAGAGCAGACACGTTTGTGCAAAATGCAGGATTAAGTAAAAAATAAATAAATAAAAAATACGGGAAATATGCAGGTGTGGAACCCTCAACCGGGAAAAGAGTGGATATTAAAAAACCCTCATTTTCCATGAGGGTGATGTCCATGGGTTGCTCCATTAATGTTGTGCTTATTCTCAAATCCATCCATAAAGCCACCCAGCTCATCTTTTCCATCTTGCCTCTCCATGACAGATGAATTGGGCTTGTTATGCTGTACATACATTACAAACATTAACACAATCATTTACATAAATTAGTTACCACCGTTATTTGTTTTTTTTAGTAATATATATATATATATATATATATATTAGTAAAAAAAAAACAGTTTTATCAGATGAAGAAGCTCTGGTGAAAATCTCATTTGTGCAGTATTTCTGAAGTATAAATCCTTGCCACCATTTGTCAACTACAATGTTTTAGAAGGTTTAAAATATTTCTGGTATAAACCATGAACCCCTAGATTCCTCCTTCTCACCCGAATGATAAACAAACGCTACAAGTGAGATAGTACTAGTAACAGAAAAGCCGATCAGCCAATCAGCTAATCACCGTTAGCTGTCATGATTCACGGAGATGACAGGAGGAGCAGACACAGAGAAGACCAGAAAGCTACCCGGCCACGTTTGTGCACAATGCACAAAGAAAAAAAAAAAAAAATGCAGGTGTGGAAATCTCTCAACGCAAAAAGCTGTTAAAGCACCATCATCCTCCATGGCAGCAACACCTATGTATTGTTCCATCAACATTCTTTTTATTTTCAAATCCATCCATAGAGTCAGCAGGCTCATCTTTTCCATCTTTCCTTCTCCATGTCCCGCCATCATAACGAAGAAATGACGTCTTGGGCTTGTTATGCAGTGCATGCGTTAGTTGCGTTAAAAATATTAACGCAATTAATTAGTTACTGCCATTAATGCGTTATTTTTGTACTTTGGTGCAAATGGTTTTTGAGGGATTGGGTATTGATGGATACCCTCTTGCACTCGAGCTTATTGGCTAGACACCTGGAACCTGGTTGTGTCTCCATGTGTATCTACCTTGAGGAAAGCTGGTTCAACAGCTAAGCAGGATGTGCTTGAGTGTTGCAGGGGTTGAGCACAACATGCAAGATGGGTCTTTTCCAAGCCATAGCTGCAGATTTGTGGAAGAAGGCAGCACATCATATGTAGTTCAGACGATAAAGGTCAATCTGTTAGATTCCATGCCCCATAGTTTGCTCCAAATGAGTTTCCTCTTCTTAGCATCTTTCTACATCATTCAGCCACCCTGTCTGTCATCTGCTATGGCCCTGGAGCCTCTGGCTGCTACCTCCTGTTGGTGCACCTCCTCTACCACCATGGTTCGACGTTTGGTTACCTTTTGCCAGAGGGGTTTTAGGTTGCCCACTTGGTCACGATGGAGGAGAGCAGATTTAGCCTGTAGCACAGCTGTGGCTGGAGTCCACTTTCTCCCTGTTGCTATGGTGTTTTTGTTTATAAAAACAACAAAATTCTTATCCCTAAGAGTACCCCAGACCACAAACCACAAAGTTACACCCACATACACATACATGACATATACCCTTGTCTACATATAACCTAACACAGATTCATATACATTAAGAAATGCCCTTGACTGGCGCTGTCCTAACCCTTACCAATCACATTAGGGAAAATAAAACACAGGGATTCAAATAACAGATGTTAAGATTACTTACTTCTTTATATCTCTCCCATGTATTTATGGTTTTAACTAGGAGTTAAAAGTGATTGGGGATAGAATTATGTTGGTTGAAAACAATTTTTTTTACAAACACAGTTATAAATGATTTCGGCTCCTGTCAAAAGCGATCCAACACAAAACAATTGCCTACCAAAACTTTGTCTTGTAACATTTCCAACCAGTTCGACAGCTCAGACTGGATTGCAATTTTTGTTAACTACAGCTTCCAACATGAATTTTACCAAGAAATATACAGTCACAGGGGAATCACTACCATGATTTAACACATCTATGCCCTAGCATGCAAGTAGTCAACATGTCACCAAACATCAGGCACCACTAAAGTGAGAATGGGCCACAGTGAAAGAACAATTCCAACCCATAACGATGTATGAGCACTGTAGTCACCACATGAGTGTGTGGGATATGTCACAATGTGTTATGTTAGTCACTGCCCTTCTGACAGCTCATGTCAATAGGTGGGTGATACAGCTGTCATCATATTGTGGTGTGAATGAGCTTGGCTCGACTGTGTGAGTCTGTATTTCTGCACTGTGCATGTATGAGTGTATGTGTGTCTGCAGTCCCAGACGGAAGCCCAGAGGACAGATGGTGAGTTCAGACGCAGACTGACACACCATAACCAAGCGATTACACACTCAATGACTCCCCCTGACATGAGGGAGGAAGGGGGAGATAGAGGAAAACAGAAGTGAGGAAGAGTTATATGGGGAGGAGATGAGGGAGAAAGATCAATACAAGAAGCTGTGGGACATCTGTGGAGAAAAAAAGAAGGGTGTCAGTTTTTTTTGTACAGAGGAAAAATGGGAGAAGTGGATGATGGAGAGATTAGAATAAGGGAAAGATAAGAGGATGTGGAGGAATGAGTGGACAGGAGGGATGAAGTGTACTACACCAACAAAAAAGCACAAGTATAGACCAATGAATGGAACGATGGAGAGGTATTTAGAGACCCAGATTACATGATAGCCAATTAGAGTAAAGGATTTTGGAAACTCCCTTGATGAAAGTGATTTTTGATTGGTTCGGAATTGATTATGTTCAATAAGCTATCATTTCCTCTTTAACACATTCAGATGCACTTATATAAACACTTGTAAACAGTCTTGGATCTTATTTGGTGCTCTTAAACTGATACTGTGTTTGAGTTGTGATTCTGTGTTACTGCGATGTTGGCATTAATATAAATGAAATGCCATATCATTTCAATGAGTAGACAACTAATGTTTAAATATAAGTTCTAAACTTAGCCCACAAGAAACACTGTTTACAACACAGAGAAACACCAAAAGCCAACACCCCTCACACACATACACAAACACACACATCATCAAACCACCCGAGTCTAGCCCGGCCCAGGTCAGGTCAAGTGGGATCATGGGAAACCATTCCTGTGGCCCTTCTCACCTTTTTATCTCAGAGCGTCTCAAAAACATCCCAGACAAAGTGATCTCTGCTCTCCTTCTTTTCCTCACTGTCAATACAACCTGAAACACTTTTCACTAAAACTTTCCTGTCTTCTAGAGGTGAGCCCCAGAGGGCACACCACTGTGATGGCAGTGGATAGGATTTCCAGTCTTACTCTGCTCCAGTAGAATCCATGTCAGGCTTAGTTTGGATTTTAACTTAACGTGACCAGAAGGCAAAGGGACATTAGCTCTCAGAACTGTGATCAAATTTAGCTCTGATTTTAGTGATTTTTGGGTAAACTTGTCAACTGGATAGAAGCTCCCATCTGTTGTGATTGATGAGGAATATTTGTCTTTGAAATTATGGTCTGGCAGTTAAAGGGTTCAGTTATGGACTTGTTCTTTATCATCACTATCACTGAATACATATTTATGTTTAATTTAATGTTTGAATTTAATTGAAAGGAATAAATATTTGTAACCTTATTTGTATCTTAAGTATAATTAGACATGGTTTTGATTACTGGTTTCTACTGAATGATGGGCTTGTAGGTGCAGGTGAGAAGCCACAGATTATGGTCTGATCTTCCTAAAGGAGATAGAGAACCCATTTCTTACATTTACATAAAATGAGCCAACATCTTATTTTCTCTGGTTGAGCCGCTGACAAACTGTTGGAGTGTTGGAGTGTAGCAGAGAGGAAGACGCTGAAATTTCCAGAGATCATCATGAATGCATTAGGATGTTATCTTTGTAGCTTAGCAATGATTGAACTGATGATGTCATAGTTTGCATCAATGGCATTAATACGTTAAATATAAACTGTTGCCAGAATAACACGTAAACTCATGGTATGGATAAAAACTCTAACTGTCCAGTATCCTGGGTGCATATCGTCTCCGTTACGTCCTTCCTCTCTTCTCACTGTCCTTAGTTCTCCTGCAGTATTTCTATTTTGCTTAAACATTTCTCTTCCACCATCCCCTCTCCTCACCCTCATCAGTTATCTCTTCTTTCTATCGCAGCTGAAGTAGGTGGTTGATGGTTAATAGATTCAACTGGCGGCCCACGGGCCAGAACCGGCACATCAGTCTACTTAGACTGGCCCACAGCACATCTACTCATAAATAGTAAATTAATAATTAAATAGCAGAAACCAAAATGTAAGCACACCACTTCGCAACATTTTGTGACACTACGTAGCACTACCGTTTACATGTTGACAGAGGCCAAAATAATTAGCTTCTGGTGTCTTAGGAGAGAGATTGACTACTGAAAATATTAATAACCATAGAGAGTTTTGAAACCATTAACTGATTCTGTTTACTTTTTTACACTATTTTGATTATACGCTTAGTAATTTTAAGTGACTGTGAATTAGGTAAAAAGGTATTTCCATTGTGTTAATTGTACATTTATTATAAGTGTACCCGTAGAGGGAAACATGTGGCCCACTGGCCAAAGCTTTCCAACAATTTGGTGCATGGGAAAATGTAGTTGAATAGCCTTGCACTATACTGTTGGAGAGACAATGAGAGTCCCATCAATTTATCTGCCGTTTAACTGTCCCAATCTAACCTCGGTAAACTCACCCGGTGAAACTCATTTCTGTGTTTCCTTGCCAATCTGAAAAGCTATCATCTTGCTAATCTTGGGCTTTCAATTCGCCGGGGGGACAGGGGGAGTCAGACCAATCCTGGATCTTGGAGATGATCTGTTAGCCCGGCGTAAATGTTTATAACACGGAGCAATCTCTTGGGTTTATACGGTGATGCACACACGCATGCACGCCCCCTACACAGACACACACTTTTTCCCCCTTCTTGTGTCTTTCTCTCATGCTCTCTCAGGGGCATTTATAGGGATGTGAAAGCTGTTATTGGGCAGGTCAGTGGAGTGGAACTGTCAGATAATAGGCTAGTTACTGTGGCAGCACATGAATGAGGGATGGAACGGAGGAGGGAGACAGAGGGAATAGAAACGCTCAACTCACTCCTTAATCAGAAGGTAAACTGGAAATCTGGGGAGTTTAGGCTCCCTGCTGAAACAGATAGAGAGAAGAAGGAGGAGGGGCCTGGAAGGGAAGAAATGTATGTGAGAGAACAAGACAGAGGATGACAAAGGGAGGTGGACAGTGGAAATGTGAATGGGCATGACGCAGACACAGAGCCTATTACCATTCTCAGGGAGCCAGGTGTTTATTTCTCAATTTGTAAACGCTGGCTTCATTACCCAGAGTTCAACAGGAGCCGGCTGAGCTGCGGCTGCATCAAGGTCACACTAATCAAGGTCACACTAATCAGACAGCAAGTAGGAAGAAAAGCAGAAGACGAAGAACAAATTGTGTAATGTATCCTCTCCGCCCCCGACTTCTCAACCCATCTTTGTTTCTCTGGCAGTCCACAGAGAACAAAACTCTCCAGGCAGTTTCTCACTCTCTTTCATGAAGACTGACAGTCTGTTCTGAAGAATGACATTTGTTTATACGTCTGTATTTATTCACACTCCATTTGTTTGAAGCAGGGGTGTCCAAAGTCAGTCCTCGAGGGCTGCTGTCCTGCAGAATTTCAATGTTTCCCTGCCTCAACACACCTGACTCAAATTAAATGGATCCATCCTATAGAGTTCTGCAAAATGACTCATTAATTTGAGTCAGGTGTGTTGGAGCAGGGAGACATTGAAAATCTGCAGGATTGTGACCCTCCAGGATTGGAGCTGGACAGCCCTAATTTGAAGCATTAGCCTGTATTTTACGCAACCTTTATTGTTATAGATTTGCTCTTATTTTATTTAGAGTCATAAAAATGTTTGTATTAATGTTTATCTTTTTGATTGGGGCACCCACATATACAAATAAATTATTGGAAACTAAACAAGAAGTTCAGGGTATTGGAGTGAAAGAGCTTTTGGATGTACAACATAACATTTGGCAAAACACAATGTAAGACATAATAATGGCAAAAACACAACTAAATTTTAGTGAACATAACATTTACAATGAAAGCATCTCAGGACCATATGTACTAGCTCAGGGATTCCAAAGTTTAGTCCTCCAGGTTCACTGTCCTGCAGGTTTTAGATGAGGGCTACTCAGTTTAGTCCTATAAGTGTTGCATTCCAGCAGGTTTCCCATGTTTTCCTGCTTCAACACACCTGAATCAAATTAAATGGATCTAGCAGCCAATCAAGTTCTGCACAATGACTCATTAACTTGAGTCAAGTGTGTTGAAGCAGGGATACATGGAAAACCTGTTGGATTGCAGCCCTTGTAAGACCGAAATGCTTAGCCCTGTTTTAGATGCTTCCCTGCTTCATCACACCTATTCAAATTAAATGGATCCAACAGCTTGCTGTCAAGTTCTGCACAATGAATCGGGAAACACCTTAGACCTGCATGACAGTGACCCTGTTGAACCGGAGATTGAGATTTGGGTTTTAGATTATTCTAACCTGAATATGTTTTAGTAAACAGCAAAAAGAGTGAGAAAAAACGTCTTACAACTAACTGTGTTTAAAAATTAGTTTAACCACAGATGTTAAAATTTAGTTTTTGCTGTTTGAGGTAAATGGGTATGAAATGCAACTTTGCTGCTACTGTATTGGACAATAAAGTAATTGTAGTCAGAATTTTATACTTGCATAGTTGTCTGACACTTTAAGCAGAAAGACAACATTTGTATTGCGAGTCAAATATGTCTTAATTTGCTGATTTATTTATTTATTTTTTCATTTTCAGCACAGCAGCATCTTTGATGGCTGAGTAGATAAAAGCCAGAAATAGAAGCAGGTGCAGTTTTCTGTTTGTTTCTGTGGTCCACACCTTTGTGCTGTTACCTCTTGACCCAGAATTCAGTCTGCATTACACTAGTAAGTACTTAAACAAACTGGTTAAAGCCTATTTTGACATGGAGTGACTGCCAACTCTAGTGTGAATTTTGATTTTGTGTGTGAGGGTATCTGTATTGATATGGGTGTGTATTAAGATAAGAAAAGCATTTTTTTTTTTTTTTTTTTTAGATACACACATGACTCCATGTGGTAATGTAATAATCACAGATTCTTTTGATGTCCTGGACTTGAAAAAGGCTCTCAATGAGGCTGTTCTTCAAACTGCTAATCTTTCAAAGGTAGTGAAAAGCAGGAGGAAGAAGAAAGAAATTAATAGAAGCAAGGAGGGAAATGAAGGAAGAAAAAGAGAACGAGGAGATGCAGAGCAATGGTGGACGAGGAGATCAGTGAGAGCAGGCCAGACTCGTGGAGAGATGGAGGGAGAGGAGGGCAGAAATGGGAAAATGAATGAAAGGAAAAGCGATAAAAACTCTTGCTTTTGAACTTGAAGAGCTTAATTTGAAATGTCAGGTCTACACACATCCTCCCACCCCTTCCCTCCTCCCTGCTGCACTCCCTCTCCTCAGGAGTCCCTGTTGTGCAGTAGCGTGGATTAAAATAATTAAACAGGCTCTGTTTTAATTAAGACAATAAAGCACAGAGTCTCTAGGTAAGACCTGAGAGAGATTGTGAGAGAAAGTGAGAGAGGGAGGGAGATGATAAAGAAGTCTAACGAGAGAGGCGGGATGATAGGAGGTACAGAGGTACAGAGATACCTTATCTTCATTACTTATCTGGCTTGTCTCTTTCAAGCCAGAGATGGCATTATTACAGTCCGCATAAGTGTGTTTGTACTGGTCTTACAATATATGTACCAAAACATATGTGTGTGTGTGTGCGTGTGTATGTGCGTGTCGAGAGGTTGATTTTGAAGCCTGTATTTAAGCACAAATGTATAAATGCATTCATATTGCCTCTCTTCCCACCTTTGGAGCATGCCTTTTTTGTGTTGTTCTGTGTTGTGCATGTGTGCATGCGCATCTTTATTTTGTCTCTCTGAGTCTACTAGTAAAATATTTATTTATTTCTTGGAGTGAGGCTGCCGGGTGGTGAGAAACCTAAATGAAATGTCATATCTCATTGTGTTTCCCCATGAGGTGGGAGGACAGAAGTAATAGAGGAGCAGAATTGCAACTGAATTATATACGTAGGATTCAGAGAGGAGTGATTAGATGAAGATGGGGATACAAAGAGAAAGACTGTGAGAGATAAAAAGAAAAAGACAAGAAGCAAGTCATTCCTTGTCCTCCATTTTTTGGTTTGCCTCCCATGTTTTCCCTGTCCCACATGAGCTTCTAAACATCCAATGTGAAATCCTGACTGTTGTTTCTGCTGTTTGCTGTTACATTTTTGCATGCACGCATACTAAAGTGAGCCTGGACTGTGCTGTAACATCGCCCATCTCGACACACCAGAGAGACCAGCTACTGCTTATCTGGTAGTCGCTGTTATCGTTACATAGAGGACACAAACACACAGCATCCCGCCACCAACCTGGATGAGATTAGAACTTCTTTATCTTCCCTCCAACCTTTATGTGTGGCAGAATATACACAAACACACTCAAATATACTGTGCTGTCTTTTAACTGGAGACCCACAAGCCATCATTATTACAAAAAGCACAAGGTTTGCATGAACAGATATTTTCCAGTAGACTAACAATGATTATACTTTGTTTTGAATACGTAAATAGATTTATTTACCAAATAGATTTATATAGTACTTGTTCCTATTCACCTAGTGGACTGCATTCCATTAGAATAACATCTTCAAAATAGTGATGCTACACTTATGCTACACACTAGTCAGCAAACTTGTCACCAGTGTGGTGAGGACATACAGATATCATCTCAAACTGGATAGATGCTTCAACTCCACGTCTCCTTAAATTAGAAGTTGATGAGTCTCACATAACTTGCTTTTTAAGAACAGGCAGACATAATTTGCATAGAAAGTAAAATTTTTACTGTAGGAATCTTCTGTAGACAGTACATAATGCTCCTGTGTCATAAGTAAGTAATCATAATCACACAAAACATGTGATGTGCACAGTGTCTGTAGCTTCTCTCCTTTCACCTCCACTTGCCATGTCAGAGTGAGACTGCAGAGTGTGCAATGCATAGTGGGAACCATAGTGTGAAGTTGGTGCAGCATCAGTGAAAATGTAGGCAGTGACTGTCACAGGACCTCACTTAAACCGAACAAGTTCAAGTTCAAGTTCTTTATTTACAAATGCTTTGTGTTCAGTTCAGCGTTCAAAAAAAGATTATCATACAGTATTCAGTTAACGCGTTTATGCACAACACCGCTTGTCACACCCCTTTGCTGGGACAGACTGAAACAAAAAATTGACCATGGCATTTCGGCTCAGAGCGGCCTGTATACGATCATGCACACCACAAATTTTTGTACTCCTTAAAGTGAATATCAACCATTGTACTCCTTAAAACCACTAAACCCAGGCAGTGCACTAACAGGAATCAGGGAGAGTGAACACAAAATACTTCCAAAAAATTTTATTTGTTAATAAAATAAGCATCTATGTTACAGCGCAGCAACATTCATCTTTCTTAGTGTTTGACAGAGAAAGAAACTAGAATGAACATGAGAAATAATGGATCAGATGAAAACTGTTCCTAGACAAATTGTAGAAACAGTGTCTCTGTGTCTGTTACCTGTTTTTTTCTTCTGGGGAGTTTATCTCAACCAGGTTTAAGTAAAGACTGAATGGAGATTTTTTTTTTTTAACATGATTGAGTCAAGAATTATTGGATTTTCTAATAAAACAAAAACAAAACAAAATTTTATTTGATTTAAAAGAAGTTCAATAACATGCCTTTTACAGACATTACTAGAGCTGTGTGTAATTTAAATCAGTTGTCCACTAAAATACATTTAAATAAAAAAAAAGTACATTTTTGGTGCAAAAATTGTTATTCAGTTAAAATGTAATTAATCAAGATTAATTATTTAGAAAGCCTCTAATTAATTAGATACATTTTTTACTACTTGGTGAATGTAGTCACGTTAACAGACCAAACTAAAGCAATGATCATGATTAACATTAGAATGAGCATGTAATAATAATAATAATAATAATAATAACAATAATAATAATAATAATAATAATAATAATAATAATAATAATAATAATA
>JBAMHW010000004.1:20836792-20847222 GCA_037177495.1 Rhadinocentrus ornatus
TGGATGGATGGATGGATGGATGGATGGATGGATGGATGGATGGATGGATGGATGGATGGATGGATGGATGGATGGGTTGTTAAAAACAAATGAGTGATGCTTAAATGAAGAATAGTTTTTCAATTAGATTATTTGTGCTGATATTGATTGTTGAGCAATAGAAGCTGGATCACCGCCTTTTTTTTTACCTCCCCTAATAGAGAATAAAAAGTTAAAATTTGGAGGAGATACCTCGGTGAGAATTACTGGAGCGTCAGTCAGTAAAAAATATTATCATCTAAAATCAGACCATTCATAATAAAAGATTTGTTTGATAGTGATCTGACATTTAAAAGAGCCATGTTGAGTGTTGCAGGAAACTTTGGTTGTGAAGTTGTGGTTATGGGTTCTGTACTAAGAACTGTATGTTTGGGACGTATACATCTGACAGTAGAAGTATGTGGATAAGGATGGACATGTCTGTACTGTCTGCTGGTGATGTGTACTGGTATGTGATGTGTCAGAGAGTAAGTTTTAACTGGGGAGGTGTGTACTAGCTGGACCGTCAATCTGAGAAAGCTTTGCAGGACTGGAGGGTGAGATCAATGTTCATGGTGAGAAGATGTGAACCTGTGTGATTTGGATGTAAGCTGTCTGATTTGAAAAGGTATGGTCTATTGTAGAATTAGGTGAAGTTGTCAATATAGGGGATGTTGATGGAGGGACAATGGCCTTTTAACCAAATATGTAGCTGTCAGATGCGGCTGAACTTAATGTTTCCATAACGGGGGGAAGGAAGTGGACCAGAAATAATGCAGTGTTTATTTAACTGTTTGATGTTATTGATGAGGTTGATAAAAATCCCTCTTTGGCGTCTCTGACTGTTGGAACTTAAGATCATTTGTGCCTGCATGTATAACTATGGTGGAAGAAGATGGGTGGTTGAGAGAGTTTGTAGGCGGAGTTGCTGATGTCTGTGGCTACTGCACCTGAGTGGTAAGATGTGCTGCACCCATTCATGTGGACATGACGGACAATGGAATTCCCGACGATGGGCACACAAGGGCTGGCTCCAGTCGCCAGTAGTTTCCAGGTAGAGGTAGAGCAGCCTGCAGCATCAGGGCGCAATGCCGCGGCCTTCACGGTGGCAGCTGCAGGAGGAGAGACGGTGGCGCCTGCAGCAGTGAACGCAGAAGAAGATAGGGAGGATCCAGCTCGAGCAGTGACGCACTCCCTGCCATGACCGGGGTGCGTCTCGGGGTGTCTCTTCACCGCAGCTTTCAGGAGCTTTCGACACCTCGGGGAGCCCTAGGATGACTGTCAGGTCATCCCCGCCTTGGTCGGCAATGCGCTAATCGATGCTACGCTATCAGTCCTGGCAGCCATAGAGTCACAGCCAGGCAGCGGAGCATCAGACAGAACCTGGAAACAGTTGGATAAAACCAGGCAAACGCTGTTGGAGTTTTTCTTGGGGCGACAGACGACCTCAGACCAAGATGGCAAGTGTTTCGGCGTGGAGCTGGAAGAAGGCCAGGGCGAGGTAGTAGGGTCCCAAGTCACGATGTCCTGGAGCGCCGCTTTAAGTGGCGCTATGTGAATTGACTGCTGGTAGGCTGCATCCCTCATGGAATTCAGCTGATTGTTTTTGTATTTCAGTTCCTCGGATAGCCTCCGGATGTCTTCTTTCAAGTTGGTGATCTGTTTGTTTGTTAATTCCAGACTTTTATCGGAAAGTGCCAAGGCAGCCATTTCAAGCCTTTTCATTCTTTTCTAGACAATCAGCTCCAGCAGCTCCTGAGTTTTTTCCCCAGCACAGAACCAGCCTTCTTGATCATTTTTTTTTCAGCTTTTTTTAAGTCTCTGGATCTGATGCTGCTGCATCCGATGACCACAAAGCTGATTTTACTTTCTACAACCGGCTTATAGAAGATATGCAACATCTTGGTGCAAACATTGAATGTTCTTAGTGTCCTTAGGAAGTAGGGTATGCCCTGTTCCTTCTTGTAGATGCCTCTATTATTTCTATCAGCTGAACTACATTAAAAGCTCTTGAGAAATCAAAGAACATCATCCTTAAAGTGTTACCTGATTTGTCCAGATAAGAGTGGGCTCTCTGAAGCAGGTAGATGATGGCTGTGGATGATGCTGCCCATACAGAAGCTGATTTAGGTCCATTCACACCAGCCTTTTAGATTCAAATCCAAGTCTGTGTGCTTAGAATGTCCGCTTTGTTTAAGTAAAATTTTCTGTTGTTTACTGACCAAAATCACCATCTGCATGTATGTGTTATCATTGGTGTATTATGACCTCTGCTAATGATCTGAAATCATTTGTTCATATATTTGTTTATACACATATGCTGGGTAAGTCGTTGGGGAAGAGCCATGATAGTCTGCCACCTTGAAACTACAGCTGCTGGCAAAGGACAAATAGCACCACTGCAGAATCCCTGAAAGCCAGTGCACGGTGATCAAGACGTGGGAGGAGAAGATAAACAAGAGCAGCTTACTACCCCGGCAAGTTGAGGAGGATCAACATATTAAGCTAGTCTTCCCAAGAAGGAAGGAGCTCAAGAAATAAATATGATTTTAAAAGGAATGCTGAAGTTGACAGCTTTCTCCTCAACAAGTAAGTCAACGGTACTGCCTAAATTAGCCTAAAGTTAACTTTACACCAGCCTCGTTGGTTCAGCAGCATATGTTTACATGATTTTAGTCACTTTCACATCATGGTAAACACAGCCTTTCAGTCGTGTTTAAGCTGGACTAAAAGCCGGTGGGAAGGCTTTATAAGCTGGCTTTTACTGTGACAAAGAGCAAGTGCTGTGTGGAGGCCAGTTTCCTCATTGACACCTGTTCCCCCTGTGAGAACTATTCTTCCTTCTAAACACAGAAGAACCATATCTGTCAGTTTGATGAGATGCAATGAGTTTGCAATATTTATGAAATCAGAAACCTCTTCACCTGAGTGAACACTCCTTGAGCTATCGGATGACATGCTTTCATCGGTGTTGTCAAGGCTTTTTGAGACACGGAGGCTACCATTACCATTATTGCAGGCACTAGAATGCACTATAACTTGGAAAGCGATACACAATTCCAACGCTAGATGGAAGTAATTCTCCCACTGTCACTTTAAGAAGGGCTTTCTCCTACACAGTGTCACATAGTTTTGTTGCCAGCTGTGGTTACGCAGTCGGGCGAGTTTTACATATACCTTTTTTCTCTTTGGCCAAGCCTTGTAACCACTTAATCCTTTCTCCCACTGTTTCCATTTTCCCCTTGTTCTTGAGAAGCACCTGGATTGCCTGGACCCTTTTCCTCTACCTGTGTGACATGGATTGCCTGGATTTCCTGTTGCCTAGGAAACATAGGCCCTGATCTGCTAAAGGTTTGCATGTTTAGAAACATTGATAGCACACATACACAAAAACAAGCTGTAGTTGATTTACTAACCGGGCGCACCAAGAATTGTGTACGTTGAATGTGCAAAATAAAGTGTGCAATCAATTAAGCGTATTTGCCACTGATAAATATGCAAGATGGGCATTTCACCCTGAATGCGCAAAATGTTAGAAGCAGATGCAAACAGATCAACGTAGCACACACAATGTGATTTATCAAACATGAAACGGAGCGCACTGGCTAATTTTGCATCTATATTTAGCACGTCTGAAAAGTAGGTATTAACTGGCACAACTTTACACAGAAATGGCTGCAGTGATTGTTGCAAAGAGGAGGCTAGATACTTCAAAGGAGATGGAGAGATCACATCTTTTCTGATCGTGTAAATATTCTTAGTCTGCCAGAGGCAAAGATTCTTGAAACATATAGCTGTGTTAAATATATATATATAGTATATATAAGCAATAAGAAGATGCTATTATTTAGAGCTGGCGTTGCTGCTGACAGCATTTAGAGGTCTAATGGCCTGCGGTATGAAGCTGTCCCTGAGCCTGGTGGTACGGGCTTAAAAACTGCAAAACCGTTACAGACGGTAGCAGACAAAACAGGTTGTGACTGGGGTGGCTGGGGTCCTTAATGATTTTGAGGGTCTTCCTCCTACACCGCTGGGTGTAGAGGTCCTCCATGGATGGCAGGACTATCCCAATGATGTGCTGAGCAGTTTTCACCACCCATTGTAGAGCCTTGTGGTGGAGGGCGGTGCAGCTGCTGTACCAGGCGGTGATGCAGGACACTCTCAATGTTGCACCTATAAAAGTTGCAAAGTATCCTTGAGTCCATGTTGAGCCTCCGTAGCCTGCGGAGAAAGAAGGGCCTCTGTCTGGCTGACTTTGTAATAAAGTCAGTATGATGAGTCCAGGTGAGGTCCTCACTGATGTGGACCCTAAGGAACCTCAAGCTGTTGACTCATTCCACCGTCGCACCGCTGATGGAAATGGGGGCGTGTTCCTCCCTCTGCCTCCTCCTGACGTCCACAATCAGTTCCTTATTTTTTTTTATGTTAAGATGGAGATTGTTGTCCTGGCAACAAGACGTCAGGCCTCTGACCATCTTTCTGTAGCCCATCTCGTCATTGCTGGTGATTAGGCCAATGACGGTTGTATCGCCAGCTAATTTAACGATGGTATTGAAGCTGTGGGTGGCCACGCAATCATGCATGAACAAGTACAGCAGAGGACTCCTCAGAGAGCACACAGCCCTGGAGGGCGCCGGTGTTCTGAGTCAGGGTGGAGGATTTTGTGCCGCATAACCTGCGGTCTGCCTGTCAAGAAGTTCAGGATCCAGTCACAGACACTGCTGTTGAGCCCAAGGTCTCTGAGCTTAGCAATGAGTTTTGAGGGCACAATGGTGTTAAACACTGAGCTTTAGTCAATACTCTGGTCCAGATGGGAAAGGGCAGTGTGGAGGGTGAAGGGGATGGCATCTTCAGTTGATCTATAAGGCCTGTAGGCAAACTGAAGAGGGTCCAATGAGTCTGGGATGGCGGAAGTGATGATTGATTTGACTAACCGCTCAAAGCACTTCATGATGGTGGAAGTGAGTGCTACTGGGCGGGGACTACAGACTGTGACAGACAGTGTTTTTAATCCGGCCCACATGCTCCTGCTGTTGGAGCCCTTGTAATGAGACTCTACTTTGTCCCTGTACTGTCTCTTCGCACTACAGATAGCTCTCCTGAGTGCATACTTAGACTTCCTGTACTCCAAGTCACCTGAGTTAAAGGTATCTGTTAGTGATTTAAGTTTAGCACGGACTACCCAGGGCTTCTGATTTGGAAATGTCCGCACAGTAATCCTCGGTACGACGTCATCGATGCATTTCCCGATGCAACCAATGACCGTGTCCGTGTATGTGTTAGGTGAGCTCCATCAGTTGCTAAATATTGGTCAGATGCATCTCCTTGGCTGGCCCCCACCTGTCTTATTTGCAGAGGTTAGCCTTTTATCTTGTCACCTCCTTTTAATGTCATCTGGTGTTCTTGTAGTTTTGCCAACAGCATTTACTGTTTAGCAAATACTCTTCCATATTGAAGTCATTCTTCTGGCATTTAGATTTCTTTGCTGGAGGTCAGCGATATTTTTATTTGCCTCGTCCACTAATATCTATAACTTTATCGGGTCAAATTTCATTTTGCGTTTGCGACCTTCTTGCTCCCCTTCTTAACTCCATAAAACCATAACCCACGCTAAATCCTCATTTGATTAATGCTGTCTGCGCCTGTTATTGCACCAACATACTTAGTTGATTACTCGCATGCAATTTTGTGCTTTTTAACAGGGATCTTAGCCAAATCAGAGACATAATAAATTATATTCTGTTTTGTCAACTGCTCGGTCTCAGAGTCTTCCCTGCCTGATGTGTGGTCACGGGTGGCGGCGTGAACCGCGGGGTTCTGTTTAGATCAGGGTGAGCAGAGTTATACCACAGTTTAATAAAATAAAACCAAAACAGACTGTCAACTTCCAATCTTGGCCCTTCAAGTGGCCAGGCCTGCAGCCTCTGGCAGTATTCCGGGCGGGATCTTGCCGACGACACTTCCTCTGGTGTCCGCGCGCTTCTTCCCCATCGTAGGGCCTAGCCCACCAACGACCTGTAAAGAAGACGGAAACACGCCCGCGGCAGTCCTCTGGGGGATACCCCTACACCTTTCCGCCTGCCCTGCAGCTGGCACCTCAACACGGGCCCCACACCAATGACTGGAAGGTCTGCATTAGATTGTAGATGTACTTACACTCTTCCTGGGGCGACAGAGTTCCTGTGACCCAGGCTGGAGTAGCTGCGCTCATAGATCTGCTGCTGTGGCACTCCCGACAGGATCCGCTTGCCACTCCTCTGAGGTCCCGCTGCATGTCGCCTTCTCCAGCCGCCCTTCTCATCACGCTGCTTCCTATGTACTCTACCTATATATAAGATATGATATAATATCTACATACTATATATGATATGAGTTATTGATGCACATATTTTCATATGGGGAATTTATGTTTAAGGACCAAATGCATGTGAAAGAAACATGATTCTAAAATCTTGTTAAAGATGGCTACATTCTACAAATTCAAGATGTGTTATGCTGTGATTCACAAAGTCTTTTTAGAGCAGCATATGTGATCATCTTTATCCCTTTCAGTTTTGGTATTTCCCTAGTACCTCCCTCGGACCAAAATCAATAAATCTCATTTACCTGTACCAGAGTGCCTGAAAACTACTTTTAAAAATATTTTCAATATATGGAGAATGGTCGGAGAAAGTAGATTCATCTTAAATACAGTGATAGGAAGATTAATAAACTGAAATATATCCCACTTTAAGTAATCAAGTGAAAAGCTTGATTTGTTTTTTCTTCAAATAAGTGGTGGAGTTTGTTTAACTTAAAAATAGATGTTTGTAATTAAGATTTGGTAGATCACACAAACAAAGACATCACAAGAGGAATACTAAAATCTAGTTGATTTAACTCAGAAATATAATTTCTTGTGCTCAAACAATATAGCAGTTTAGGTAAAAGCTGTGTCCCAATTCATCCCATTCGTCGGCTACATACGTCGTCTTGGTACTGTCCCATTTCAAAGGAGCCACCCAATCCACCCTACAAATCCACACTTCCTTTGGCCCTAAACGAAGGCTGCTGGTGGTGATGCGTTCTTCACGGCCTCTTATCTCCCAGAATTCATTGCGCACAAGACAGTAGCGAATGAGCTACCGAGCTCAGAAAAATATGTTGTTTTTTTCCCTACATTTTGGTAATAATGTGACAAAACCAAGTACATTAAACATGTATGTTAAATGGTGACATTAAAATTCTGTAATATTTGATATTCATGGATTTTTAAAGGCTTAATGAAGTGTGTACTGGCAAAAACAACAAAACAACAGAGCCTCAGACAGGTTTTTTTTTTTGTTACATTTTTACTTTGTCACTGAAGTTTCCTATGATATGCAAACAGTCATTTCAGAGGTTTAAGTGATTCAACGTCCCACGTTGCTGCAATGGGAAATTCTTGTTGGCTAGGTAGGCTGTCCCATTTCACAAACGTTAAACGGACTGTGTAGACTAGTAGGACACTCCATAGCTTGCATAGTCTAAACACTCCGAAGTGTGCAGACCCTGAATTAGAACATTGCTAAATACTATTCTTGCTCAAACTACATAATAAAATGATTAAAAAAATTGCAAAAACATTTTTAAGTAATAGTAGTATTTTTAAGGTTTATAATTTTTTCAGTGTAGAGTGGAATTCACACAAAACACAGACACACACAGTATTGATCGACTGAGAAAACCTTCAATAAAGCTCTTTCTCTCCTCAACTAACTCACAAGCAGGCAGATTGTACAAACAACTTCCTAACACACAATAAAAATGACAGAAAACCACACTCAAGCATCAAGTAGCTGTGTTTGATAGTGTGGAGTAAAGCTTGATTTGCTCCTTTGGCTCCCCGGAGTTTGGATCCTGTCCCTGCTCTTTGGCTATCTTCTGCCATTTCTTCCATGCCAACTCTGGTGTTCTCTTTCTTACACATGCACACACACACGCACACACGTGTATACGTACACACACTGCTTGCCAACTGTTACGCTATCCAAGCCAGAATGACCATGTGTTGTATCCTTCTAATGTCTCCATCATAACAGCAGCACTCCTAATAGCTCTTATGTGACATACACACATGCACACACACACACACAGGTCCATACCACCCTAACATTGTCCTTGTTCTCCTCAGGTATTCGGATCAATGAGAGCTGACGTCATTACAATACAGCAGGCTGATCTTAACACACAAACACACACGTGTAAATGTACACACCAGCCTCCGAGAATAAACACAATAATTGAAATATTTTCAACCTGATTAGGTCTGGCCTGCTGGCTGGGTCGGTTGCTAGGGCTGTGCTCCCTGGTTGCTAGGGGGAGTAAATCATCTGGCATTATTTGATTTCTGTTCCAGATATGAAACCGTTACCGCGGCGATTAAATGTCTCACAGCTTAGACACCTTGGGGGAGTGTGGGGGGTGGTGGGGGGTGGACTGAAGAAGAGAAAAGGTAGAGAGACTGAGAGCGAGATTAAGTTGAGGAAGGAAGGGAGTGAGAGGCGTCCCTCAGGAGAAGGAAATATGAGAAAAGGTGAGAATAAAAATGCCTAAATACAGAAATGCAGTGTGTGCAAAGGGAGAGAATAACAGGGTAATAAGGATGAAATGTTTTCCTGCACTTGCATGTCTCAGTTGGCTTTTCTTTCCTCCTGACAGCTAACAGGTTAGTGTGTGTGTGTGTAATGAGTTTATTCTCACATGCGTGCACAGTTTCCAATGGGGCTGACACACATACATTCTGTTGTGTGTGTGTGCGTGCTCTAGAGTTGTTTGTACTGTGTTGATATAGAGATGTTTACAGAGTCATGGTGAGGGCACAGGGATCCACCTCCACTTGGGAGATGTGGGCGTTCTCCAGTGTTTATAAAACACAAACTGAACCAACTGTTCCCAGTGGCATGCATGTTATACTTCACAGAGAAGAAGATGAGCACAAGAGAAGAAAGTGAAAGGTAAATTTTCCTTCTGTAAGAGCCTGTTTTACTTATTTATAATTAACACAGCACTACAATTCTTCAGGAGATTATACAGAGCCTTCAACTGAGGGTGTTACACTCATGAATTGGTTAAACCAGGGGAGGTCTATGATACTTTACATATAAATTTACAACCTCTTTTTTTAAAGTTCAAAATCACATGCTGATACAAAAGGTATTTAAAAAAAAAAAAACTTTTATGCAGACAATACTCAATTTTATTTGCCCTCAAAAGAAAATAAAAAAAAAATTTCCTAAAAAGTTTCCTGATCAGTTGATGGGGTGTCTCTAAGACGTCAAAAATTAGATGGCTTTAAACTTTTTTGTTTAAAGTGTGGTTCATGCGTTTACATCCTGCTTGTACCATTGTAATGAGCTGTTTACCTGGCACTAAAAAACATAAACACATCATCCCTGTTCTGACTTCACTACATTGGCTACCTGTAAAATTTAGAATTAATTTTAAAATGTACTATTTGTATTTAAATCGTTAAATGGACTGGCACCAATAAACATATCAGACCTTTTAGAACTATACATAACGCCACAGAGGACTGCAGAAAAGCTCCTTCTTGTTGTTCGTAGATCCAGACATGTGACCAGAGGAGACCCAGCTTTTCACTATTGGCACCCGAACTGTGGTATGACCTCCCCACTATGGTTGCTCACTCTGGAAACCTTTAAATCATGCTTTACAACACATTTGTAAAGCATGATTTAAAATATGAAATGAAGTAATTAAGAGGCTAAAACACAGGGATGCAGAAAACTTTTTATTGAGACATTTCTCTCTTGCCTCCTCCTCTTTCCCACAGCAGCTTCCTAGACCAAGGTGGTACTGCCAAATAAATGCCTCAGTGCCACTGCTGGCTCTGTAGTTTGATGCCACAGCGACCTACGGTGAACACACATTGGCATATGAAAGCAAACATTATGTTTATATGTACTTTATGGGTACTTTGCAGTCTCTTGTCTAAAATGTGTGCAATCAGCTACTGCTACTCAACAGTACCATCAAACGGGCCAGTTCCAGATTGCTGGGCTGGTCACGCCTGTGGGATGCCATCAACTGATAAAGACACGTCACGACACAGTAAGATGAAATTTTCTGAAGAAGACTGAAGTTTCAGTTGAAACATGTCAAGGTAAAATCACACCTTAAAAAACTCTTTGTCAGATGAAAAGAACTCTTACAACTGTCAACTTTGCTTGCCAAGATAATGCCAAATTCTGATTTTTAATATGGTCTGAGTAATAACTCTGTTGTTCATGCAATAAATTCTTTAAAAAAAAAAAAAAAAAAAATCAATGTACCATTTATTTGAAAAATTTTGGCTTTATTTATTTATTTATTTATTTATTTATTTATTTATTTATTTATTTATTTCTTTATTTATTTATTTATTTATTTAT
>JBAMHW010000004.1:20870433-20895272 GCA_037177495.1 Rhadinocentrus ornatus
AGATAGATAGATAGATAGATAGATAGATAGATAGATAGATAGATAGATAGATAGATAGATAGATAGATAGATAACACACAAAAAGAAAAGGAAGGGCTGATGTAGCCTGATGCTAGGCTATAATAAACCCATTGGTCATAATAAACCTTTTGATTATTTTACCTGCAGTGCTTTTATATTTAAAGATAGTTTCCAGAGCTTGTGAAGAATCTGATAATATATTAATGGTATTATGATGGCCTGTTTTTTCTGCCTTCACGCAAGGTTAAATTTATATAGTTATTTTTTATTATTATTTATTGCAAAAATGATTTTTCCAAAAAAGTTTCCAATTTAGTTGAAAATATTTTTTTTTTCTTATTTGTCATGTCTCTCAGCACAGTAGTTACTGCGCGCGCACACACATACACTAGCCTATGAAGCCTTTGCTGAAGGAGATCAAACCTATATTTTCTAATTAATCGCGCTCTTGAAATTACCCGATTATAATAAAGCGTTTCCCTCTCACAAAAAAAAGAAAAAAAAAGAAAGAGAGAGAGAGAATAAAAGTAGGAATTTTACACCGCGAACGTGGAATGAACGAGTTAATGTGATTGTTTCGGTCGAAGGGGACGTTTCCTGGGGCCTTATGGGGAAATAATGTCCTTATGAATTAAATAATAGGGTTATTACTTTCATTGATTTTAGCTGTCTGGGAATTTAGTGTTCAGCTTCGGTCTTAACCCATCCTCCCCCTGCTGTTTTTCACTCTGGCTCCCTCCTCATCCTCTTGTCTAATTATTTTTTTCCTGCAAGACCCCCGCTTCCTAAAGCGCAAATAGCAGAGTCACTGAGCGAAAATTATGTAAATATTATTAAAGGGACTCAGGCACGGAAATTCATTTTAGGTCGGCGCAGCAAAGTAAAGCTCTGTCCCTCGGATCTCCCTCAATTTATTTGCAAATAAAGGCGAGGTGACCGGGAGGGATCAGGGATATTTAGCCGGGCTGTCAACACTCCTCCTCTGTGCACCAGCTCGCCAGAATTAATGGTTTTAATAATTGGGATTTCAGTTTCCAGGGAATTGGTGTCGTTTACACTTCATAAGCCAAACACACTCTTTCTAAACGGGCAATGGCGCGCGTCCAGCTAGTGCACGCATGCAGGCCAGTACGCACATGGACATTTGGGGATCGCTGTCTCCTAAACATCTTTAATTCACCTCTTCTTCACTTTCGTCCACTTTTTTTTCGTTTTTCTTGAGTTCAGACAACAACTGTGAAAAAACATATTAATGCATGCCCAGCACATCACTCGCATCCTCTCTCTCCTCCTATATCTTTATCTGTCTCCCCCCCGAGGGACTTGCAGTCCTATTAGAACAAATGACGAGGGCCCAGGCGCTTTTGTAAAAAGGCGCAGGCAGGCGGGCGCGCGCCTGTCCTATTATGTGCGACACATGATCAATAGGGCGATAACACTGCAACATCAATATAAGCGACAGAACAATGAGGGATATCATCGAACATCTATCTTAATATAGCCGACTACAAGGGCCGTCTGACAGCCGCGGCAGCTCATGAAAATTCCGCCCCACGAATCTACCATCTCATCCTCCTCCTCCTTGCGCTCAATAGACTATGCGCACTCACGCACACGAGTCGCGCGCAAACACACATTGATGGTGCAGCTGGCGCGGCTATTATTTTCCCATTTCAATTTGACACCCCTGCCTTTCATGCTAATTCTATTATTGTAGGAAGTTTATGTGATTCCATATCACTAGAAATCGGTAATGTCTAATAACCCTTTGGGCTGAAAGGAGGCGGGGGGAAACTGCCTCGAGACCCGCGGCAGCCAGTGGGAAAATAATTACTTTTATATCAAAACTCAGCAGGAGGCGCAGGGTCCTATAGCCCACGGCCACTAACCTCATTCCAGCTCGGCCTTTCAAATGAATAAATTTGTTAAAGCAATAAATACAAACAGCCAGACGGACTTGAGCCCCAGTTCTGGCTCACAACACAGAGAGAAAAGGGGGATTTATCTGCTGTAACATGACAAAACTCCAGCCATGAGCCAAGGCTCTGCCACACAGCAACCACCCCTTTTTTGTACCCTTCGACCCTCAAAATGGCCCCGGAAAAACAGTGATTCAATTTAAACAATAACTTTATTTATCAAAATGTTAACATATAAATATCATTATCTGATTTTTTTTTTTTTTTTTACAATATCTGAGGATTTATGTTGTGTGTATGTTTATTGTAGCCTAGGTTTTATTACAAGTTGTTCACTGAAAAGAAAAGAAAGAAAAGAGAGAGACCTGCTTCTGAAGGTGTTTGCAGGTTCAGAGTTGGCCTAAAGCCTGATTATTGGGGCAACCACAGCCTTAGGTAGCCATGTGGATTCATCACACCTTCTGATTAAAAAATAGATGAGGATTAAGTCTCCTGATTCCTGATATGCTTCACTCAGCAGAGCTTTGGGAATGTTTGAATAGTCTGAGGGTTGTTTCTGGTCCTTTGTTTATGTTTGCTCCTTGAAAGTGTTAGTCCATGTCGAGATCTTCTCCATCTGTTCCGGGTGTTTCTTGACAGTCTGTGTTTGTCGTGAGACACTCGGAGAGATCTGGAGATGCTCGCTCCTCTCTTGCACACTTTTCTTTTGCACACAGCTCCGCAGACTGGCAGCCATTGGCCACAACCTCTGTTTGAACTTTGAGACTCTTCTCGCTTGTGTCACTGGACTGTGTGGAAATCAGCCTGGTCAAAGCTATCTGAGTCATATTGTTTATTGGAGCAGAAACAAGGAGTTTTGCATTACTGCAGTCACCACCACACTCCTCCGCATTGCTTCCCTCTCTGTTGCTCATGTGTTTGTGGTGATGTTGTGTGTTAAGCTCCATATGATCCAAGTTCAAAGGGTTGGTGTGGCTTCCAAAGCTGGAGAGGTCAGAGGGAGCTGGGCTCCCCTCAGTTGGCACACACCTTTGTGCCTGACTAAGTCTGTTAATGTCCTGACCTGGTGTGGCCTTAAGGGCTGTTTGGGGCACTAAAAAGCCCAAAGGCTGATGGGTAATGGGGTAAAGCAGGAAATGACCTTTTCCCACCAGTGTTCTCTGGTTGGGCAGTGAAGGGAAGTCCAGGTGCGATTTCCGCCGAGGCATGGTATCAGAGAGGAGGCTCTCCACGCTGAAAGGGTTTCTTTTCTGCAGGGCAGAGGACCTTTGACCTGCAGGACTAGAGCTGTGCGTGCTGCCTGGAGATACCTGCTCTGGTTCTTCTGTGGTTCTTTGGTTTGTGTGGTTTTGTAGGTGACTGAAGTTATGTTGTGTTTGGTCACAGCTGGAATTGGTTTGGAGTTCCCCTGCACCTTTTGTTGCTGGCAGTTCGATGTGAATAGTCCCATTAACGCTCGTGGGCTGCTGCTCGCTGTCAGTGAACTGCGACACCCCGCTGTCACTCTCCGAGCCTCCAGGTGTGTGGAAGCTTTCACCTGCGAGAAGTTTGTTCTGTGACTTCAGCAGCTTCCTCTCCTGTTTCCGTTTCTTCTTTTCTGCCCGCTCTCGCTCCCTTCGTGCAATCTCCTCGGGGTCCATGGGCTCACCGCTGCACGTGGTCGGGTGCGAGTTGTGAGCGGGTCGTCCGGGCCCTTTCTTTGTGTTCTCCTTTTTTCTCCATTTAGCTCGTCTGTTTTGGAACCACACCTATGCACATGTACACACATAAATATACACATGAAGATTTTACATACATTAGGTTAATTATACCAGAAAACATGGCAGCATGTGATAAAGAAGCAGAAGGTCAACACTCGTCTTTGTAATTATTATATCTTATTAAACTGTTGTAGACATATAGTTAAAATTGTAAAGATTTGTTGTTATTCTTTCTTTAGTATAAATGTTTATGCTTTTTCTAATTTAAAGATATGTTGGTACTTCCTGATTCATTCTGTTATTTCAAATCACAAAGGAAACTTATCAGCAATTGACAAAAATAATTAAAATAATAAGTGCAGCATAGCTGGGACTATAATCATATGTAGTTTTTTTTTTACTTAATTCAACAATAACACACACAATATCATAAAAACATCTGAATAAAGTCTAAAATATTTACTTTCTGGTTGTGTGTAAGAAATAAGCAGCTTAAACTAGTGTTTTTCTATCACTGAAAACACAAAAAACTATGCATTAATTCACTGATGTGGGCAATCAAGCCAATTCTCACCTGAATCTGATAACAACTGACTTCAAATCTACCAAAATAAACTGATAGAGTGATAAAGAAAAAAATGACATATTGTGCACAAATCCCCATAAATACCACAAAACCCTGAAACATCTCAAATTACTGATCTCTCTCCATGGGTCTTAGCAGTTTTTTAACACCTTGAGACTACACGAGGTTAATAGGTCACAGCCGAGGACCGATAAATGCACAGATGTGCCTGTGTTAATTACCAATGAGTCTGTGTAATGGGCACCTCCGCAAATTACATTTAATTGTTCCACAGCTAAATCAGCCATATCCCGTCTGTGCATATTCTTCCACACCCAGCCGTCTGCTCATTCATATGGGGCACGGAGCACAGCGGTACCCCTCTTCTAACTGAGCCAAGACAGGGAGCTTCCGCCTTGCAGCTCTCACTGGCTGGCCTCTGGGTGCTCTAACAGCCGCCTGTTTGGCGCTGATAGCACCAGGAGTTTAGCATGCACAAGTAGGATCTGAGAACATTGCATAATAGGAATGGGAGACCAACATCATGTCGACAATGGTGCTTCATATGAATTGTTAATGTCGGTTCTATCTTTCTCTGGCAAACCTGGTGATAAAGGAGCATTAAGCTGCTTGAGGGAACAATAATCTGAGGTTTAGGAACCAAATCCCCAAACAACATACAGCAACAGCAAGCTCTGTTTCTGTCGAGCTTGTATACCCATCAAGCAAGCAAATTGTATGTGGCCTTTACATTTATAAATACATGGATAGCCATTGCCTAAAAATGACATATAGCCTGCATAAAATACAACTACAACAATAAGAAACAGCTTTTACATCACTAAAACAAATTAGTATTATGCATAATGCATAATTATTATTATTATTATTATTATTATTAACAAATTACAGAACCTACTACTAGCAAGCTATAGATGGCAATATTTTTTTTCAAATAAAAGGTTGCTTTTCGTTTCACAATCAATCAAATAAAAAATTAAATACCCCTAAGCTCTGATAAGCTGTTACATAAATAATAATAATAATAATAATAATAATAATAATAATAATAATAATAATTATTATTATTATTATTATTATTATTATTATTATTATTATTATTATAATAATAATTATTATTATTATTATTATTATTATTATTATTCAACTTTTCTGATAGGTAAAATACTTAGGTAATGTTAATATTAAAAAACTTCCCAATAACACTAAATTATTGCATCAAGTCACAACCATTATTTCTTTTACCACTGCTACTAATACTAGACCTACTAGTTGTAGTGAAGATATAATTTATATTAGAATGGTAATTTTGGTTTCTTTTTAAAATTATAAAATTGCAATTCAACAATTTAAACCAATAAAACATAATTATAAAATGAAAGAAACGCTACAGTAAAATTGTGATCAATTTAAATTATGCTATTATATGGATATTAAACATAAAAATAAATAAATAAATAAATACGTACATTTAATAAAACATCTCGTTTCTATCCGTCGGTTTTCCCGGGATTTTTTAATTAACCCATAAATCAATAGGTTGCCTTCATGTATAATTCAAAAGAGGCTCATTTTTTCCAGTGCTTTGATTATTGACAGACTATCTCAGTATGGGACAGGCCTCGTGGTCCATTACAAAACAAGACTCTGTCGAAGTGATGACAATAAAAACAAAAAAAACTCGAGAACAGCTGATTTCAAACAACAGGAAAGTGCCAACCTTGGAAAATGAAGTCTCTCAAAATGTGTGATTTATTTGCTTGTCGTTACCTGAACTCTTGACTCCACGAGGTCAAGCCTGAGCGCGAGCGCCTCCCGCATGAACACATCCGGATAGTGACTCTCGTTGAAAGCCTTCTCCAGCTCCTCCAGCTGCCACCCGGTGAAATTCGTCCTCGTACGTCTCCGTTTGCAACCGGGACTGTCCTTATCAGGGTCCCCGGAATCTGCAGACGTGTGTGTGTATGTTTGAGTGTTAATGTGTGAGCGTGTGTGAGAGAGAGAGAGAGAGAGAAAGACAGAGAGAGGCAAAGAGAGAGAGAGACACAGGCGTTCATACGTTTCGTTGAACAATTGGCTTGGAAATTTAAACCAGTTTAGTGACCACTTTGTTTTTTTTTAGTTTGTTTTTCTTGTGCTGTTTGTTTTAATTTTGATGTCAGCGGTAAATAATGTCTAAAAAATTATCCTAATGCACTCTGCGTGAATGGGCTGTATAGGCTTATTAGCTAATTGTTATTTGGCAAGGTTTCCGACTAACTGCAATAGACCTCTGTTTTGGTTTTGGGCACTGATTGAGCTGGTAGGACATGTAACTTAACAGTCTAATGACAAGATAGCTTCTATTCCAGCCTGCATTTGAAATTTGATGATAAAATGATCAAAACTGAGCAGTTGTTTATTTATTTGTGCATTTAATTTTTTTAATCTCTGAGCTTTAAACTTATGTCTCCTTTTAGATTTTTTAAAAGTTGCCTTTAGTTTTGCTTCATTAAACTTTTGTTGAATGTTTTAAAGCTGGCTGGTTATAGAGAGCCTACATAAACACTTCTTATTAATAGCATATAGTTTCCACTCACCGGTGGTAATGGTTAATAAGATATTGGACAAGAAGAGCCAGGCCTACCTGAGAGTTTGAACTGCTGACCATCGGACGAGAGCAGTGGATTGGAGCTGACCACCGAGGCCGAGCAGGAGCCGTTTAGTAATCCGTCTATAGAGAAAGGTACGGCGGCTGCGGACTGCAGCTGGTGTCCGCTTGTGAGCTCGTAGACGTGCTGGTGATGGTGGTGATGATGGGGACCGAGTGGGTAAGGGAAACCCACCAGCCCGCCCAAGGAGCCTCTGAACTGGGCGTGAGGATGCTCGAGAACCCGACTGTCCATGCTCGCCGGGGCTGCGGCGGGGCCGAAGTGAAGATGCAGAGGGAGGCAGTGTGGCTGAACATGCAGTCAAAAAAAGTCAGGGAGCGGAGGAAGAAGCGGCGGAAGGGAACAGAAGGAGGAGGTGCAAAAGCGGAGGGGGAAAGAGGGGAACCAGGCAAGCGGCCGTCTCCCGCGGCCACGTTGAGGTCTAAAGTGAAACGGTGGTACCTGGCTTTGGGAGACACTTCACGTTTACGATCCAGTCGAGATGTTAACCCTGCTCTTTCTCTCAGTGAGCCAGCTCATTAGGACTCCTCCATCTGCTCGCGGGACCAATAAGAAACATTAATCGCTATGTGACGTCAGAGGCTAGATTAGGGGGGGTAAGGGAAAGCATGAGAGAGAGAGAAAGAGAGAGAGAGAGAGAGAGAGAGAGAGAGAGAGAGAGAAAGGAGGAAACGTTTTTTTCTTTCTTTTTTTAAAACTCTTTCGGATAAATCGCTAATTACCTGTCGCGTCCCTTTAATTCAGACTTATCAAAACAATGAGAACAAGCCTTGTCACAAGGCAAAACTGGCACCTGGAAATTATCTTATTAAGTGACTTATAAGCCAACTCCATGAAATTCTAAAGAAAAAAACATTTAAAAAAATAATAACTGCAGCAATAGGTCCAGGAAATAGTTCTCTCGGTTATTTCAGCGCGTACTGCAAGCTTTGTGCATGTAAGTGTTTTACAGGGACGTTCGGGCCAGATTGATCCAATAACAGCGCCATGTCATCCCATTTTCCTGAGCTGTCACATCAAATTTTAAACTACAAACCTCTTTCCACACCACCACACCCACCCAAACACACACACACAAAAGAACCCCTGTAGTACTCTGCATTTATTTTCGAGTTTCTGAACAGCTCATGTCAGTGCTGGTATAGTGGACCTAGTCTGATGGGTTTCCTGAAAGCACAGATCAAATTGCTGCTTATTGAGGATAGCCATGAAACTTTCTTTAAATAAGCTGAAGGAAAAATAAAAGCATTGTTCACATTTAAACCTAACCATGAACAAACAAAATATTTGCAAAATCTTTTCATTCATGACAGAGCATTTCCAGGGATAAGTTTTGCGAAATATCTAGAAATATAATCACTTATTTAAAAGTTGAGTTTAAAACTTTTAATCTTTTAAAGCAGTGGTTCCCAACCTGGGGTCTCTGACCCCCTAAGGGGACCCCCAAAGAGCACAAGGGGTCCCCAAAGTTTTGACTGTACAGATCATATATGTTTATTAAAATAAGGCCATGTTCACACAGCTGTATCTGCTTTTTTTTTCTTCTTCTTCTTCTTCTTTTGTGGTCTTAATAATATTTTCTAAAGTATATCATATTTTAAATACTAACTTTTTAAAAGATGGTTAATTAGGAAACTACTTGCATGTGTGTCTGGAAAGATGTTTTTGTCCTCCTCCAGTGACCTGTCAATCACCCGAGGTTGCACCTGGAGTGTCCAATCAGATTTTAGAGGTGGCCAGGGTGGCCCTTGTGAACTGACTTTAAATGACAGAAGTCGCTGATCGGTCCTGGTCTTCTGTACTTTTTAACTGTCACATTCCAGCTTAGTAAGATTAGCCTATATGCTTTAACTAATTTAACAGATGCATTCTGGTCTTTTCTGGGTAATTAAGCAGTCACCTATCAAGTAAACTGGGGGTGGTTGTGGCACAGAAGATAAAGTGGATGTTTTCAGATCATTAGGTCATGGTTTGATCTCTGGTTTTCTCAGCCCACATGCTGATGTTTCCTGAACCAGGATACCGAAACCCCACATTGCTTGTGATGTCTTCTTAGGGTGCATTCACAAACCACTAGACTGGGTCCGATTAGAGACCCGGTTCAATGGGGGACTGCAATATTCTTCCAAATAGAGACTGTGTTCACACTGCACTTTTCAAACAGATTTAACCTTTAAAATAATAAGTTCCACTCTCCACCAGAGTCTGCGCTGCACCAAGAATTACTGAAGAAGAAGACGAGACAACCAATGAAGAAGAAAAACTTCATCTGTTGAGTTATGCAGAACAACTTCAGTTTCTATTACATAACAATTAAATATAGAGCTGCATCAGATTAGATATTGGGTTAATGATTCCATGTCCGACTGCAAACTAGTTCTCCTATCCAGAGCCACCGATTGTCCCACACACACATGTATGTTTTGGTTGTGTTTACCCGTATTGCCGTGCACTGAACCCACATTGCACTTTGTTTTGTAGTCTGCTTCCTGTATTTGGTCTGCATGAAACGGACCAAGATCTGCACACTTCTTTAATAAGAATCAGAATTTATTTGCGCATTCATAATACCCCAAATGAGGTGGACTTTCCGAGAAAATGGAATTCGAATCAAAAAGACTGGTGTGAATGCGCCCATAGATGTTTGAATATGTGTATGATAGAAAGAAAAAATCTTTACGTAAAACATCCTGTACAGGCTAAGAGGAGCTGTATAAATATATGGCTGAATGTGGCTTGCAGAGTAAAACACTATGAATTATCAGAAAGAATTGAATATGCAGGCCATTTTAGAAGTGGATATTTTAGGACCCAAAGCAAACACAGCCATGGGGCCCTTCACTTCCCTTATTTTTCACCATTTTTTAATGCTTATTTATTTAACACCTACATGCAGCTTTACATAGTCAGACTAAAAAATCCATTCTGGAGTGGCCACAAAATGCAAAATTAAGAACTGGTTCAGAATTTTAACTAATCTTCTAATTTCTTGCAAATGATGTGCCATAAAAATAATAGTATCTTGGTTGAATTTGTTTATAGCTGTGTGGATTTGTAGCTTCTCGGATTTCTTTGTGATGTGTTCAACAGACGTTTTTTAGTAAGCTAGTAGATTTTTACAATTATTTAAGCTAGTGTAGATATTATTAAATAATTGTAAAAATTTACTAGCTTGCTAAAAACGTAAAAATAAGTAGCATCAAAAGTGCATAAAACAGCTTTTTATTTTCACTGTAAGCAAACCTAAATCTTTTTCTCTATTTTTCATTTGCATAATGATAATTAGTGCTTGTGATCAGCACCCCTATTATTACACCCCTTTGTTTTAATTGTGTCATTTACTTTTTTGCACTGTTGAGCAGCACTCTGTTAGCTATCCTGGAGTGTGATTCAGGTGGCTCCATAATTATTTTCTGTAAATCAATTAAGCATTTTTTTAAAAATTTAATTTAATGTTTTATTTGGATGAACTATATTTTTTGTAAAATATTTAAATACAATCCTTCAGTTACTTGATTTGATATTTATGGTAGTCCTTGGTAGCTTTGCTGTGCCCAAGTCAACCCAAGACCTCTGCCTGATAACAAAATCCACCTCTAGTCTATTTCGCATGGTCCATTTAAATCGGACCATGTTCTGCCAGAGCAGCTTTATTGATCCTCAGCTTTGTTACTAAAATGCTGCTGAAGTCTGGTACAAAGATAAACATCATTCTTCTAAAAGATTTTCAATCATTTTTGTTTTGATTATGCTGGTGGAAAATGAAAAAGAAACTGTTTAAAATCTCCCATACATGTTCAGCTGGGAGGATACTGCATATAATTTTCAAACTCATCAAACCATTCAGTGCCCTTTAGTTCCCGAAGGATGATGGGAATCAGCATCTTTCCCACATGGAGATCTTTTTTTTCCTTTTAATCACATGATAAAGATTATCATTCAAAGCGACTTTGTACTGATTTGCAGTCACCTATTCCTCTAAGAGAACCAGCGACCTTCATTGGGTCACACTGTTAACTGAGTCAAGATTCCTTTTTTGTAGGAGTGAAAAGTTGAAGTTTCTTCTTTATTTATTGCCTGCTAAAGATTATCATAGCAAGCATGTGCAACCCTGGGTCTTTGCTTTGTTTTTGTTTTTTTTAATTGATGCAAAAACACAAAGGTGTTTCATTTTAAGTGTCATGTCTTCTCATTTGATTTACATTACAAGCTGATTTAAACACCAAATGTGAAAAAAAGATTCAGCCACAAGAAGTGGCTTACTAAGGCAATGCACCATATTGTCACACTTGAGCATGCTATATACAGCATAGAACATCCACAGCATCAAACTACAACAACTGACATGGCATTGTAAACTCAAACGTTAATCGTTATCTGTACCACTTATTCCATAACATGCATGTCTTTGGATGGTGTGAGGAAGCCGGAGAGACCCCACGCATACACGGGGAGAACATGCAAACTCCACACAGAAAGGCCACCAACCACCCACATTTGAACCTCCCCAGCCAAGGCTCGAACCAGCAACCTTCTTGCTGTGAGGCTGCGGTGCTAACCACCACACCACCGTGCAGCCAAAACCCAAATGTCCAAAGTAATTAAATAGATTAAGTAGTGTATACTCAAAGTGTTTAAAAAAAAAAGTTCCAATAAATTAATTATGTCAAGTTTGTATAACATTTTCATTCTTTTTTAGTAAATTACACTGATTTTTTTTAATTAAATAGAAATATTGTTATATTAAGTAAGCATAACTTAAAAATTACAACTTAAGTACAACCTGACAAAATTAAGTAATTGCACTACTGCACTACCACTGTTGCAAGTATAGTCTTCTTATTTTATTAGTTTCAAATAGGTAGGGTTTAATAACAAACTTACTTTATATAACACAGTGAAATCTCAAAGTGCTTCACCAAATAAGTAAAATCAATGCTAACAGATAAATAGCAATCATAATAAAACAACACCAGCAACTATTTGTTTGACGTAAATGGTCTTAAATGCATTAGACATTGGTGGAAGACAAAATTTAGTTATTTTAATATTTGTTTTCTAATCATCATAATTTGTCTTATTAATTTAATGTACCCTATGTATTTTTTATTTTTTTTATTTTTCCCTACTTAAGCTTTGAGCAGCTACAGGGATACATTTTTCCGAGTAAGTCCCTGATTCAGCCTCCGAAGCAAATGGTGGCGCTAGTGCGCATAATACATTGATTGAATGCTGCTCTTTGTGGAACAAACAGAAGAAGGAAAGTTTTCCTGAGCCACCTTCCACACCGGTTGGCGGCGGTAATGTACCACATAAAGATGTGTGCTAACCGCCAAATGAGATAACGCTTGATGAAGGAGAAGAACGACGAAGAAAAAAAGTTTGAATCGGAGCGGCGGCGGGAAGCCGCTCCAAAGTCAAGTAGCACGGAGGACTACAGAAAGTGGGATCTACGCTGGAGGTATCAGCATCACTGGATTTGCTGTAAGTTTTGAATGTTAATTAAGCACGAAATACCGTGATATACGCTTATTATGGCACAGCTCAATGCCGTTCGTACTCCTGTAAAACCGTTAGGAATGATGAAAATGTTGAATAAAAATACACACACCAGCTAAAGTCATGTTTATTAGAGCAGAAAAAAAGAATTGCTCCGTGGGGACCGGGACTAATTTGTTGTTAAAATTGATGTTTCTAGACTGGGGTCCGCGTTTTCTCAGTCACAGAGGTGAAGTTGTAAAGCATTAGTAAACCCCTTCAACCCCTGCTAGCCCCCATTGCTAGCACCTGCTAGCAAATATGTCAAGTCAATATTTTATGCAATCTGTTGATTTTCCCTAAGTAGGCCAATTATATACCATACATTTGCTCAAATGTAATTGTCTGCAAAGCCTTGAGATGACATTGTTGAGAAAGGCGCTATACAAATAAAGCTGAGCTGAACTGAATATGTTAAGTTAAAGATATGTTATACAGACAGACTTTATTTCTTAAAGATGGCATTATTGATTTGACCATGCAGTTAAATGAAAGTTTATTACAGTAATGTTAGGTTATGCATTCACACTTTGGGGATTAAATGAAAAGATCTCAACAGGGAAAAATTATGAATGTAAATATTTATAATTCGACACTATTTGGATGCTTTGTAATTGTTTATGCCTTTCCACCTCTCTGTTCCAGTTTCAAGAAGTTAAGACAGAGTAAAGCAATTAAACTGGGGATCGCTTTTTAACTAGAGTTATTTAAATCTAAAATATTTTATTAATTCCAAATGATAAGTTATTGCAAGTTATTGTCTTTATTCACTGTCTGTGTAATTGAGCAATAATATGCTTTATATGGTATCCCTTAACATCCTGATTTTGTGTTTTCATTAGCAAAACAAATGATTCTTCATGTTGTTGAGACAGATTGGGACAGAAAATGAAAACTCAGCTCACGGCCTTGGCAATTACAGGAACAAGACGAGATGGGCTGGATGTCAGGAGGTCACTGTTAATCCTGGAAAAAGAAGTAGAAGTATTCCTGAAAATGAACCTTTACATTCCAACAGTAAAAGACCCAAGCGAGCAGAAGTCAACTTCCTACCCAGCTTTCCCTAAGGAAAGGATACCTCAAGCCTTGAGCAGGCGAGGCAGACAATTGCTGAAGAAATCAAGAAGACTGAGAAGAACCTGCCCTTTGTTAGAAAGATGATGGAGACCACGTTTCCCCAGCACTGACAGACCATAATGATGTCCTGCCCACAAGTGTTAACGAGCTTATGGACCTCTAGCCCGATCACAAAATAAAGTCTGAGGTAATATTGATCAGCTGACTCTTTAACGTGAAAATTGATTCTTACTCATTTGGCAGCTATTTGCTGCTTTATAAATGTGTGTGAGATTCTTCAAATTGAACTGTGTTGTTGCTGTATTGTCCTCCTGTTATTTCATTGTAGTTGTATGCAGAGTTCCAGTGGATTACAAATCAGAAGCTGCCCAACACATTCTACGCCATCTTCCTCGACTTATGACCTTAATCAGACAGAAGGCTTCAAAAACTGGGAAGACTGCAGATGCCCTTGCAGAAATTCTAAAAATCCATGATGAACAGGTGAATAGATTATTACATATTTCATAGGTTGAACCAGTGGAACATTGGACAGGTTCAATTATTTAAATGAGCTTTTTGAGTATTGCAATTAGTCCACTTTGTGTTTGCTATTTGTCTGATTGCATTAAAGATGTGAGCAGGTTATTTGTGGACATATGTTCTGCTTTGCCTGTTTAAAGTCCGCTTTGTTCAGTAAACTCGTCAGTATTTACAATTCTGTTTTTATCTGTAAAGCAAATTTATGACGTCCACACCAAGTGCACTACCGTTCTCCACGCCCTTCCTGTGTACCTGCGCAGGGACGTCTCTGGGTTTTTAAGAACCTGCACAGTGAGTCTCCTTAAGTAACTAACAGATTTTATGGTATATTTTGTAAACAGTTTATCAAAATGTTAACATGTTTTAGGCCTTTTGTTTAGTCTACCCATAGTCTGTTTTCTTTCTCCTCACTACAAAGGAACGGAATTGGCGTTTTATTCAAAGTGATGAGATGTTCTGTAAAACATTTTCTGTATATGTCCTTTAGCTTAGTTTCAATCTCTCACACCACTTAAGGCTGTTCCATCCTCCGCGAGAACTTTTATCTTGTTCTCAAAGCCATGAGATGAAAATGATGTCATTTTGCTCTGTTTGGGGACAGTTCTTGACACATCATCCGAACAGAACTTTCTCAGCATGTGGCTCTGAGACATATTGTGTGATTTAGTTGGCCATTTGAGGTGGGCGTGGTTAACACGGAAAAGAATGAAGTGGAAAGTTGTGGCTTCTGCACTTCCCCTGATGCAAGGCTGAACGAAAAGTTTTAATAAACAGCTGATCAAAGTGGTGATAAAGTATGTAAATGTAAACAACACATGGGATTTATAGACATGGATACGGCCGCATGCCCAACTCAGTCCTGCCACAGACAGTTTCTCGTTCAATAATAAACAACCCGGTCAGTTGTATGAAGCTGTGGTCAAAGCTTCTCATGGGGTACGAATTGATCGGACAGATAAAAACTCTTTCTTGTTCTTGCGGCCTCGAGAACAAGAACAAAGGTATCTCTACTCGCAGAGTATGTAACAAGCTTACGATACTCTGCTAAATTGTCGGATTTATGTATGCAGAACATTGATCTTCTGGTTTTTGTTTTTTTTAAGACTTGACTAGGTAAAATAAATATAAATCAGATGTGTGTTATATTCCATGAGTTAGATAGTGATTAGTATATCTTCTTCCTTCATTCAGGATGAGTCCGATGAGCCAGAGCTTGTTGGTGTTGCAGTGGCTCTCCTTACGATCATCAGTGACCATGACACAAGTCCAGTTCACTACCAGCCTGTGAAGATCTCTGTTATCATTGAAAGTAATGCCCAGTGGCGTCGCCTGGCCTGGGCATTCCCGGCTCTAGCCCCGAACATTTCACATCCAGCCTTGAATGTTTGTTGTTTTTTTTCACCCAAGAAGGAATAAGTTTAAATAAACGGAACCGCCTGATGACACCAAAGAAGATGGTAGTTTTAGAATTTCCTGGCTTCTGTGAATGCAACACAGGTACAACAATATGACCAATCACAGAGGACTTTTATGGACGCGAGAATCCTCCATGTTTTACTGGCTGAACTCTGGTGTTATTTCTAACAGTCATTATCAGTGGTCAAAAATGGAAATCAACTCTTGAGTTGTGGCTACAAATGGGCAGCAAGACTCTGGGCAAACAGGTAAACAGACAATTTAAACCCTGTGTCTTAAAAATTGAATGAACATTAGGCAGATCATTCGTGACAGTACTAGATACTTCAAAGGTTAAGCTAGCTACACTAAACCGTTAGCCCTGCCCTTTTCTGTTATACATATTTGCATTAAATTCAGCGTTTTGGCTGATATAACTGCTGGAAAAGGTCCCGAATTTTCCAAAACCACTAAGGAGGAGGTGCTGTTAGTGTGTGTGCGGGCGTGTATGCGCTTGTGTTGTAGTAGATGAAAACTACTTTCCCATTAGTGTTGGATGTTTGGTTTCTAGATCAGTGCTTCTCAACCTTTTTTGAGCCAGTGCCCCCTATTTATTTCCCAGGTCCCTTAACAGCCCCTGCCCTTATAATGGCGGCTAAGTGTCTTCCCAACACATCAGGCCTAATGCTGATTATTCTGTGTAACATTATAAAAACCTGTAGTAAAGCTTGTATGGTGAGAATAGAAATAATACATGCCATGATCAAAACTTTAATTCAAACTTATTTACAAACAACATCCATTTAAAAAAAAAAAATTACGAAACATCCAATTAAAAAAATGATGATGTTAAACTGCTGAAAAAAAAAAGTCCCATTCGTGCTTTACTGGGCTAAAAACAGGACTTAATGCAAAGGCTGGAATGGAAAGTTTAGATAATAGAATAGTAGCAGCTGTGTTTTGTGAATTTTAGATGTTATGATTTGTTTCTTATAGTTTTAAACTGCTTTGTGAAGAAACATCATTGTACAGGGGATAGTTGAGATGTGTTAATTTTGGAATGTGTGATGAGATGTATTAATTTTAAAAGCACAATAAAAAATAAACACTAATCCTGAAAGTAAAATCCTAACATGAGATTCCTTTGAGCCGTCAACAATAACAACACATATAAAAGTTTAACAAAATCATAAACTCTGTCTTGCCTTTGCAGTTATTCAGTGGACTGTGCATTTGTTTAAAATTAATTACTCAAGTCCAGGTTATTTTCATAATGGTAAAAGATTTTTTAGGATTGTGTGAGCCATCCTCTACAGTATAGGAGCTTTGGGTCTACTTCCTTTTAATAATATTTATTGGGAGCACATTCTTTTTTTTTTTTTCTTTAAGAATTTGATTGGTCAGTAAAGTTGTCAATCATCAACTGCCAAGCCAATCCCGCCGCCCCAAAAGAAACGCCACCGCCCCCCTATCATAATGGTAAATGGTCCGTTCTTGTATAGCACTTTTATTCAAAGCGCTTTACATTCTACATCTCATTCACGCACTAATGACGGAAGCTACCATGCAAGGCGCTCACCACGACCCTTCAGGAGCAATTAGGGTTTCGGTGTCTTGCCCAAGGACACTTCGACATGAACTCGACTTGGCTGAGGATCGAACCGGCATCCCTCAGGTTACAAGACAACCGCTCTACCTTGCTGAGCCACGCTGGCTAATTAATGCTCCTAGCGCCCCCTGATGTTATTACGTCGCCTCCCGTGTGTCTTGCCCATGAGTTTGAAAATAAATACATATTGAAGCACATAATGCAGTATTTGGCTTTAAACAAGGTACCACAATGCTCAAGAAAGCTTAAATAAAAAGCCTTTTTTACTGCGTTGGTTCACTGAGATTCCTCTAGGAGGGTGTGGGCTCAGCCCCCAATGTTCCCAGGTCCAGGAAACGCCCCTGGTAATACCGTGTTTAGCCTCCCCAGATTTGGCGAAGCCTTCCTGGTAATGTTGGGACTGATCTATGCACTATACCTCAGCTATCCCAAAGCACCGACCAACACTGTTAAATTCACTAAGAGGGTTTTACTTGGTCTGGAAAGTGGTAAACTATCCCCAGGTTGCAGACTCTCAAGAATGACTTGATCTATATGTTGAAACTCATCTGAAAGAAGGATGCAGGGTAAAGCATTACAGAGGCTAGTTTAAGTTCTCTCCTTTTGTTTAAAAAACTGCTTTAAAATGTTTTTGCACTACTCTGCAGGTGTTCAGCCAACAGGCCCAAACTACACGATGTGCCTTTTATACAATTGAAACAATTACATGTGAAAGTGGCATTTTTGTGATTTCATCCAACTTGCTGCTCTGCTGCCTTACTCAGGTATTATCCAAACAGCCTAAAGCACACTTTGGTTTTTTTTGTATTTTTTTCTTTAATATTGCTGTAATGAAAGATAATTAAATTTTTTGTGCATTATTAATCCTTATTTTTTTTATTACACTCATTTTCCAGATGTGATAAATATGCATTTCCTATGGCCTAAAGTGGCCAGAAAGTTTACATTTGGAAGGCTAGAATCACAAAATCTCTAGTTTGTCTGAAATATGTCTCTAAATTAAGAATTAAATAGTCAATGTACTTGTTGTAGCCCTACAGTTTAGGTTTTTTGTAGTATTTATTTTAATTTGTAATGGTTTTATTTAGACATTTATTTTATTTTCATTATTTTTTACTATTAAAATTTGACATTCTAGTGTGCCAAAAGGAGTAAGCAAGAAAATAATGTTCAGTAGCACATGTTTGACTTAAATGTATGAAGTTAGTCTTACTCAATGTAAGTGAGGCAGTCAATTGCCTCAAAAATGTTAAGTTTTGAGTCACAAGTTTTTAAGTAAAGTAAATTAAGATATTTGGCTAATGTGTACTTAAAACGTTGACAACACAAAATAATAAACTCTAAACCCAAAATATGTTGTTAAAAGATGACATTTAAGTTTATCTACCTAAAAAAACTTTATTTGAGTACTGGTAACTTATTGGGGTTTACAGTGTACACATAGTTAATGAGTAGACTTTGGCTTGCTGGTCCAGATGGTTTCATCAACCATTATTTTTATTTTACAGCAGAGTCCAACATCATAAAATCTTGTCAAGCCAAAAACAAAATCATAATTTCAAATAAGCAAGGTCTTTTGAAATAAGTATTAAAGGGAAATATTTGGGCTACAGAATCAACAATAGCTTTGAAAGAGGTGCATTATAGTGGCTGTGGCAGATTTGAGCTGTGAAAAGATCTAAAGTTGACCAAAATGCTGTACACAACACTGAGTCATAACAATAGCAAAACAAATAGTACAAACAGAAATAATGTCAACATTGAAAGTGTAAAAGCAGGTGAAATGTTCCTCATGTTGCATAGTTAGGTGTGAACAAAAAGCATGGTTTAGATGGATGGATGGGTGTAAATTTTGTGGGCTTTGGGTGATTATTGAAAATGAAGCCCCCCCCCAAAAAAAAACTAGGTGATGGAGCCAAATGAAAAGCCAAACTGTTTTAATTTGTGTCATCGGGTAATAAAGTTTCAGGCAAGCCATCATGTGACTAACGAGACAATTTACTTAAAACCACAAAGGTAAGATTTAAAATGGTAGAGGAAAAGGTTCTGCTTTACTAATGTGAAATCAACTTTTAGATGTCAGCAGAATATTTTGTTCCAGTTCAAATTATTAAAAGTTCAGATTGATTGATCTTAGGCAGTGGACCAGCCAACCATCGTATACAGCAAAAGCTGCTAAAATACAGCTAATGACCAAAGGGCCATTTTAGCAAAAGTGCAGGACATGTAGAGCATTTAGAGCGGTCCTCTTGTGTATGACCGGTGGATTTTTAAAAATAGAAGATGGCTGCAATTAAAATTTCAAGTTATCCTATCACATGAAGGGTCTGGTCTATTGTGGGGGGGGAAATGGTGCTCAAATTGAAGTGCACATAGGAAAATGGAAAATGAAAGATTTAGAACTTCACAATCATGGTAGAGGCCAGGAGCAACTGGGTGTCCAGGTGGACATCTTTTGAGAAGCGATGGAGAGAGGGAGAGAGAGAAAGATTATACATATAAATTGTAAACGGTGTCGCAGGGGCCAAATCTTGCCCGAGGCAGTGACCGCTTCATTTTGTGTTAAATTTCTTGACAGAGAGCCACCCTCGTGCTGGTGAATACTGAATGGTAATCAGAGCTGGTTGAATAAGTGCCTCCCCCCTCCCTCTTCCATTACTGTGAATTAATTCAACTTTATTTATCCAATTTCTGGAGCTGACAGAATGTTAATTTGAGTTGAGATTTCTCTCTGCTGTTCTGCCTATGACCCGTAGCCCCGGGATTGGCGTGTTGTAATAACCTGAATCTTTCACCAGAAGCTCCGATAATTGTTACCTTATTAGCATGTAAATTGTTTAATTAATATTATTATGGAGAACCATATAATCCCTCCGTTACTTGACCCTGAGTCCACACATGAGCGGGCTCTCTGCATTTCAATGTCTCGTTTTTAAATGGACTCTTTAATGTTGGCTGGTCGTCTGGTTGTTTTAGGGGGGGGGGGGGGGGGGGGGGGGGGGGGGGGGGGGGGGGGGGGGGGGGGGGGGGGGGGGGTTTTTTTCATTTCCATTTTTTTTTTTTGGAGGGGGTTTTTGGGTTGTGTTTGTGTTTTGGTTGTTTTGCACCCCCCCCCCCCCCCCCCCCCCCCACACACACACACACACAAATCTTAGAGGAACTGTGAACGACTTGAGTGGTGCTTTTCATGTCACCCTTCTCTATCCCTCTCTGTTTCCTCTTTTTCTTTGCTACTTTCTCTGATGTCAATTTATTTTGTTGCTGCCATTTCCGAACATCAAACTCCAACGCCTCCTTGTCATTTGCTTATAAAAGCTTTTTTTTTTTTTTTTTTTTAAGACCCCCTCCCTCCACTTTCCCAGTGGCTGTGTGAGCCAAACACATGCAGTGCTGAATGAAAAGCAGCCCTTGACATGAGGTCCTAAGAGACCGCAGCATTTAAATTCGCTTTTCTTCCTTCCTTCTCCTTTTTGCTGGGCACGAGCGACATTGTCAGATGCTAGCTTTAATTAACTTGATAATAAGATGGGCGACTCACACACAGGCCAGGGTTCGGCTTCCCTTGCCTCCAGCCCTCCTCCCCTTTCTCATCTCTCTGTGTAGACAGCACCACTCGAGGAGGAAAAGATAAAACCAAAACAAAAAAGTGCTCCCCACTGAGGTGACCTAACTCGAAGCTATTGTCATGTGACATCTGTAGCAGCTTGAGGAACAACACCTAAAAACATTTTTAATTTGGTCAAAAAAGAAACCAGAGATCCTGGACAAGTTGGAGGGGAACCCCAAATAAACACAAACTTGCTGTTATAAGCTGATGAGTAAGTAGTATCAGACAAGTTATAGATGCAATATAACAACCTTCTGTCCAAAGGAATGCATTATCCTGTTACAGCAGGATGAACAGCACTAATCTGGGAAATTGCTGACTTAAACATATTTGAAAAGCAAACATCACCCTTTTCCTGTTCCTGTTTTAAAAAAAATACTGAAACAAATTACACAAAAATTATTAAGCTGTGGTTTAAAAAAAATAAATAAAAAAAAATCAAGGTTAAACAGTAAAACAAACTCCTAAACATGAAATGTAGGTAAATGTCTCACATCTTTAAATCAATAAAGTTATAATCGCAAGTTTCATTTGAGGTGCCAACAACTAGAACTGTAAGCCTGGCAAAGTCTTTGGTACCAAAACTTTGGTCCAGAAAATCATCTACATGTAAGTGGTATAGATTTTTATTACAAGAAGTTTATCCAGGACTGCAGGGAAGTCTTTAGCATCTCTAAAATTTATTTATTTAATCAGCAAATAACTCTTACACCTGTGGATGAACAGAGTTGACATTTATAAAAGGGTTGCACAAATTTAACCTGCATGGAGGGCATGCCTTGGCAAAACACACACACACTCAGAAAAAAAATATATGTGTGCATCTTAATCACAGACCAATATTTATTAAAGGCATTTTCAGTATCCACATCATTTAAGAGCAGTTTAAGCTTGATATTCTGAAGAGGAAGCAGAAAAAGAGTTCTTTCTGATTTTGTTGTCTTTTTTAATTGTGAGCATTACTAATATCTGCAGCCATACATAACGGTCATGTGTAAGGATGGCTGCTCTGGTGACGTTGGAAGAACCTGCTAATGAGATTTTAGGAGAATAAAGGTTTAGAAGTCATTCTTATTTTAAGGCACATTCATTTGATTATCTGCATTTCACATTCAGCAAAACTGTAAATCTTCTTTGCTGTCATGTGTATTTAACTCTGGTACAAACTATGTTTTTATATGTAAACTATTCCTTATCCCATTCATAAAAGAAAAATGTGTTTGGATATTAAGCTTAAGCATGATGTTTCACAGTGACTGACACTTAAAAGAGAATGCATTGTGTACACACAGTTTAGTCCTTAAACTACAGTTTTATAGCTGACTCAAATCTTTTGGAATAATATGCAGTGAAAAGATATATAAAAGATGGAGTTGTTTGGTATTAGCAGTAGACATGTTTAATGCAGACCAAAGAAATCCGAACAAAAACCTCATAACAGCTGTAAAGCATGGTGGTGGAAATACTATGGTTTGAGGGTTCTTCACCATCTCAGGGACACGGCAGCTTTGGTTGATTAACTCAATTTTTAATTCTCTACATTTAAAAAATCGTGTTTTCAAAATATAATGATGACAGCAGAATGGTTCAGTGCTGGGTTAGTCTAATCAAAGGTCAAACTATAACAACCCACAGTCGAGTTCGAAATAGGCAACTGTGTAAAATAAGAAGTCATTTTTGTAATACTATTATATAGTGTACATTTATTTTAAAAAGAAAAGATAGTACTCTGTCTTTATACTTTTGCCTAAAAAAATGGTTGATTTGACAGCACAAACATAAATGATTCATGTATAATCCCAAGAATTATCACATCTCTCCGGTCATTGTTCTTGACCTTTTCCAATATGAGGCTAATGAGACTACTAATCGCAGAACTGGCACTGAAGCGTGCACATGCCCTTCAAAGGTGTCAGATTAAAAGAACCGTCACTTCCTTTATCCTTTCTCGGTTTTAATTATGATTTAAAAACTGGCAGCATGACATACACAGACACTTTAGAAGTGTCTGATTTTGGCCCTTATTTTCAATGAATATAGATCAGGCCGTTGCAGTCTGTAATCCAAGGCCTAGACAGGATATGTTCATAAAACAAACTAATATACTGTAAATAAAGTAAGCTTAGTAGCAACTCTTTGAACAAAATTTCAGTGTAGCAACAAATTACAAAGTTCTTTAATAAACTGGCTCAATCCTCCTACAGATGAATAAATGATAGACTGTCACATCTATTCCTCTGAGACTGTTTAGTTCCACTAAAGAATTTACTCAGCAAAAGCATCTTTTTAATAAGTCTTACATTTATGTGACTTATCTAATAAAATTAATGGTTTAAATTTTGCTAATGAATGTAGTAAAATTATATTTTTGCATGTGTATGTTTATACATGTGATTTCCAAAAGTTGCTCTAATTCACATGTTTCTGTATCTTTCATCAGACTCCACCACCATTCATGTAACTTAAAGACTGTGTTGCAAATTCAGCTATACTTACATGTGTGATGATTTCCCACAGGAAAAGAAATGGTTTTCTTACAGAAATAATCTGATGAACCTTTAGTCCATGTACACCAGGAGAAGGATGGTGGTCAAATTAAACAGCCAGATTTTCACCTAATTGTACCTCAGTAAGCTGTGGACAGAACCATGGTGTGTGTTTTTCTATGGGAAAAATACAGTGTTAGCCACCGTTATGAGCTACTAAGCTAATACAGTTAGAGAAAAAACCTGACTTTCAGCTTCTATTGTTGGAACTTGTTTGACTTTGTTTTGACACTATTCTAAGCTCCATCATCTCACCTCCAAGATAAGTGGCATAAGTAATGCATTACAGTATGTTTTGTATTCAATCAGTCTGTGTGTCTGCAGAGAGAAGCCAGAATAAAACAACAAATGGGTTGAAATTGTTTAGTGTGTGAAGGTGATGATCAGATAAAAATAGAAACCTTATGGACACATAAGTAAAAATTATTCACAACAAAGTCTGAGGGTGATGCAATTTTCTATGAAAAAACCTGAGTGTAAGAATATTCAATCTATCCTATAAAAATGACTTCCAGCAGCTTAAACTGTAGCAACAAAACTGGATTGGCTTAATTTACATTTGAAGAGCTCCATTGAATGAATTTTGGATGTAAATCTTTGTTCGTCCACCTTAGTACTCATGAAAGGGTAAATCTGATCTTCAAACATTTTAATATATCCTGCTATTGTAAAAACCCTCCACCTCTTAAGTAGCGCACTCGTGTAGCACAGCTACCTCACAGAGGAAATACTTAGGAAAAGTTGTGTCTGTCGCTTCCAAACAGTAAACAAGTTTCCCAACTAAATTTTATTTCTCTTTTTCTTTGGTAACCAAAGTTTGAGACAAAGTTGAGCAAAGTTTAAGTCGGGTTGGAAATTGTTTGTGTAAAATGTTAATATAACTTCCATTTTCCAAACACAGATAAAAGGGAATGATCAGCTATGGAAACACCATTCAGAGGAAATCTGTCTGCAAAATTAGACTTAAGGTTATATATCTTTTCATTTTCAACTCGGCTTGTGTGAAAAAGATGAACCTCTGACCATGTAGGTCACGACATACATAATGAAAATCTCCTTTGAGCCACCAAACCCTCAATCTGCCTCTTGAGAGGAAGAACCAGGTCGTGTTTATTTTTTAATTAGCAAACTAAGGTGAAGCGGTGGAGAATTAATTACTCAATTACCGCTTGCAAGTTAATTTTTAACTAGCTGAAATGAAGTCAGTCATTATTTAGTCGATTGGTTGATAATTAAGAGTCTAATCTAAATTAATTGGTGGGAGATAGTTTTGATCGTTCAGCATGCTTTGTGCAGACCTAGAGAATAGATGCAGTTCCAATTAAAAGTGAAGGGACTTGTTGTATTGGTGTTTGTGGTGTTTTCCTTTTTTCTTTTTTTTCTTTTTTTTTAGAAATCATTTTTTTGTAACAGGAAATAGAAAGAACCTATTTCTCTCCATTTAGTTATAAACCCCCATCAAATTATAAGCATAACTGCCTCTGACAGAGTATTGGGAGGAAATGCAAATTATGCAGCAATTTTCTTTAATTCACATCATTTGTTCTTAAGATTTAACTTTAAGCATTTAGAATTTGAGTTGAGAGTATGTTTAAAACTGAGTCTAACTTCCTAATCCATTTCAATTAAAAATTATTTTTCACTTTTTTCTAAAGTGTTTAATATATA
>JBAMHW010000004.1:20899173-20911676 GCA_037177495.1 Rhadinocentrus ornatus
TTCATGATGTTCAAAATATTTTATATACACTGATGGTGGCTTTAAGTTTTATTTGACCTGTGTGTTTTGCTAAATAAAATCTGTCCTGTATGTGTGTGTAACCAGCAGTACAATTTAAATACATTTTAAACTCCACCTGGAATACCTCAGCTTCAACTGAGCTTCTCCCGTAGTCATGGATCTTCAGCTACCTCTTGTGGTGAATGAGATACAGTGCAGGTCTTCGTGCAACAAGTGCGGCTTCTTGGATATCTTACAGTAGTTTGTGCCTCTTCATTCATAAAGTGTTCCCGACTATGAAACAGAAGAAAGTACGATTTCCAGTCCAACAGCTCCCTTCACTTTTAAAAATAACTGTCCTCTAATAAAAGCTGGTTAACCTCAGTAACAAAGACACAAATGTTCCTTTATTTTGATATCATAAACACTAGAGAAAAAATACATTCACTACTTACAAACAGGCAAGAATATGTTTTTTTGTATGTTGCCAAAATGTATTTAAAAAAAATAAATAAATAAAAAAAACACTATAACCTTTACATGTGGACTTAATCTGGCCCCACCTCTAAACTAAAGCAATAAACACAAAACATCGATCTATGTAAGTAAACTGTTCAAAAAATATATTCTGTAAACGCCATTGGCCGCAGAGTCCGGAACTGACATTGAGCTCGCGCGCACACCTGCAGCTACTTGTACCTAATTAAATTTTCTGTCCCTCAAATCAAAGCAGAGTCGTCGTATTGTAGCTAGCAGGTGCGATGGCTGAACCCCGCAGAATTCAGCTGACTACTCTGAGTTGCGATGTGCCTCCATTTAGTGATGGATCTGCTTCGGCCCGAAATCCTTCCTCGGGTGTTCAGAAAGAGAAAGAAACCCGCTCCAGCCGGTCCGGTGACACCAGCGCAGTCCGTCTCGCGCTCAAGTTATTTGAGCCGGACGAGCGGCGCTTTCCAGAGTTCAACTACTGTCAACTTGTTGATAAGGAGGTGGGGCTGCATCCTGACTGTGCTCGAAAGAAACTGGTGTGTGATGGTGTCATTAAAGAGAGAGAGAGGAGGGAACTGGTGTAAAATCCAGCATGTAGACAAGTGAAAGCGCGTGCAGGAGTACATTTACGTCTTTAAAATTGAAAAATGTATTTTCAATCACGGGTTTTTTTTTCTAACTAAAAGGGCTATTCTCAAGCTGTTTTTAAGTGTCAGAGCTCATTTAGAGGTCTAGTTTTTGCCCTTAAGCTACAGAATCAGAAATGAATGAAAGCAGTCATCTTTGTGTTTCTTGTAAAATACTGGCACTCCTCTGTGCTGTTGGTTCCATTACTGCCTACAGGCTTTTACTTTTTCATAATTAATCAAATCTGACAGAAAAAAATGATTTGATGTAAAACTCGACAGATCAGCCAAACGGATGATGTTCAACTGAGCAGACTGGAAAAAGAAGAGAAGAGAGAAAATGATGAAATTGCTGCTGTTGCAAGAAAGTTGGAGGAAAAATACGTGAGTAACTTTTTTTGTGTTTGCATTTAATGTAGGCATTTTTAAACATCCTTTTTTTAAAAAAAAAACAATCTTGTTGCAGGGGTCCAAACTTAAGAAAAAGGACCGCATTCAGGACTTGATTGATATTGGATACGGTTATGATGACGAGGATTCTTTTATTGACAACTCTGAAGCTGTGAGTCATTATAAAGCAGCTTTATATTTTCACAACCTTGTTTCTAAGGCTTTTCTTTTTTCTTCTTTTTTTTTTTATCCAGTACTGTGCTTTCCTGACTGCTGGTTTAGTTAATGTAGCTGAATCAAATATTCCCAGATTTATTAAATCTATGATGTTGTAACACTTTTGGCTGGTCTCCAGTACGATGAGTTTGTGCCATCCTCCATCACAACCAAATTCGGAGGATTCTATGTGAATTCAGGTGTGCTGCAGTTCCGCCAGGCCTCTGACACGGAGGCTGACAACCTCTCAATGGAAGAGAAAACATTTGAGCCCACAGAAGTAAGTTGTGCATCTTGAAATGGAAGCAAGACTTTAAGATGAATGCTTGTCAATCTCAGTTTGAGGTTCTCTAATGCAGCTTTATAGAGAATTCCCAAACTGTACTCACCAAAATTTGGTGTCATGATTAGAACTTTATATTTATTACAAATTCTTAGAGGCGTAAAGAAATTGGCGAGCCTGATAAGCCAAAGAAGAAGCAGTGCAGAGTAAGTGGAAAGAGGAAAATTGATATGGATTCAAAGTTGAGGTGAGAAACACTTAAATATGATCCTGTTAAGTCAGTGTGAATGTTAAACTTTCTTATAGAAAAAAAATTTTAATAAGCGTGTTTGTCTTGTAGCACTTTATCTGAAACTGGGCCAGATGATAATAGGATCAAAAAGAAGAAAAAGGCTGTCAAGACATTGAGTGTTACCAGCATGCTGAAAAAGTTCCAAAGAGAAAAGGAAAAGGAACGACAGAGGTTGGGGAAGGTGGCTGTAAGTGCACCAGCGCCCCACCTGTTTCCGGCAGATGCAGCTGGCAGTGGCAGCTCGGGACTAACTGACCCTCTGCTCAGCTTGATTGGCTCCACCACTGACCATGCTCTTATCCAGGCAGCCAACACAGTGGATTTTGACATCGATTTGGACTCCTTATTAGATGTCAGTGATGACCCCGTGTCACCAAAATCCCTTCCTCAATCTGCTACAGAGCTCATCCAAAGCAGGGCAGATGATCAGACACAGCTAAACGTTTTGTTCGCCGCTGAAGCACAAGTTCTGAATGAAAAGTCAAGCTCCCAGCCAAAGCTTCACTCAGAGCAAATCCAACTTGAATCCAGTTCTGCATCTCCACAGTGTGCCCCCCTCCCAGAGGGGCTTCCCCCAGGGCTGGAGGATAACATTAGAAAGCTCATAATGGTAGGGTTTGGGTATTTGTGTATAGAATAATTTACATGTGCTGAAAAAGTAAATACATAAATGCAGAGTGGATGTAAAGGTATTCAGACTCTGTTTTCTCTTGAAGGTTGCCAAAACATCTGAAGGGGAGTCGAAACTCAAGTTCTTCAATCCAGATATTAACTCAATTCTACTGGAGTGAGTTTATCCAACAATACATAAAATATCCTGTTTTCTCTTAAATCAGAAGTAGTAAATCAATTGCAAAACACCAGAAATCATACTAACAGTTTTGTAATTTTACAAGTTTAAATGATAAGATCAGAAACCTCTTCTCTTTACACTTCAAGCCTAACTGGTTTGCACAGGACCAGTTAATCCTGGTAATAAAAGCACACGTTGTTACTTTAAACCCCAATTAGAATTTGATCACTATAGCTGGTTTTAGTGCATGCTCTGTTATTGGCAAGACGACAAAGTGCTTATGGAAGCTTAAAGAAGGAGTGGATTAAAGCCCATCCTGATTATTTGACTACTTGTTCAACTATGCCATACTAGTGTTTTAAGTGTGTTCCTCAGCTCTTCCTCTGTCTTGATCCAGTATTGAGTTGCAGTGTCAGGGGCAAGGTGGTCAGCTTCGTTCCAAGGTGTACCGACACCTGTCCTCTTTCATGCCCTGCAGCAAAGATACACTTCTGAAGAGAGTGAAGAAACTTTTAATCACACATGTGGTGAGTGTGCTCAGTGTTTCATCTACATTTCTGTATACAGGGCAGTATTTAAGTATCTTGCTTCTCTGTAAGGAGGAACCCCCTAGTGTGGAAAATCCCTTGCTGAAACTGAAGGAGGCCATTGAAAGATCGATGCCTGAGCAGATTGCATCTTTTAATGAAAGCTGCCAAGTATATGAAGAAGTCAAAGCTTCAAAGTAAGTTCTGTTAGTATTCATAATTTTATATGTATGAAAAATCTATTTTTACATGAGGGATCACCACGGTTCTCAACAGCTGTTTGTTTTTGTTTTTTATAGATAATAACCCTTTAATTTATGAGGCAGAATTCAGTTTCAAAATCAGGAAAACAATGAGGATTTTTTTTTATTCTTTTTGATCATTTAAAAATGTTGTGGTTGTCTCACATCTGGAAATCTGCTTCTGTCAGGGCCACTGAGGAGGAAAACATGGAGGAGAAAGGTGGGAGAAAAGGGGGTCCAAAGAAGTTGTTCAAATGGAATCAGGAGATTAGGTCAGATTTAATAAGTTTAAATTACACTCGTGAAACAATGAAAGCGGGAACTAAATTTGGTTTTCACTGTATACCAATTTTACATTTAACCCATCAGAGAGTGCTTGGGTCATGTATTGAGGGTAAAAATGGACAAATGTAAAGAGGGCCAGGAGATGGAGGAATACATTAAAATCCTGCTGGACAATATCAAACCTCTTTGGCCCAAAGGATGGATGCAGTCTAGGTATGCATCCTTCCAGCTTTAAAACCTGTATTCCTTCACATAACTGCACAGGTACATATAAACACTTTGTTTTCTTGATCATTTCTCTTGTTTCAGGGTGCTGATAAGGGAGAGCAAGAAATTGTTGGGTCTTACTTCCTTACCGTGAGTTCAGTACAATGCAGCTCCATTTAAAATTAAATTTTACATAAATGTGGTAGAAATTTTTACTAAAACTTAGTTTGCTAACCTTGTGTACTCTGTTCAGAGGAAATAAAGCCAAATGTCTCAAGGGAACATCTATTAGTGGTACTTCCAAACCATCAGGCGGCAAGAATCGGGAAACTCAAGTGTCTGAAGTCCCCCAAAGAGCAGATCATGTCCCTGAGGAAACAGATGTGTCCAGCCACATGTCTCTTTCTGTTGACCAAATGGAGGATGCTGCTTTAAAAAGGGGTGAGGTTAAGATGGAGTTGGTTGCCCATTTCTCATCACTTGCAGATGGAAACCACCCTCCAGTCAACACATCTGCTCCCACACATGCAGTCCTTGCTAATGAAGCACTAGCTCATGAGCATCCTATAACACTTTCTGAGAAGTTCTTTGCAGCAGCTGTTGCAAAGCACTGGAGCTTCTGTGTGGACTCCAGTTGTCCTCCTCTCCCTCACCCTCCTCCTCAGTCCCACCCAGTTGATTTCCCCATGAGCAACATGTGTCAGGTTGTCCTGCCTGGACTGATGCAGGCCGGAGATGTGAGACTGGAAGGTTCTGGCCAGGTGCCGATTGGCTCTGATGATGCTGATGTTACCGTACGCTGACAACTCCTCGTGGACATGTGGTAAGTGTTACTAATCTAACATTTCTTTGTGAGTGAGGCAGAATATCTTGCAGAGGAAGGAAAAAAAATGTGGACTGAGGTTAGTGGTTAGGGTTAGCTACAGTAGGGATGAAAGTTTCATTGAACCAGTCTGAACAGTGTCATTAGTTTGTATGATTTAATAGCATATTGCATTAATTTGCTAGACTTAGCTTTGAGTGACCCAGCTTTGTACTTGAGCAATGAAAATGCATCCATCCTGGAATGCCTCATCCTATTTTAAAGCCATTTACACAAACGAGCTGCAGTCTTAAAATGTTTTATACCTGTTGGGTTGGGTGGAAAGTTATCTGGAACAATTAGTTTATATTTTGCTTTCCACTCTCACTCTTTGTTGTTGTGGCTGCAAATGCTTTGAAATCGGCATAAGATGACTCGTCAGCTATTCAACATGTCAAGAAAACCATGTGTGAACAGCAACTGTAAAAAGTCTGGACCCAATTGTCTGCACATGCTCATGAGCATCTCTGGTGTTCCTGTGAATGTAGCTTAATTTATATAAATGTATAAAATGCTACTGTAAACATGTAATTTTAGATTCTAATTTTTTTTTTACATAAAACTGAGATGCTCAGTGTCAACCCATATATCAAGTAGCTAAATATTGATACTATATTTCCTATCTTCCTAGATTGATGCAGAGTTTGGGTGATGGCCTGAAAACAGGATGATACTGAAAACCAGTGCGATAAAGAACTCTCCAGGCTTAATGTTAATTCTGAGTTTGTACGATCAATCATTTATTTTGAGGATTTCTTTAACTACATTGCATTTGGTAGTCTGCAATAGGACTAAATGAGGAGCATCTTTATTCTGATCTATCAAAGAAAAGTCATCTGACTGATTTCAACCATCTCCATCACACTTATCAGTGAATGAAAGGAGCCTTGTAATTCTGTTTAAACAAAAATTAGAACTTGCATCCTGTGAAGACAAATGGTTCTGGTGTTGCGGCAGACATATTTAATATCTACAATTTTAGGAAAAGAAAAAAAATGGTTTAAACCTTGCATGATACTCACCAACTCTACCACTGTCTAACACACACACACACACCCTTTTCAGACATGACCACTTTCAGCACTTGGTTACATTGTTCCCTCCCTTTTTTTTTTTCTTTTTTTTAATAACATTATTATTGGACTCTGTTAATGTATCTTATGTACAGAAGTTCAGTCTTCTAAGGGGAAACATGCTGCTGTCACAGAAATGACTGTGTTAAACATATAAAGATGTAAAAGATAAAATGTAAATTTTCTTCAGAGCCGTTCTCATTGCTAAAAGCTGGAGTTTCCAGAGCAGAAAGACATGTTTAATCTAGTCAGACTATGTACCTAAGTAGCAGCTTTTTGGCAGACATCTGCTTTTTGTGAGACGCCCTGCTTTTTGAGTATTTGAAAATGAAGTTGAAAAGGCCTATAAATAAACAGGAAGCCATTTGAACTGCAGATGCAAAGCAATGGGTGCTCCCATTTCTTGTTGCATGTGGTTTTCCAACAGCGGGGAAAGTTTTAAAGTCACTTAATCATCTGAGCAAGAAGGGCAGCCAACAAGAAAAATCCTTTATAGTTGTTTGTTGTCCCTAGGAAAAGGAAATGATCTCATCAGTTTAAGACAGCCTTAAACTTTGTTCCCCATTGATCATGTATAAAAATGATTTCATAACGGGGGTAAGACAGAAAAATATATGCGTTTTGTAAAAGTTTCTCGGACATGAGTATAAAATCTTTCATTTGAAACTTACCACTGCCACCTAATGGTTCTGGGTTGACGTTTGCTTTTGCCTGCTGTTCTGTAGAATGAGTGACCTGCAGACTCGCTGAGAGGGATCAAAGTTACATGTTTGAGTGCAGACATGTTTGTGTGTAGGTGTAATAAATGTACATAAACTTACAGAGAACAAGTGGAGTGAGGTTTTGTGACTTCATCACTGGAGGAGGTTTTGGTCCTTCAGGTCCCAGTTCTAGCTTAACGTCACACCAGTATTGAGATCTGTTATGCTGTTTCCAGGGGATGATGCTCAGATCGAAGCTTTCGTTCACTGGTGTTCTCTCTGTGATGTTGTTGGACTGGAGTTGAGCCAATGTGGTCTGTCCTCTGTAGAAGGTCACGATGGCTTTTTCAATGGGTGCAATATCCTGAACGGTGCACTGCAGAATGTACTGATGTCCCTCAAAAATTGGCCCAGAATGATTCACAAATGTGATGGAGACTTTTTGTGGAAGCTCTGTGGAGACGAGTGACAGGTCAGCAAGGCTGAATGGTTTGAGCCATAGTTTCACATGTTGGATTCAAACTTACGGTATACTATTAAGGAGAGGACTACGGTGCACTGCCCTGTCACGTCAGAGACTGCATAGCATGTAGGCTTAATGCCCCATTCAGTTATGCTGTCCACACTCCAGATCAGATGATCACTGAAAATGGGTGGAGGATCCTCCTAGAGTTGTGTAAGGTAACAAATTTAAAAAGCTGTTTAATATGTTTAAAAGACCACTAGAAAAATATGTGTGTGTGGTGTGCAACAACTGGTTACTGGGTACACCTGTACAATTTGATGGGAAAACCAGCTGCCTATTAATAGAAAGGCATCTGAGTTGTTGGGTTTGGTTTCTTGGGTTGATGTGAGTCATAGTCCATCAAGACATCCACAAATCCATTTTTATATTTCACCTCACAAAACAAATTGTAATTAAATAAATACTTTATTTGTCCCAGGTAGAAAATTCAGTTTGTACAAAAAATGTGTAATCTTTAATGAAAAAAATGTGTACAAGGAAAGATCCAGAAAGGTTGCGTGGACTAAATTATTTTAAAATGGATAGACGGCGGCAAACTAACCTGCAGTCTCAGGTCAACATTTTCAATCCTTTTCTGTTTAACCAGTCACATTGGTGGTTGTTTGTTTTTTTGTGGGGGTTTTATTTTATTTATTTATTTTTTTTGTTTGTTGTTGGGTTTTGTTTTTTTTTTTGTGGGGGGGGGGGGTCATTTATTGGATGTATTTCTGTGAGATTAAGTTGCTTTGTTGGAGGCCTGCTTTATTATATTACATAACATTTTATACTTGCCAGTACTTCTGTAGTACTGATACTACTTTCCTATAAGTGGCTGCATATTTGCATCTGATTCTCTTTGCTTTAAAATGGCTTAATTTTGATTGTCATGCAGACAGAACAGTGTATTTGAGTTGAATGAAAATGTTAATTTCTGTAATTTCATTATTAAAAACTGGGGTATGAGCATCAGATTCATTGTTCTGTTTATGTAAGTCATATAGAAAAATGCATACCAGCGAGACCTTCCAGCCAAGCATTGGGAACCCGATCCCTTCTTTTGAGCAGTTAGCGCGGACTGGGTCGCCAAACCTAATGGAGATGGCAATTAGTTGTTGCCAAGTCATCTTTCACACATTTAGCCCTTTATTACTTTCACATAAATTTTAACATTCTATCGGTTTGAACAAGCAGCTTACTTTTCAATTAGTCAGTGGCTATCTTACTATATCCAATTTAATGCTATTAATTACAAATATTTGATTTTACTTCAAACAATTGACATGCCACCAAATTAGCTGCTTTCTTTTTTTTTTTAGGGTGAAATTTACAGAAAATTGACAGTTAATACTATAGTGATCTTGTCATAAATGTACAGCATGTAAGAATAATGGAATGCTAATTCATCTCAATTAATTGAAAGAAAAGCAAACTACAGTGCAGCAACCTAAAATGTCAGTCTCAATAGCTTGTCATGTGCTAGGTGTGGTCTTGGTCTGATGTCAAAATGTGAACAGGATGATAGAGGACTGACCCAGGCTAAGATTTCCTTCATAGTGACTACCAAATTTTTGAACTGCAGATCTATTGAAATGTCTAAACGGCTTTTCTCCCACAGATGAAGGTATAATTAAAGCTTTATAAATGTTTCAGAGGAGGAAAAATAAATTTTTTGATTTTACAAGTTTTTGGAGAAACACGTAGATGCACAATATCATGTCCTGCTTTACATAAAACATAAAAATGCTATTAAATCTTATATTTTAATAATTGCATGAACTTTTTAGAACTGTTAGAATTTAAAATATAACCATGTTTAGCCATTGCAATCATTAAACTGTCTTCGCTGCTATATAAGAAAGTACATAAAATAAAAATTGCTTGGCTGCAGTGTCTTTTTTTTTTTACAGTTGGTGTACAGAAAATGGGGTCTGAGGGGTCCTAGCACCCCATCAAGGAGCTGTAGCCGCTGTACCAGTTGAGCTAATCACCACCCCATGATTATCAGCATTAATTTAACATTTATCACAAACACCAAACATTAATAAAGCTTAAAAAGCTATAAACTACTCTGCAATTTTTCCAGTCATTTGAAGGACAGAAGTTGGATCATCTTCTCCTCTCTCCCTTGTGTTGACTACTTGTGCAAAGTGAACAAATAAAACTTTTTTTTGTGTGTTTTTTTTCCCCCTCTCCATGTCGCGTTTCTACTCTGACACATCTTCCACCAAATCACTACCAATCTCCTCCTCTTTAGAGATCATACCAAGGGCATGTTGTACATTACTGCCATGATGTCCGGCACTGGAATGACAGCTCATGTACCTTTTATAATGTTCTATGTCCTCTACCACCACCCTCTCACCCCATATTTATTAACTTGTAGTTTATTTTATTACATTGCAAGTGCAGTTCTTGTGTCCGTGTCACAGCACCGTTTGTCCTCTGCGTGACTTCTGTTCCCTTTGAACACTATAAATGAACACTCCCCTGCTGTTTCACTACTGTACTGTTTCATTAACCCCCCCCTCCCCTGAACCATGAATCAACCACTAAATGTTTTGGTTCCATGACAACTTGTATCTAAAAAATCCTCTTCATCATACTGTTCACATTTCGACGTCATCAGACTAAGATGACATTTAATACAGAGCAAGTTATTCACACATCGGCATGTTATGTTGTGGTATGCCCACCATTGTTAGCTTTTGTTGAGGAATTACCGTTGTATGACTACTTAAATGTCCTACATTCATGATATAAAACCATTGTAGCATCAACTTTTTACATTTTCTGTCAATTTTACCTGAAAGTTGAATATCCCTAACTTTTTGTGAGTAATTTATAAGAAGGAATAAAGAGGAAAAATAAAATAATGACCCAGATATTTATGGTACAGCCATTGCTCTCAGGGTATTGCTCACTACTTCATAATTTGGTCTCTTAACTGCCAAGCAATTTTTACAGGAGGCTACATCTTAATTTACACAAGAGTTTCTCTGTAATTTATAAAGGAACAAAAGAAAAATGCTTAGTACATCATGCATATTTGTAATTAACTAAACTTTTTAATTACTAAGCTATCACCCTTAAGTCCTTCCTGACATACCTGACCACAACAGTGGGGGGTGATATCTTCAGATGACACTCTGCTTTTTCTGTTATATCTCCAGGGCTGCTTATGAAAGGGGGCACAAGGGATGAGGTACTGAGAGGAGAGGACAGTAGATATGGGTTGTTTGTTGATACCAGAGAGGGAGGGGAAATTTGTGATGGAAGAGGTGGAGCAGGTATATGAATGACAAAAGGGGACGAGGTAGCTGAGGGCACAAGGATGGGAGAAGAAAGAAGACCATAAATTACTTTAATGCATTGACAAATAATTAGCCAAATAATTCTGAATTAAATAAGTTTGACTGCAGTTAAGCACAGAACAACAAGTTTAGTTCTCTGGCATTTTTTTTATCTTGCTTTGCATTTTCTAAAGACTTGCCACAGTGGAGCTAAACGAAGCTGACTAACTTATTAAACATACAATAGATTTCTTCTTGTATAAATCTCATAGTAAACTGTCAGATTTCCAACCAAATTTACAATTTAACATACAACCTTTTCTTTTATTCCTTTTGTTTCATGCCCCTCCTTTCCTGCTTGAGCTTTCTCAAAACAATAAATTTAAACTATTGAGATTTTTTCATGGATGACAAAATTTTCATACCTGGGAAAAGAGCTGATCTTAAGCTGCACTCCACTGTTTTATCTTGAAAAACTTTTTAAATATGATTAGTTTCTAAATTTTATCATCAGAAGTTTTAACCTTGGCCAGTAACTATGTATATTCACTAAACCTTACCACCTAAGTTTTTATCCTTAAACGTTACCAAAAAGTAGGTGAAACTGTGAGTGGATACAAAAGTAAACAACTAAATTTAAAAGAAAGTTGATAGTCTCTCCTTCAAGTCTTCACTAATGTTTCAGCCACTTTAGGACATCTTGCTCATAAATAAAATGTGTTTTTCTGGCATATTGCTGTCTGTGTCCATATTGACGTTTTTTTTAATAGTGTACTGCTGATTAATTGTTTTGTCTTAATTCCTTTAAGAATGTTTTATTTATTTAAGATTTAAACAAACTGTGTTGTAATCAAGTCTGGGTCTTGGAAGGTTTGTAAATATATAGGGGTAAATAATCTGTTTGCTTCACTGCTTTCAGGTATGTTATTTATACTTGGTTGTGTTAAATAATGTTTGAAAACCTGACAGTTTAGTCAGAGAGACACAGAGGAAATCAGAAGCCAGTAGGATTCTTTTTCTAATCACTGTACATGTAGAATTGGTGCATGTTAAGCAGTCACCAAATTATAAAATTTAAGAAAGTACAGATTACATTGATGCATGTCTTCATGTATTTATCTTGGCATCATACACAATGAACTTATGAGTCATTTTCTCCTGTCTTTGCAAAACATAACCAAGGGTCAACTGAATTTTGCCATCTTGTGAAATAATACCCTTTTTGCTGATGTATTGTGTACCATTGTTTCATAGAGTACTGAATACACCCAGTGTGTTCCTCTGAGGAAGGAAGGACACCCTGCCCAAGAACTCACTCCTCTTTTGAATTGACCATTGTTCCATCAATTCCTGAGGTTGTTCTCTTGCCTATCAGATGATCTCACCCACAGGAGGCATGCTGGCTGTCAAGATTTATTGTTATTTTTCCCACTTGCCACTCTGCCATTTGTTAGCAGCTATTTTTACACAGATAGTCTCACCTAAGGGGTTAAAGGCCAACTACAGTGTAAAGTTGAATTGATTGAATTAAATCTATATTCTCTGATCTACAGATGAACTGTGACTAAAGAAGCACTAAAAAACTTTTCTTGAGTAAAAATAACAGCATATTTTATGCATTTAAACTAATAAAGTCTCTAAATTATAGTACCAATTAGGCTGGAAAGATCCTTGATTAAGTGTATAGTACACATCTTTTAACTTGTAGCAGACTTTATATAT
>JBAMHW010000004.1:20911776-20956240 GCA_037177495.1 Rhadinocentrus ornatus
TTATGAATTGTTTTACATATGCTAAGTTATCCAAGCAGTTAAATGTCTGATCATCTTGCTTAAAATACTGGCATTGTAAGAGTTTTACTAAAATCCTCTTAACACTTAGACACTAGCTGCCTTGCTTACATCCCACCTTAAAGATGTTATGAGGGGCTTAAAGTTCTTTGCTCTTTCTGACAAAGGTTTTTCCAATTTATGATCTGTATCATCTGATCTTTTTCTATGCTGATGTTTGACTGACTCTCAAAGCACTCATCCAGATGCTGTTTCACTCACCTGAGCCAAAGAGGCGAATCAGCACAAGTGTGATCGGCCATCCAGGAACACACATCCTTCATCAGCGTCCTTCTCTTAGAATACTGGCTTCTGCTGAGATGTTGCTTGAAAACACACCTGCTAACTGTTGATGCTGGGACTCATACTGAGACCACTGGGTACTTCTGGTTTTTATGGACATGTGGGTGTGTGCATTTGCTTTGCTTCGGTGTGTCTGAAGCTGATGACCAGGCAGTTCCTTTGCTCTGGCTGAAACCCACCCTGGGCGTTCTCTGTTGGTATATCAGTAGAGGAAGGAAGGGAGGGTCAAGAATAATTCAGTGCAATGCTGTAGTGTAGAGGCCAAGACCAAGTGTGTACAGGTTTGTATGTGAGCACTTAGACAGCAACTTACTGCTATTGAGCTTTGGAGAATGCAAAACAAAGGAAAATAAGATGAGAAAAAAAAAAAGCCAGCAGCATCAGTATCACAGCTGGTATAATTTTGTCTTTTTTCTCAGCTCCATCTCCACACTGTTACATGTAAAGAACATACACATTGTAACCACACTTTGCATATCTACTTGAATAAAGATGTTACTAAGATAGATTAAAGATGTTCATGTTTGTTTCTAAAGACAGTTAATTTAGATTTTTCTCTTATTTAAATCTGAAATCATTTAAATAGTGTACTGTTTGCCACTTTACTGACTGGTCCCATCAGTGTAATATTCAGCTATAATCAGAAAAATACTCTTAGGTCAGCTGCATCCATTAAAAAGGCTTTTCCAAAACTGTATAATTATTTTATGTTTGTGATTTAATTACAATGTAATCAAATGACTGTTTCTTCTTCATGTTTTCTTTTACAACTAATCTTGAAGATGTGTCCATTATGTTGATTGGTGTTGCTGCTTTTTCTATAACCTTTTCATTGCACTAGTAAATAACAGCTGAAAATATAATGTGACATTATGCATCAGTCTGCACCCTGATCTTCAATGAAACTTTGGCTTGAACTAACATACACTATCCTCTAGTAGGTTAAACGTTGTTTTTAAGCAAATATGGTCTCCAAAAACAAATATAGCTATTTTTACAAAAATATTTCTACACATACAGAAGGATTGTAAATTACAGGTAAACAAATAAGAGTGGAAACACTGGCTGTAAATGCTTCCCCAAATGTACACAATGATTTTTAAAAAAGCCAATTAAAATTCAATTTTACTCTGGGGAATAGTAAACAATGCTGGGCTGGCCCAGCTGATGCTGATCTCCTATAAAAAAAAAAAGGTAAGCGGAAAAGATCTCATTCACTTTGAAGAAGGGTTCATGAATAGGACACGAGTCTATGATACCAACACTACTCAAATGGCTGGTGTCTTAGCAGGAACAATAACAGAGGACACATCTCCATTTAGACCACAGTTCAGTCTGAAGTGTCGTATTGTTGGGTGTTGGTTTCTTTGTTGTTGTTTTTGTTTTTTAGATGAAAGGCAGTGAGATTGCCAAAATGCCTAAAGTTTTTGCAACATCCTATAAGATTTCTATGATTTGCATTTTCACAATTAGAATAAAGGTTTTCCAAATCAGAAACTGTGTTTTTATGAATCAAGATGCTGTGTAGGACATTTCCGTCTAGATTTGAAGAGTGTATTGCAGTTTTTGATCATGGAGCCGGTCTAATGTGGTCGACAGTGTGAGACAGTGCCATCTACTGGCTGATAGTAAAACAGCATCTGTATTGCTTGAGCAGCAGGTCCTACAAACCCCAGACGAAAGTGTCTGGAAACTGTCACTATTAAATCCGCGTCTAACTTAAATGTCTATTTTTCTCAAAACACTTTTAAAGCTTTAAAAGAAGTTGCAATCTTAAAGTAAACGTTGCATTGTATCTTATTAATTAAACCAATTAATTTTTCTCATGAAGCTTCAAACTAAAGAATTTCACTCTGGATATCAGTACTTTAGGTTTATTACAGAATCATTTCTAATAGTTTAAAGATTTAGTTCACCCCAATAAAAAACATTTTGGTTTATTACTAAACACTTACAAATGATTAAAAGCTTAATTCAAATGTGTTTTCCTTAAACTTCATTACACAAAAATGTGTATATGCATTAGCATTCAAATGTGCTTCAAACCTACCAAAACCTATAACAGACAATATCTGGTCTTTGGTCTCCAGTCCTCATTTTGTTGTGGGAAACTGAAACAAAGACTGAAACACTGAGAAGTGTTTTAATGTGTTATTTACTGATCACAAATCAAGGAAAAGAAAAGAGAAAAAAAAGACATCAAACACATCTATGTGCTTAAAAAAATAAATTAACAAACACTTTTCCATAATATATAAATATCACAGTCACTGTCAGAAATGAGAGAGAAAATCTTTGCATCTATTCTTGCATGCATCTATTTTTTCCCCTTTTATTCCCCAAGATGTGTGATTTTCAAGTGGATATTGACAAGTGGGCTAGTGAAAGTATCAAAGCTCTACCATTTAAGAAGTATACCTTCATCTTATTTAACATTACTACCTAGCTAAGACAGCATTTACATGTTTAGGTTGTAGGAATCAGGCAAATGTAAGGAACAAGAACCATTACATAATGTTATATAATTCAAGATAAAGTTTACTGACACAACAGCCCCTTTTACCGGGTTTATTATTTAGTTATTATTCACTTACTCGTGTATATGCTGTTATTTAGTTGTTAATTTTTCCAGCATTGCTGTTTGAAGGTGTTTTAATTATATTTTTACTCCCCATCTCTTTAGTGGCCCACATCCATGTACTCATCATCAGACAACACAGCAGCAAACCTTTTATCATGGACCACCATGTCTTCTACTGGTATCAGTTGTGCACAGAGGCTTTGCCACAATAAAGCAGCTTCCCACCGCCTTACCACAGCTAGTTTCAGTCCTTGGTGGAAAGTAAGCGTTACATGTACAAATCAAGTCATTGGTCGTGGTAGTGCTTTGTTTTTGTGTTGCCACTTGCTGACAAGTTGACTTGGAACTTTTTTCACAAAGGTATGAACCAGCCGCCATCACCTGGGTGATGCAAACCACTTTGCGATATTCCACAGACTGGGGGTACAACAAAGCTGGCACTGGTCTGTAAGAAGCAAAGAAGCCTGATGTGGGGATACTCCCATCACAAACGTAAACGTTGAGAAAAAACTTGGGAACATAACCTGTGCTGGCCATGTTCTCATACTCAGGGTGAGTATAAGCAGCAATTTACTAGGCAGGGGCAAGAGTTCTGGGGCTGCTTACCAGATAACATTAATAATTCATTTTAAACCATTTTATTAAACGAAAACATTTTCTGCTTTAGACAAAGCAGCTGAAACCAGGGAGAAAAGGCAAAAGAATAACAAAGAACTTTTCAAATTCATTCCTGATAATAAAAGTGCAGCAGAAAGGCTGAGGGTGAGCATGTATTTAATTTAATCTTATGACACTGAAATGCTTTAGGACATGTGCATTATACTGGCAAACTGTCCAGAATGTACCATGCCGCTCACCAGATAGTAGCTGGTATTTATTAAGATATCACAATTTCTTTTTCTTTTGATTTCTATTGTTCAAGTCATTGTCTTCATTATATTTTTGAGAAAAGGTGATGTGCAGCTGGACAAGATAATTGCATACTTGTCAGAGTTTCTCACCAGCTGCAAACACCTGTCTCCTGATGTCTGCTCCATGATTTCCAGAAATATGATACAGGGATTTCTTTAAACATTGTTTAAAAAAAATTAAATATAAGCAAATAAAGTTCACACCAACTATTCTTTCATGTTTTTTTAATATTGCAGGTGCATATTATCTTGTGTCTGAAAAATCCAGTCCAGTTTAGTGGAAGTGTCATATGTTTTTCTTTCTTTTCTAGATCAGCAAGAAAAGCAAAATGCCCAGATGGGTAAAGATTGTCCAACATAAAATTTCAATAATTTAATTTTCACAAATAAAACACAGGCTTCAACAAATCAAAAACTGTGGCTTTATTAATCTAAATGTTGTATATGAAATTTCAGTGCAGGTTTGAAGAGTCTAGGTATTGTGGTTTTTTTTTATAGGACCTGGTTTAATGTGGTTCAGTTGCCAAAATTGTCATAAAATGAGCCTAATTTGCATTTTCACAAATAGAATAAAGGTTTCACAAAGCATAAACTTTTTTTCTAGATCAGTGCTTCTCAATGGGGCGATACCGCCCCCCAGGGGGCGTTGTAATAACGTCAGGGGGCGCTGGGGAGCATTGATTATGATCTGGGGGCCGGTGGCGTTTTTGGGGGGGCGGCAGGATTGGCTTGGCAGTTCATGATTGACAACTTTACTGACCAATCAAATTCTTAAAAAAACAAAAAAACGTGCCGCAGCAAATATAATCAAAAGGAAGTAGACCCAAAGATCCTATACTGTAAGAAGACGGCTTACACGATCCTAAAAACATAATTTATCTTTATGAAAATAACCTGGACTTGATTGATTAATTTATCAAATGCACAGTCCACTGAATAACTGCAAAACTGCAAAGGTTAGACAGACTTTATTATTTTGTTAAACTTTTGTGCTTTTATATGTGTTATCGTTTACGGGTCAAAGGAATCACATTTTAGGATTTTACTTTTCAGGATTAGAGTTTATTTTTTATTGTGCTTTTAAATTTAATACATCTCATCACACATTCTGAAATTAACACATCTCAACTATCCCCTTCACAAAGCAGTTTAAAACTATAAGAAACAAATCATAACCACATCTAAAATTCACAAAACAAAAAGAAAGAAAAAGTGCTGCTCCAATTTCATTAAATATCTCAACTTTCCAATCCTACCTTTGCATTAAGTTCTGTTTTTATCCCAGTAAAGCACCAGCATGACATTTAGTTTTTGGTTGTTTTGTTTTTGTTTTTTTTCTTCCCGGCAGTTTAACATCATGTTAATAATGTATTCTGGTTAAGTCCTGTCCTTTGATAAAGCCAAAGTTAAATGAACAACATACAGCCTTACTTTTTCCCTTAAAAAAGGGACAGTTTGTAGACATGAATCACAGTGGCTCTAATGTTCAAATCCTCAGGGACCCCGTGCTGGGGTCCCGGACCCGCGGTTGGGAACCAATGGTCTAGATGGCTGCAAATTCAGTGGAATCAGCCTTTACACACGGCGAATCGAAAGTTGGAAATCGGAAGCTAAGTTCAGCGTCATAAACGTTTGCGCCATTTCATGAAGTCGGCGCTGTATCCACAGCTTACGGTGACACGGTAAGTTAACCTATTGTACTTTTGGCCATCTAAGGACAATATGTAGACTTTATGTTACTTATAAACAGCTTGCTGCTGCTGCGCCTTTTTGATAAAAAAAAAAAGGAAGAAATCCTTCAAGTAGAAGATGCGACTAGATTCAGTGTTCAGCGCGACAACCCACACCAGCCCTCTTCTTTTGTGCTGTTTGTCGGCGTTATTAATCTAAGTTACTTTTAGATGCATATTCATACAAGTACCAAAAATTAGGGGGGAAAACACAGGCAATAACTCGTTTATTAAGTCAGATTAGATGAGAACGAGACTGTCTTTTGTTCACTTTATTTTCAAGATAAGCAAAGTTTAAAAAAAAAGAAAAAAAGGATTATGACACAAATTATTTATATGTAAGTGTAGAATAACTGTCTAATGTGTAAATCCAGCTGTGGCTCATCTGTCTTTTTATAAATCGACACAGTTTATCCTGTTTCACTTCCTGATTCTCTGGGATCGCCGTGTGTGGCAAACTGCTGTAAACATTAAGATAAACTGAAGCCACATAAGTAACCCTGGTATGTGCTTCTATCTAAAGAAAACCCCACTAAACATTGTATGGCGTAACAGCTGAGGAAGGAATTGTGGAAAATATAGGAACTTCATGCATATGATTGATCCTACTACACCCTAGATTTACTTTGACTGGAAATACTTTGATTTAGACCTGAGGTCGCTAACACCGGTCCAGATCCGGACCCAGAACCTGTCCCACATGGGCCCGGAGTGAAAATATAAAATCTGACGGGTTGCTTTTATTTTAACTGGCGCAACTTTTACACTCTTCGCGGTACTGGTAAGGAAACACGCGGACCAATTGCATGTGAGGTAAGCCATCCCACGTGATGCACTCATCCAATCAGTATGTGAGGCTCCGGCGCGCTGGTAAACTGCCAGGTATATAAAACAAAACAGGGCTGCAGACTGCGCCAGATAAAGGGAGCAGAGTTGCTAAATCTGCCGGTTTCAGCGACTTTGGGCTTGTTTTTCTGTATAGTATTTTGCAAATATCGTCTGTTGCGGGTTTTCGGGCTTGTTTTCCTGAGTCTAGTTGCTTATTTGGGCTTGTCCTGTTATGGGCTTGCTCCAAATGTTTTTCTCTAATTGGATCTTTTTGAATTTTAGTTGAGGACCCCTGATTTATCTTGTTCCAACTATATGTGATATTAGATAATCTGGAAGATTCTTCTGATAGATGCTGAGAATTTGAAGCAACACTCCTTTATTTATTTAGTTTTAGTTTTAGGTGGCATGCAAATCATTGTGTCTGTTTATTAACTTGGAAAAAAAAGACTTTTTGTTTATTGGAAAAATTGTAAACATAGTAAAGATATACAGCCTGCTACCTTTCATTCCTAGAAACATGGCAGGATGTGATAAATGTTCAATAATTTATTAAATACTGAGTTATGTTTCTAACAGCAGGCTGGCTGACTCTCGATGCATTGATATCAATCTTACTTTTACAAAGCAAATTAAAGTATTGTGGAAGTATTACAGAGAACCTGAAAACTAATTTCCTCTTTCATCTGTCCAGTAAACAGACATGGCAGTTCCACGGCTGCTCTTAAAAACTCTGGAGGACATACTCGAAGATGACTTTAAAAAGTTTAAGTGGTACCTCACATTAAAGATCTCGGACAGCTATAAACCAATTCCAAAGGCCCTTGTAGAAGGTTCAACTCGGATTGAAGTCGTAACTAAAATGATAGAAAGCTACAGTGAAGGGATGGCTGTGCAAGTCACTGAAGACATCCTGAAAGAGATGCAGCAGATTAATGCTGCGAAGAAGTTAAGGACTGCATACACAGGTAACATGTAACCCAAAATCTGCCTGTTACCACCTTTGACCATGCTCCTTTTAATCTCCATCTCACCATCTGTCTTTTCTCTTGCAGAGGAGATAAACACTGCAGCCTCCACTGTGACGCCTCCTTCTGCTTCAATATCAGCTCAGCAAGAATCTGTGGTCATTGCTCCTCTGCTCACCAATAGCACCACTGGAACCATTAACATAACCATCAATAAATCTTAATCAAACACCTTTAACATGGTGGTATTGCATTAAGAAAATGCATTTGATTTTAAATAATTTAAATGATTTATATTTATTACAGATTAAGCAATTATATTTCTCCAGTGATGTGATAACCTTTTTGTGTTGTAACTCGTAGAACTGGCTTACCTCTGTGAACTATTTCTGCTGAACCAAGTAAGCATTTTTTAATTTTATTTTTATCCTTCACTTTTTGAGTAATTGTTTAGTATTTGAAGCTGAGACATAGATCCTGGGTAATGTCTAGTACCAGTGGTGCTTTTATTCTCTTGCATGCCATTTTTTTCCATTTTTAAATCTTTGTTTAATCTGTGATATTTTATTTTATTTCAAATTGTGTACTTGTGCTTTTATACTCATCTTAATTCTTGTGGTATTCAGTGTGAAACAGCAATGTTAGATTTTCATTGTACGTGGAAACCTGTTTACTTACTGTGCACATGACAATAAAGGCTTTGAATTTGAATTTGAATCGAGGAGTGACTCCAGAATATCCTGTGTCAGAATCTATTACTACAACTTGTAAAGTCTCACAGATCTCTTTCAGGTCCAGATTTCCTGGCCTCTTGTGGAGGACCTTAGCCTGAGATTCCAACCTTTTCCATAATAATAGCTTGACAAGAAAGCAAAGTCTCTGGTTTTCTGCAATTATCATATTTTGATCTTAAATTCAAACATCTAAAATAGCAAAAGCATCAGTTTTACCCAATTCTTCTCAGATGTGTTGTTTACTTGTAATATTCTATGCAGAGATAAAAAGTCTGAACGTTCACAGTGAGTTAATTCTAACTAAAGAGACTGTTAAACACATGATGCTGGGAAAACGAACGACTCCCACAGTAGAGACTTGATTCATTTCAACAAAATAATGTTTTAATTAACATTCATGCTTCTTTACATAACAGTGAAAGTGTGAGAAACAACAGCACCACGGAAGTTTAACGGCTTTATGTGGTTAACCCATCATTCATTTTATTTTTTACAACTGTGATTTTCCTGCTACAGCAAGTAAAAACGTCCAAAATAAAAGTCTGTTGTGTATTAAGTGTTGCTGCTGAGGTTGAACCCATCAGACACTTGGATGTTTCTGTGTACTTTTATCTTCAGCAGGTGGTGCTAGGACCACAGTGATGTGACATCACTTCTGAAACACAGGCTTCAGAAATTTCTGTGGACTTGTAATAAACATCCAGTTCTTAATTCACACCGAGGAAAGTCTCTGTGTGGAGTAAAAATGCATTTATTCAAACTCAGGATTTAAATTTTATTCAGTCAATTGCAACTTTTTCTGTTTTGTGTGTGTTGAACTGTTTACGCTTAAAACTTGTTGATCTGAAGTAAATTAATATTTGTGAAATGAGGGAAGCATAAAATGGTCTCTCTTTTGCAGTTATAGCCTACAAGGTACATTATTTTCTAACAATTAATTTATTATTATTATTATTTATTATTAATTAATTAATAATTATTATTTTATTACACTTTTCAGCTGCTCATTAATTTCAATCAGTTCGGTCAGTGACATTTTAAAAAGTTTTTCTTAAAATATTTCAGGTCTTTCTAACACATGTAATAATTGTGTAGCACAGAATGCATCTGCCGAAGATCTAAAAATATTTAGCAGTCACCAATGTATGCATGTAGTGTATAAATAAACTTCAGGGAAAAGAAAAGATCATGAAATTTAACAGAGATAAAAGAAAATGTGTGCAAAGTGAGCTTTCACACTGTAGTTATTATTACATTTTCACACTGACCTCAGGCCTCTAGCATGATCACGACTTTCATTTGTGTCATTGCAGCTTACTGCTGACAAACTCTTATTTTGCAGTACAAGAAACAAAAAGTAGTTTATATTAAAATATGGTACACTTCCATAACATGCCACTGAATACAGGATCTCCACCTTGCTGGAGGCAAATTAAAAAAACAACAACTATTTCCTTTTTATAAGGTGTCAATAATCAGAAACATAGATTCCTTCTATAATCTGGACACTCTGGATGATCAAGTTTAGTCGTATTTATAGTCCCCAATTAATTACAGTTGGACTGACTTTGTGTAATTCTATAAAATAAAATAAAGAAAAACAAGTCTTTTATGATTTTATTTTTAAGTTATTATAGCCTTATTTATTGTTAATTTATTATCAATCTTTAATATCAATATATTATTATTATTATTATAACTTATGTTGGAGTTGGATCCCTTTTTTGCTGTCACAACTGCTTAGATTCTTCATGACAGATTCAAGAAGGTGTTGGAAACAGATTTTGCTCCAAACTGACAGTTGGGGCAAATTTGGCAACTTCACATCCATATTGTAAATCTTTCAATTCACCACATTCCAAAGGTGGCCTATTAGATTCAGATCTGGTGACTGTGGAGGCCACTGGAGTACAGTGAATTTATTGACATGTTCAAGAAACGAGTTTGAGATGATTTGATATTTGCAATATGAACATGATCCTGCTGAAAGATGGTACACTGCGGTCATGCAGGGATGGACATGTCAGCAAAAATGCTCCAGTAGGCTGTGCTGTATGAACGATGTTCAGTTGGTACTATGATGTCCAAAGTATGCCAAGAAAATATCCCAATCATTATACCACCAGCAGCATCTACCTAAACTGCTGAGAAAGCAGGATGGATCCATGCTTTCATGTTGTTCATGCTAAACTCTGAGCCTACCATCTGAATATTGCAGCTGAAATTAAGACTCATCAGACCAGGCAACCTCTTTCCATTCTAGTTGTGTAATTTTGGTGAGTGTGTGCAAAACTGATCCTGTTTCCTGCTGTTGGCTGACAGGAGTGGCACCCAGTGTGGTCCTCTGCTGCACTCATCTGCTTCAAGGTCAGATATTCTGCATATTTTGGTTGCAGCCAACAGTGAGTATTTGAGTTACTGTTCCCTGTCTATCATCTCCAATCAGTTTGTTCATTCTCTTCTCACACACTTTCCTCCAGGATTAATAAAGTATTCTGATTCTGACCTTTGACATTAAAAAAGAATTTTGGTCCAGACAACTGCTGCTCACTGATTCTCCTTTTCAGCCCATTCTCTGTAAATCCTGGAGATTATTGTTCATTAAAATCAAAGTAGATCAGTAGTGTCTAACATGCTTGGACTGGTTTGTCTGGCACAAACAATCATGTCACATTCAAAGTCACTTGAATCCCTTATGTTCCTGATTTAGATGTTCAATTTGAACATCAGGAAGTCGTCTTATTTGTTATCATATATCACGTTTTGGTGAATTATTGCAAAATCATCTGCATCAACTTTGTTTTCCTAAGATACTGAAACTAAAATATATCACATCTAATAAATAGGAAAATAAAAGTACAGAGCACAAACACAAATTAATGACCAAAGAAAAATGGGGGGAGAGATCCTCTTACACACGTGACTACCCCGGGGACGTGGACGTTCAATCTGCTCATAGAACGTTCACAACCGGAAGCTTGGAGAAACCACGTGACCAAATCTAGGACATGTTTTCTAAGGTATAGACAAAACGCAGGACTTAAGCGCTCTTTGTATAACAAGACAGCGACATATGATTGAGGATTCTTCGTATGAAGAGCCTTTAAAACTTATTTATTTCCTCCTATAAGATGCAGTACATATTTCTAAAAGCTTTGAAAAATAAATAAAAAGAATAACAGCAGCGGTAGTGTTCACCATCGTTGACGATTGTGTCCGAACCTTGCAATGCTCTCCTTCTGAATCATGACTAGGAAGTGAGATCTTGCCATCGTTTACAAGCTAGCTGTTATATTACGCGATGAAAGCACAAAAGAATAGCAGAATATAACGTACGCGGTTATAATTTAGTAATTGACAGCATAATTCAACTGTTAACACGTTGTTTTCAACGCAAACGACTCCGTAACTGACGAACGAACAGCGAACACTGCTAGCCATCTTGTTATTTAGCCAACTGCCTGGATTGTGGATTGCTAATATCACTAGTTAGATACCGTTAGCAAGTTTGATTATGGCCCTGGCACACAAATACTGTTGTGTGGCGGGACTTTTGCTCTTGTTGCTACTGTCTGTTTGCAACGCAAGGAAACACCAGCTTACCCTGAAGGTAAGTAGACAGAAACTGCAAGACAGTTATCATTGAGAAGTTTAATGAGCATCTTCACGGTATTTTATTAGCTAGCATGTAAGTGTTGATTAGCTTCAGTGACATAAAAGTCGTCAAAATGTTCATGTTAAAAACATGTAAAACCTTTTCTAGTTCGAAGAGAAAAGTCGGCTGAAGCATACGGAGTGGGCCACAGCTGAGTTTTTGCTCTTGAACCCGATTTGTAGTCAGATGTCTAACTAAACAGATGATCATATCTCTGTCCTCATTCGTTTTTCTTCTCAGAATGAAACGCGGTTTGCCGTCGACCTCAACAACTTTGGTTTTTTTGCTAATGGGACTTTGAATGTGAACCTGTCTTCCCTGTGGCTCCCTGAAAAGCTTGTCAACTACAGCACGTATCCGGTAACAAGTGCTTGTTTTTGTGCTTATGTGTTTATTTGAGTAGTGGAATTTTGTAAGGTCATTTTTGTGCTCCATTTGGTAGTTCTTACTTAAAAGAAATGCACAAGAATGTACACACTGCAACCACATTGTGTGATACACCTTCAGAATGCAGTCTATTGCTAGCAATTCCATATTTACTAAATGTATAAATATCACTTTTCTGTTTTAGCGAGTATTAGTACATATGTCATTGCTACACATATAGCAATGACATATAACCAAAGTACATTATTCTGATAGCTTTTTAGATTAAATTTCCAGGGATATGGCCTTTAAGAGACACCAGTAGATATAAACCTGTACAGAATCATCCCTAATTATAGTCTCAGCACTTAATTAGATAACCGGCTTAATTACACTGTCAGCAAAATGTGAACATTACAGGCCTCACAAAATAGAATTTGTGGCTGAACAGTTGTTTTAATTGCATTGAATACAAAACGAGTGCAACATCTTCTCTGTAAACTTGGCATAAAGAAAAAATAAAGTCACCAATATTCTCTCTCCCCAATTAATTTCTGACAAATAAAGTTGCACTTTAATCGCAGTATTAAACTTTTGTGCCATAGTTGTCAATGAATGTAGATGTTGAAAGCTGCTTTACATTGCCTTCCCACAAAACTGTCTTCAGCGACAGGTGGGAGTTTGGGAGTTTAGCCTTCAGCTGGGTAAAATGAGAGAAAATGCTGCGAGAAACCGGATTTCTTTATTTGGTACCCCAGTATAATTATTAAAAAGGGCAAGTAAATACCGGAGTATTAATTTGTTCAAATTAATCTGATAAAGCATAAGACAAAGTACTGTCAAAGAAATATTGTCTAATTTCTTTCTAAAGCTAAATGAAGTATATAACTGAAGATGAGAATTTAATAGCAATGCAAAAGAGAGCAGTCATGCATATACTTATTTTAAAATAAGTTTATGCATTCATTTTTTATTTTAAAAATAAACCCTTGATTCTTAAACACATAGTATATATAAAAATGTACAGTAATATACAGTGACATAACCATGAACAACTTCAGAGTCTGATATTAAGTTGTGCTTGACAGCAACTCATCAAAATGACAGACTAACTGAACAAAAAAGTCATCAAAATTGTAAACTATAGAGCTAGCTTGCTGTCCCATCTAGAATAAAAAGTGGTTTCAGCTGTAATGTTCTGACAATTTTTAACCCAAACAAAAATAGTGTAGTTTTTATAACTATGGTTATTAGGGGGAAACATTGAAAGCTTTTACATAAAGCCAAAGCTGACACATGTAGAATATTAAAAGATCAAATCAAATCAAGTCAAATCAAAATCAAGTTTATTTGTATAGCCCTATATCACAACAAAGTTGTCTCAGAGGACTTTACAGAAAGAGGTGTAAGTAAACAAACAGAATCAGTAACAAACAACATGAAAGTTAAAGAACACACAAGAAAGATACATTTGCACTGTGTCTGAGCCATGGCTTTAAACTTAATGTCAACATTTTCTGTAGGTTGGTTTCAGCCTGTCCAGATCACGTGTTAATGGAGTCTTGTCCTACACAGTAAGTACATCACATTGTAAGTACTTTTGTTTGTGTTAGATGTGGTTTTTCCAGGGTTTTTATACATTCAATGTGCCATTATTGTTTTTAGTAAAATATTTAGTGTGTTTGGTGAAATGTTTTTACTGTTGGAAACTTTAGTTAGATGTGTTCAAAGGTTTGACTGGTTGTTTTCCTACTAGGCAGAGGAGACAGAAGCATGTCCGCTCACTCTAGGAAAGCCAACCAATGACGAACCTCTCATTCTTTTTCTTATTGACATATACAGCCACAGGTGTGTAGATTTTCATATCAGTATGTTTCAATATTTATTACGTTAATCTGATTGTGTTTTTGTCAAGGTTGACTGAAGCATTTGTGTTTGTACAGTGTCCATGTGAAATCAATGGGAGTCCAAGACAACATCTTGGTAGCAAAGACAAAGCCTGAACCAAATAAAGGTCAGTGTTGTTCACACTTAAAACATCTTCATAATCTACTGCAGAATAAAGGATGGCATAATTTTAAACTGAATTAACTGGTCCTTTAGGTCAGAGGAAGGCCAGAGAGAATTCTGAAAAAGTTAACTTACCTGACTCACCTGACAGTGGAAACCAAAAGCCACCCGAATCGGAAGATGACAAGAAAGCAAAGAAAAATGGAAACACGCCCTTGGGTCAGAATAAAGAGGCAGGGTTAAACCCTGATGCAGAAGCTAAGAAAGCTGAGGGAAATGTATTCTATGTAAGCTGTCCTTTGTGTCTGTATATGTTTGTAGTCTGTTCATGAAATATCTGCTAAGGCTAAACAATAAAGTCCATTTTCTTGTAGCTGGACAAGCCTACTCAGCTGACTTTGGCTCTGGACAAAATTAATGGCACCTACCAATTCAGTGTAAGTGCAATGTTCTTTTCCATTGCATGTGATGTGATGCAGTATTTGATTGTGTATTCTCATGTCCAAATCATTTTATTTCTCCTGCACAGTTTGACATGGTGGTTGGCTTGAAGGCGCAGGGTCTGTACAGCCTCAAGTTTCACTACTGTCAGAACAGGGTGCCTGGAATCAAACTACCTTACTCATTCACAGTGAGTTGAGTGTGTTAGTTTATTACATCTTTGTTCAGGTGTGTGCATGTGTTAATGTGAATGACACCCCACAGGTGGATGTGACAGAAGAAAATCCAGGAAAGAACTATCTGTCTGCAGCAGAAATACCGTTGTCTCGCCTTTACATCTGTATGGCTGGTGTCTTCTTTGCTGCCGCCATGGTCTGGGTGTACACGCTCATGAAACACAGGTACATGTGGAAACAGAAACACTGACATGAATGTTTATTACTTTAGGCTGCAGAGTCTTAGAGCTTCCTTATTTCAGAATGCCTCATCTCGTTTCAGTGTTTGTGGGTTTAGGTTATTTGCAGAGTCAAATCTTTTGTAATTGCTGTAAGGTTGCTACAGCATGACTTCATAGCAAAATTAAGGTGCTGCATTGTGTGTTTTGTTTATATACTCTACAAATATTAAAGTCACATGATTAGCTGCCAGCAGAGGGTTTAGGACAGTTTTAGATTTTTTTCAAGTAACTAGCATAAACTTTGCAACCTCTTCAACAAACATCAGTTACTTTCTGTGCAAGATTGTATGTGTCTGTCTGCCTCTCACCTAAAACACAAATTGGAAAACCCCCTATTCACACATTACAGTGATGATCATAAATGGGCATACTCTAAATGTCAGCTGCAGCTAATTTGAGTGTGATGTGGTAACATTTTTGACCACAGTCTGTTCACTAAGTAGCAGAATGAAGAAGCAGCTGCATGAAAGCTGTCAAAGATGTGAATGTCTGTGTGTTCATTATAAACTATATCAACATATATTGTTTACAGATACAGCGTGTTTAAGATCCACTGGCTGATGGCCGCTCTGGCATTCACCAAGTCCACATCCTTGGTTTTTCATAGTGTAAGAGCCCCATCACCACAGTGCAGATTAAGATCCAACTTTATGACTCATGTCTGTGTTTGACTTATATATTCTCTTTATCTACAAGATCAACTATCACTTTATCAACACTAAGGGGTATCCTATTGAAGCCTGGGCCGTCATGTATTATATAACACATCTGTAAGTACAGTTTTTGCACAATATGCTCAGTAATCCATTTTGTGTTTGATATTGACATGTGTCTATATATACTAACCAGGCTCAAGGGCGCTCTCCTCTTCATCACACTGGCACTGATTGGTACTGGCTGGGCTTTTGTCAAGTACATTCTGTCTGACAAGGAGAAGAAGATTTTCATGATAGTTATTCCACTGCAGGTACTGTATGTATGTATGAAGCTTCTGTATTTATATTTGTCTATGAGAATATATTTTTTATGGCTTTCTCTTCTGTAATCCCCCAGGTTCTGGCTAATGTAGCCTACATCATCATTGAGTCTACAGAGGAAGGCTCCAGTGAATACTATCTGTGGAAGGAGATCCTTTTTCTGGTCGACCTGATCTGCTGCGGAGCCATCCTCTTCCCCGTTGTTTGGTAGGATGTGTGCTCTGTCAAAGCTCTTTCACTTACAGTTTGAATCATTTAGAATCAGTTATAGAATTAGTTTAAGACTTGGCCTTTTATTAGGGTCTAATCTGCTTTAAGAGAAGAAAGGTAGGATAAAAAAAATGTCCCTCGCTTTCTTTGCCTTTTTATTGGCACAAAATAGATTGAAGTTATTGACAGCCTACTGACAGATGTAAGATTGTGAGGAGACCAAGGGTAATGCTGGATTTCAGGTATAACGAGAAGCTGGACGACTGGCTCTTCTAGCCAAAGACAAGTTGAGCAATGCAAGTATTGAGTCCAAAATCTTTAGGTATAAACTTACAAAATGGGACAGTAATTATTTTGTGTAATGAAAAATGAACCTAGTAAACACTGTTTTGACCATAGATACTTATTTCACCATACTGCCAAATGTCTTTTATTTAAAAGTCAGACATAACTGTCTTCACAGGTCAATCCGTCACCTACAGGAGGCTTCTAGCACAGATGGCAAAGGTAATAAATCATTTTGATGGTGAAAATGAACAAGGTTTATGAACTGTTGTTGGTTACATAAGTACTAATTTGCGGTCCATGTTTATTTCAGCTGCCATGAATTTGGAGAAGCTGAAGCTCTTCCGCCATTATTATGTGATGGTGAGAAAACTGGAGTTGTATAGTATTTATTTAAATGTGGCTATTATTTTATTTCTCTAGAATTAAAACTGCCAAATGAATATAGACACCATAGTGTTTAACAGTAATCTAGTCAATGGTGTTGCTGATTTTGCTTTGATCTTATTAATGAATTTAATTTTTTATTTTCTGGTTTAAAGTGTCATCCTAGCAGCTGATTTTACTGAGTCAGCATTACGCAAAGCCTCTCCTGGCTTTTCGTTCAGCAGTCTTGGCTGCAGAGACACAACAAAATAAAGCTTTTGTTTGTTTTAAATGTACTTTCTGAATTTTGGAAAATGTGAACTATACTTAACTGCAGAGCAGGATTTACTTACATTTAGCATGCATGTAATCAGAATTTTTTATTGTAGATTTTAAAAAGCCTTATTTAAAAATCATTTTTATATTTTTGTGTAATTAAATTATTTTTATTTTTTTTAGATCGTGTGTTATATCTACTTTACGAGGATCATAGCCATTCTGCTCAAGATCACAATGCCTTTCCAGTGGCAGTGGTGCTATGAGGTAAGACAGCAGCGGTGTACAATAACACTTTACTGCAGAGGACTTTTTCCTAAAAGGTCACACAAGACATTCTGGAGCTGACTAAATCAGCAATGACTAGGCATTATTTTCTAATGTATGTCACCATAATGCTTGTAAAAGCGTCATTTCTTTAAAGTCCCATATTTATTTAATGTTCACAAACGTCATTAATTTTAATATCTCAGCAAATTATATTTATGTTAAAAATCCTTAAAAGTAAAATAAAGTTTGATGGTAACTGTTGATTAGATTAGATTGACTGGATTAAAATGCATACACTTCCTGTTTCCTCAGTTTCTGGTGGAGGTGTCTACTTTGATATTTTTTGTGTTGACGGGCTACAAGTTCCGACCGGCGTCCAACAACCCCTACCTCCAGCTTCCCCAGGACGAGGAGGACGTAGAGATGGATGAAGTGTAAGCATGCACTTGTTTACAGCCTCATTTAATCCTTGAAATTTTACTTATCTCCTCATTTAATTTTTTTGTATTTTTCAATAAATATGACCTAAAACATCAGATTTCCTCTTTCTTAAAAGTAGAGTATTTAATTAAGCAAGTGTTGAAAAATATTCTCCAATTTATGTAGAGGAAGATTATCCTGTTTTACACACAATAACACTTGATCAGTTCTTCATATCAGCTTAAATTACTTTTAGGCCACTTTTTTGTACATAACTCTAAAATGCTGAACACTCCTGTTTGCAAAGAAAAATACAAAGATAGAAAAATCTGCCAGGCAAACTTATTTCTTCAGGGAGTAAATGTCTCCTTCATTTTCTTTTCTTTATGAATTGCACTAATTACTAACTGTATTACTAATGAATTCGTGAAGCTGAACAGTGATGTACATTTAATCAGTAGTGTCCCAAAAAATGTTGAATAAACATACCGACATTTGGATCTCGTTCCCCTTAAATATATATAAAAGCAGACGTCAGTATGGAGATGTGATTATCATTTAAAGTGAATTAATCTTATTGTATGCTTAAATATACAGAAAAATTTAGTTTTGAGTCTTGGTGTAGTGCATCCGCTTAGCTTTCTTGGAAGCTGAAGTATTTTTTAAACAATTTGAACAATTTTGAGGCAGTGTTATCAGTAAAGAGTTGTTGTTTTTTTTAAGTTTAGCCATGTAATAGATAAGGCCATGTCAGAATGAATTATACACAGTGCAGTTTTATTTTTTGTCTGAACTGGACAACAAGCAGCTTCCTAAGCAAATATAATCACACTTTTAGGATCTTCAATTCAGCTTTATTTGTATAGTGCCAGTTCACAACAAAGTCATCTCAGGTCACTTTTACAGATAAAATTAATTCAAGCCAATTCATTTGAATCCAATCATTCATACGAGCCAAAGCATGAAAAATAATAGATAAGCTAACCTAGCTAAAGAAACCAACAGTTCGCATCAGATATTGACTTGACGCTGGAAAGGGAAAAAGTCCCTCGTAACAGAAGGAAAATGCTCCTGCAGAACCAGGCTCAGGGAGGGCCGTCATCTGCCTCGACTGGTTGGTGTGGAGAGGACCGGAAAGATATTTCTGCAAAAGTTGTCAGTTATTTTGAATAGCTGTTACTACATTAATACTGTTAGCATTAGCAGCTACTTATTTGGCAGTGCAGGAGAATCTATGCCAATCCAGCTTAAAACTTTGTTCCTTTACCCTTCAAGATTGCTTGTCTGTAGAGGTGATGTAACTTTGTTTAGCTGAAGTATCTCTGGCTCCAGTGAACATTTCTAAGTTGGATTGAGGGGAAATTAAACTCTTAAGTGAATATAGTTACTGTTGGATGTCATGGTTAAAGTGGCTTTACAGAAAGGTCAAGTCCAGACAAAGGGGATCTTTGCAGAGCAAGACCTGAAATATTTTTAACACTGTGGCCTCACATTTACATTATGTAACGTTATGCTCACATTGCCAGATTGAAAGAACTTAAAGTTTTTCTGTTTCTGTCTGCCTGTAGCTACCTGACTTGTTAGCCACTGGAGAGATGGACACAGTAAATCTAGTCATATCCATCCCTCTATCAATCTGATTCATGCTTTGTTTTCTTTCTTTTCCAGAAGTCAAATAGTAATTTATGATTAGCAAATCTGATTTTGACACATTTTGATTCGTCACCCTAAATGATATTTTCTGTCTCATTCAACCTGAGTGAGGATGTTCACATTTGATTCATTGCAGCTTTTGTTCATACATGTGATGAGCATTTTTCTCATCAATCTGCAGCACTAATGCAGAAATGCTAAAACAAAGCCAGTTGTCTTACTTTGCTTGGTCTTAGCCGTTTCCTATATAATTGGAGAAATGTTTGTCTTCTTTCGTGTTAAAATGTTATTTATTTGTTCCAATAGCTTTTATTTAAGAACATTTTGTGTAGCTCTATCCCAAGTAGTCTTACAAATCTAATGTTTTCTGTTGATGTTTATTCAGATGCACAAAAAAGGTATCCAGTACACATACATACGTGCTGTCAAAGCACTTAGTTTTGAATACTTGTGGTTGTGAACTGTAAATAGTGATCCATTTTAAATTGGTATTAAATGGTCTTTGTTTTCATTTTATGTTTATATATTTAGTTAAAAATATTAAGACAATATTCCCTTGTCTCTCTTTGTCCATCTTTGTTTAGGGTCACTGAGTCAGGTGCACTTGAGGGTATTTCTAAAGTGAAGAAGACCTCTAATGGACGGGAGTGCCAGAAAGAGCCCACCTTGAGAGCATGAAGTTTCATCTTTAGGACCAACCAATGAAACACCCCAGGTCAGCCAGTGCCAAGAGGTACACATGGACCAAGGCTCCCCACTTCCACTGACAGCTCTCCTGTGAAACTCTTCCAGTAGTTGCAGTGGTTGTGTCCACTGTCTGGCTATGCAAAAAAAAAAGAAAAAGAAACAAACAAAACAACAAAAAAAAAAAAGCCTAATATGTTGGACTTTCTCAATTTACTTGGAACACTCCACCCAGAAACTAAAGTTTCCTAAAGCGTCTGCCACATGGACAGGTGGAAGTATGGAAAGGAGCTCAGATGTTCGTTATTATTTTCATTTCTCTTTCTGTCTCTCTCCAAAGATAATTTTAGAAAAAGACTTACTTTTGAGTGTGTTGATATCAGCTATTTAAAAAGGTACTTCTACAAGCCGTGAGTGTGTGTGCGTGTGTGTGTGTGTGTGTGTGTGTGTGTGAAGCATCACAGTATATGAACACAACTGATTTTTCCTTTGGGGACGATGGCCATACTCAGGTAGAAGGCTTGTCAGTGTATTTAAATTTTACTTTGAAAAAAACAAACAAAAAAAAAACTTATAGGCAATGGCAGTTTCAGTCCCACTATCCAGGGGTTAATTTCCCATCATTCAGTTCACATCTTCATCACCACAGACTACCTTACATTTATTTTTCTTATATTTGATTTGTATATTGAAATATATAGATGTCAGAGGTTGTATATTTCAATATATTGACTTCTTGAATATTGAAGTGGTTGTATTTTAGTATCATTGTCCATGTTGGAAGGATAGCTACTCTTCTAATCTGTCATTTTGGACCGCTGCTGTAATTTAGTGCTTTAGTGGTTGAGGACAATTTACATCTGTGAAATGAGCCCACGGGGTGGCATGTGGACCTCTAATTGGCTCTGGATCAGGCTGTAAAGTGATCAGAACAATGGCTCTACTTGTGTGATAGCCTTGTTTTCTTGTTTTCCTTTTGGCCTGCCTGTGTCAACCCGGGCTGAGAAGTGACCTAACTGATTTTTGAATTTACCTGCTTTTGTTTTTACTGTTTTGCTCTTGATGTTAAGCTTATTTGATTAATTATTAATGACTTATTGGTTGATGGAAGATCAGCAATGTGTGTAGCCAGACAGATAGATGGTCATTTGTAAATAAGACTGGATACAAAAAGAGGTGGACAACACTTAAAATGACTTCATAGTGTTTCAGATGGTGTTGACAGTTGAAATTTCAGTGAGATTCCTTTGATTCCTTTTTAATTGACGCCGGTGAGGGGAAAAAGTAAACGGTTATAAGTAACTCCTGTCCAGAGAGGACAGAACAGCACAGTGTTTACACACAGTTAACATGTCTCCAGACCCCGGGTGTCGAGTACCCAGGCTGACAGAGTACAGGCAGTAAATATTTACTTCAGGTGGGTAAAGAAGGTTTTTTTTGTTTTTTTGCTAATTATAAAAGGATGTTTGTATGAAATGTCACAATAAAGCTGGAGTTCTGGAAAGGTCTCAGATCACACTGTTATTTATATACACCATGTGCACAATTATTGAAGTTGATTTCTTTAGGATGACTTTTACCTGACTTAAAATTTTCTCAGTTCAAAATGTTGAACTTCAAATCTATTTAAGAGACCTATTTATATGTAAAGACAGAACATGTAAAAGAAAACCAGTCAACATTAAAGCAGGAGAGCCTGACAGAACAAAGCCTGACTTGCGCCCCTGGTAAATGCTTTTGTCTTTTTAACTTAATGTCTGTGGCAGGCTTTCTGTTGTAGCTGCTTAACAGTAAATCACTTGCAGTCAACCACATACTGGAGTCTTGTTTTCTTTTTGTCAAAGTTGTATCAACATCACGAGTGAGGCGGGGCACAATTTTCAATCCAATTTTTACTTAAATAACATGACGTATTCAGATTAAACCATTCAGCATGTGGGCTCAAAAATATAAAGGAGATTCTTATTATACATAATCTAAATTATGGATGAGGAAGTTTAGTTGTTTTTTTTTTGCTTGTATGTAATTTTACAACACAACCCTAGTTCCATAACAGCTGAGGCACTGGTTATATATATATATTTGTAAATCTCATTAACCAATTGTTTTATTTACAACAGTTCTAATGTTGACAGCAAGACAATTTACTATTTAAACAAATAAAAATAATGGCTGTAAAAAGAGCAACTTTGAGAGGTAGAGAGTATTTAAAGATGGACTTGGATCCAGCAATATACAAAACACTGCATCTACAGACTGTGGAGCAATTTCAGAGTCATGTTCGGAAGCGACCAAATCCCAAGACTGAATTTTCCATACAATACATGATGTCATCAAAAGACTGAGATATCTTTTGGAGCAACCAACATAGCTTAAAATCAGTATTGGATGCTTATGATCTTCAGGCCCTTGCATGGGTGTGAAAATCAAAACAGTCATTATTCTGTCATGGAAATTATTACATGTACATAGAAGCATTTCTATAAATCCTCATCTGGACAGTCTGCTGTGCCATACACAAATTCAGATTAAAGTTCTATTATGCAAATGCTGCTGTCATATCTGAGGCAGAGCTTATTTAAATGGACTGAAGCAAAGTAGAAAATTGCAGATGGTGTTAAAGCCCAATGGAGCCAACAGCTTCCACATCCAAACAGGTCTTACCTGCATGGATGTACAGAGTACCATATGCTCCCATCCAAAAGACAGCCTTTTCAGGGATGGCCTTGCATATGGCACAATGCTAAACCACATTCTGCATCTATTACAGAATTGTTTTTTAGAAGAGAAGTCTGTGTGCCAGACTGGCCTGCCTGTAGTCCAGACCTTTCACCAACACAAATATTTTAAGCATAATTAAAGGCAAAATACATCAAATAATTGTTGAGCAAACAATAATGAGACAACATTCCTCTCCCAAAGGTCCAATTTGTCTCTTTAGTTCTTAAACCTTTATGAAATGCTGTAAGAAGAAAGTGAGCATAAGCTAATAGTTTCATGTTTAAAAAGGCTTCTACACATTCAAATCATTAAATACATGTGCACAAAATGCACCAGAGAAACTGCGAGGCTCTCAAAATGCATGAAAAGTCTCTAAACCTCTTGAGCACTTGAAAACTGATGTGTGTAAATGCAGTTTTGTCTGTGCAAACTAGGCGATTCATGCACACGTATTCAATGATTTATATGCATATAAGCCTTTATGAACACAAAACTATTACATTTGTGAGGTTGAGTGTAAAAAGAATGTGTAAAATATTAATGATTGTGAACCATATATTACACATAAAACAATGATATTGAATCTTTTTTCTCTCCATAAAATAAATCATATTACCCTGTTGGGTGGGAACAAGTCATTCTATGGTCTAAGTGTGTGAGAAAGACAGACAGAAACATGGTGGCACAGCTGAGCCTGAATCCCAAAAAACTCCAAATGAAAATCGTAGCTGTTGTCTTAAATATGAAAACATACCATAGAAAATAAGCGATTAATAATAACAATCTACAGAGAATTTCAGATTTGAAGCATCACTTAACCCTATGCCTTATTGTGTAGTACTTGATGGCGGAGTTTTTGGCAGGCACGTGGCATTTGTCTCGGCCGTCGGCCCCTCCCTCCTGTGGGCTGTGGGCGGGTCCTGGTCCCCGCTCCTCTGCAGTAAATTCACCGGCTCCCGTCCGACTGCTGCACACTGCAGTCTCCATCATCAGCTCCGCCCTGCGCTCTTCTGGCAGGTGGAAAGAACACACACGGGGCCGCGAGGATGTGAGTAGTGAATATAAAATACAAATATGCATGATGATTACTTTTAATGGCCTATTTACTGCAGCTAAGTTTAATTTATAAAGAATTTTATTCAGGCCGATGCTCAGGTAAAGTTGTTATTTGCGTCATTTTTCATCGAGTGTGCATGCTGGAATCACTACAAATTATTTCCACGCCGTTGGTATTGCTTTAAGCAATTACAGATCCTCATGAGGTGTGATTATACTTTGAGCAATCCATACCTTTATAGATATAGTATTCAAAAAAGGGGGAGCAGCATCTGTCTTTACCCGGGCTGGGTGTTTGAGTAAAATTGCTCCAAAATGTTCTGATCAAAGGATGGTAATTAGATTCTCAGCCCTTGACCTCAAAACGCCTTTGACTTGGAGAAGAAAGAGGCTGATGATGCAGCAGATCTCTCCTTCTCTCACCTCTGCGTCGCTCCGACGGCAGGAGAACGTGTCCAGTTTCATCCCTGCGCCGACTCCGGAATGCTGCATCCTGACGCGCAGACTGGCACGGTTAGAGGCTGCCAGCCAGGATGTCTCTCCAGACGTTTTCACAGTTATCACATTTGGATTAGTCAATATTTTAACCGTTGTTCAATGTGGATTTTCATCTTGCTTTTGTCAATAATATCCTTTAATCTTCAGTGGTTTCTCAGGCAGCCATTCATATTTTTATTAAGTTTATTTAAACATTGTTTGATTTGTGTGTGCTTTTTTTCAGGGTTTTCATCTCAGTCTTCGCTGTTTTAGCCCTTGTGGCTTCATCTGAAGGCAGTGTTGGGTAAGTTTAAGTTTGTTTCAGATGGATGGATACTGTTTCCTCAAAATTATGATGCAACTAAACCAAACCAAATGTTAAGAGAAAAAATCCTTGCACTTATCTGAGATCAAATCCATTGGGTAGAAATATACTAATAGAAAGCAGCCATCTTTTTAGGAAGATTGTGAATGCTTTGTTAAATCTTACTTTACTGATTTATGTCCTTTATGAACACTAAGCTTTGGTAAGAAACAGTTACAAGATGTTAGTTTTGACAAACAATGTACATTGTGATATCCTTGTGCATATAAAGAGTTATTGTGTCCTCTACTTGTCTGGAGAAGTTTCATCTGAACAGGGCACCAGGCTGTTGGAAAATTTTGCACAATATTCAAGTTCATGAGAAGCTAGAATGACACTATTGTTGCTCGATATAAAAAGCATTATTCACCCACTTTTGAAACATTGCCCATTTTTAAATCCAACTAATCACATTTGATGGTTGATATTGAGATTTCTTGAAACCAATGTTTCAAAAGGGAGGATTTGATTTGACTTAACGTTTACACTAGAAGCTTTCTTTTCATCATCTTCACTCTAGTTGAACTAAACAAAAAATTGAAGTCAGGAAGTGACTTGAATTTTTTAAGGAGGAACTTTTGTTCACAGAATTGTTAGAGGCTAAATAGTCATTTACATTGTGTTAGATTGCACAGCCCAGACACCAAAATAATTTTTTAAGGAGGAACTTTTGTTCACAGAATTGTTAGAGGCTAAATAGTCATTTACATTGTGTTAGATTGCACAGCCCAGACACCAAAATAAACTTCACTTTACACATGAAATGTATCCTGCTAGGTTTCCCAATCCGATAAGCTAATCTCGGAGGCTAACTTGCCTGTGAATTATTATATGACCTAATGCAAGCCTCACATAGCTGATGTATATTGCCCTTGTTTTAGTATTTTTTATATTTTAGTTTGCCCGCTTGTTACATTTAAGACTTACAGTCAATCCAAAAGGTTTTGAACTGGATCTTTGTCAGGGCTAGCAACAACTAGTTTGGGTTTTTTTTTACACCACTTTAGGCAAACAGTATGATTCTGAATATGTATAGAGAAAGTTCCTATTAAGAACGACCTTCCTAAATTTGAAAGAACACATGGATGTGGTGCATGTCACGACTTTAAGATTATCCCAAAAATAAAGAGTCAACATGGTCACAAAGTGTTGATAAAGATATATATATACTTTTTTTTTTTTTTTTTTTTTTACCCCAGACCGAGTACCAACACCAGCTTCTGCACAGAGTCTAAGGAGTGTCTGGAATATGAACTGGTCTGCAAGACAGATGAGTATGAAGTGGGTCCCCCACCCCAGATAAAATACTTTCTTTCCCGTTGCACTTTTATTTCACACATTGTTGATGTGTTTGTGTTCAGGTACGACACTACAGCCCGACTCGCTGGGTGTCAACAGACGCTGAAGCCTATTTTATGGGTGTAGGTGCGGCTATGGCTTTCAGGAGACTTTTCCAGTACATCACCGGAGCCAACGAAGGAGGTCAGATAGGACGAAGGGGAGGGGGTGGCTAACACTGAGTGGTGTTTGTTTATTTTAATCATCTGTGTTTTGGATAGGTGTTCAGATGGATATGACTGCACCTGTCCTGGTTAAGATTCCAGAGGGGACCAAGATGTGGGAGCCAGCTATCTACACACTAAACTTCCCACTGCCTGCAGCCTATCAGGACAAACCTCCCAGCCCCACCAATGACAAGGTGAGCTGGCTGCTGATGAGGAATGTGAGAGTGATGATGTTTCTGTGGAGCTGGAAAGCTGCCCTTACCAGTAATGAGGTCAAACTGCGTTTATCCTGCCATGATCTGTGTGCAATTTGATCAGTGATCTTTGCTTTAAGATCAATAGAGAACATTGTGTAAATATAAGTATAAAGTGCATGTGACTCCAGGGGCCTTATTTATTAAGCTGGTGTAGGAACAAAAACCAGCGTACGCCAATCACAGTCAACTTTTGGGATTTATGAAAACCAAACTTGACGGGAAAATGTCCCTACCTCCACGGCAACTCTGTCCCAGGCGTACGCACTGAATCTAGAAAAACGGGAAACAACAACACCAACAGCACAGAATAAAATCAAGGAAATGCTGTGAAATGTGAGACATTGATTAATTGGGTTATTAATACCTGGTGCAGCATTAACAGTTAGGACTACAGCAGCTTGAATGATTTTTTGAATAAAAAAAATAAAAAAGTTATATATCAGTTTAATCAATCTGATTTTTTTTTTTAATTTGCATGAATTTCTGTCTCTTATGTTTCTCTGCTTCTCATTCTGTACACGCATGCACGTTTCTACATCGGTTTGTAGTGTTCACTCTGCTGCCCTGCATTTGTTTGCTCTGCAGCATTACCTGTGATTTACCGTAGCTTTCTGTTTTCTGATGTTTTGTCTTTGCCACCCACACAGCTGTATTTCACTGAGATGCCAGAGATGGACGTATATGTGCGGAGTTACGGAGGCTGGATGCTGTCAGTCACCTCCAGGCTTCATGCTCACCTGCTAACCAAAGAACTGGAAAGAGTGCGAGCTTCCTACAACCACAGTTACCACTATGGAGTCGGCTATGACAGGTGTGACCAGCATCTATTTACAATTTACTGCTTTCCAACTTTGTTCTTGTTCCTTGTGAATTACTCACAAAGAAGATTTCAGTGAGAGATTTTAGTATTTAGTTTGAAGTTCAGAAGTAAACAGCTGCCATCACTCAGTGTAACTGTCACTGTGTGATCTGTGTTATTTATGTATGTATTTGTCATCAAATCCTACGACCAAATACATGTGGTCATTCATTTAAAGGGTTATATAGCCTTATAAAATCAGTCAAGGTGGATCAGAAATCCATTTTTCATACTATTAACTGTTGTTTCCATCTCTCTGTTATTCTTTCCTTGTGTGTTTATTTGTGTGTCTGTGTGTTTTAGTCCCTTGAAGCTGTTGAACAGGCACAATGAGGTGTGGTATGTCTCCGAAGGGGAGCTGGTTTGCACAGACCCACAGGAACCAACTCCTGCTCACACACCCCGGCCGACTCCAACTGGTTTATCCACAGACTCTCTGTCTAACCCTCTCCCAGACACACTCTCTGATTCGCCTTCTCTCCCACACACACTCTCTGATTCGCCTTCACTCACTCCTTCTAACATGTCCTCAAATACAACATTCAACTCTTCACAGCCGCCTTCTGACGCATCGTCTGTTCCTCCATCTAAAGCTCCAGTCAGTCTTCCATCCGACCTGCCAGCTCAGGTCACCTTCAGTCACCCTCCCCCTTCTGCCCAGACTTCCCTTGATCCAACAACCAACTCCTCCGATCTTCTTTCTGTGAGCCCGTCACTGGAGCCACAGGCTGATGCTGGTGTGTGGAACATCACAGCCCACAGCTCTGTAGACACACATGCTCAGCATAACGTTGAGGCTGATTCAGATGACACCCAATAGCGACCACTCCAGGGACATCTTGAGTCTGAATAGAAAACAAACACTGGTGGTGTCATAGATGGTGTTTGATAGATGCACATATTGTTCTCTTTGTCTTTAATCTCTATTGCCGTGTGTCACTCCGACTCATCTTTATGGCACTGAATATTACATATGTTCTATTACAGCTCTACGCCTGCAGCTTCCTGTATCATTAAATGTACACCCTTCCACTTTGTCGCTCTGAGGTTACAAAACAGCTGCATCATAAAACTAAGCAAGCAGTATGTGTTAGTTTAAAACTTAATATTCAAAGTTATTATGTTGATTATTGAAGCAAACACTGCAGAAAGGAACAGACATGTTTTTAACAGCGATTGAAGCCAAAAACTGATAGAACTTGATCTGAGTGTAATTGATAAATATAATGCTGGGACTAATCACAGTAGGCTATAATATTAGTAGAGAGCTATCTTGGTGTGGAGTTTGACACTGTAATTAGTTATTCTTGGTACTTTCTGTCAAGCGTTAACTTCTTCTAAGCTTCATCAGTTCTTTTAATAAAACTATGTGTAGCAACATGTTGGTGAATCATCAAGTTCAGCGTGCATGTTCAGTGGGATTTTGGTTGCAATGTTAAATCTTCTTACTAATATCAAAGCTTTTAAAATGATCATTTATAATTGACTTTGGATCAAACTTTTTGTTTGCTCACTTATTTTCAGTATCTGTGTTTGAGTGTCTGCTAAACACTGGCTACACAGTACCAATCAAAGGTTTGGACACACTTTCCCATTACATTTAATGGGAAAGTGTGTATAAACCTCTGACTGGTAGTGTATGTTGTGCTAAATGTATTTTAAAGTAAACACTCGAGGCAATTTAGTGAATCTTTTTAATGCAAGAAATAAAAATTAAGTGTAAAAAATTAACACTTTATTATTCAATCTTCCTTTAGTTTTCAGCTACAATAAATAAAATACATAAATATTCCAACTTTTAGAAATGATAATAACAAGACATGAGTGATGGAGCTCTCCAGCTTTCATCTTCTTAAATATGGGCTTGTATTTTTTTATGATTCAAAATCATACGACAACATTGTATGTTCATTAATATACATTGTCCAATTCAAATAAACAATTAAATTTAATTTAATTAAATCAATCGTTTTATCTATTTTCCCATCCAAACTCCTCAAGTCAGTGTTACTTTACAGAAGCTGGTTGAAGTTTTGACCACTAGAGGTGGTGTAGAATGATGCTTTGAGCAGTTTTTCCCATTTGTATCTGCTTTTTTTTTTTTTCTTTTAAGTTTAAGGATACAAATTCTTGAAAAAATGTTGAATGAAACAAACAAAAAAAAAATTTATTATGTTTTTATTCAACAAATAATAAGTTATCTTCTGTGTAGTACATGCGCAGAAAATAAAGCCCTAACTTCACTCTGACCTGTGTAAAAAATATTGTCAAACCTTTTGACGTATTTTTTAAAATATCAGTCCAAAATGTTTCTTCAGCTGAATTTTTAGGTTACCACTGGCTCACTGAACATTATAAGTTAATAGTAGTAGGGCTGCAGCAAAAATCCCAAAGAATCATGTCTGATCAAACCAATGCAATAACAGCTACATATGTTAGTAAAGGACGTTCTCTACAATGCATCATCACAGAGCTGCATACTGAATGTTCTGAGGGAGGTGCAATAAAAATATATAAAAAATATTGTCAGTGTCATTGTTTTATCAGTGTTTTTGGACTCATTTGCCAAAATAATCAGTTTTATATAAAATACTTGTACACAACTTCCCCTTCAGCTACACACACACACACACACACCTTCATCTGCTTGAGTTGATATTTTCTAACTAACTTCGTTGATATGCTGGTAGTGGTGCTCTTCAGATTTATTTATGTATTAGTTGATTTATCAGGGACTATACAAAGCGACATAGAAGACATATAGAACCACTGATGTTTTGCACATAGAGTATATAGCATTAAGCTAATTTGCGCTGATTTCTATTCAGGAAAATACCCATTGGTATTGCAGTGCTTGGTACTGCACCCCCACTGTACCAACAGTCTGAGAACTGCTGTGCAGAGTTCAGGTCATTGATTAAGTCACAGTAAGTCAGTTACTATTATTTAGCTTTTCTTGCACACTGGTTGTCTAATATATGATAACTTCTTATATAAGGAGTTTGGTTTGCTAACTTTCACAATGGAAAACAACTAAACTTGTGCAGGACTAAGTCAGAAAGGAGTTATTTGGGACCAAAGTCAAAATAAATTTACGGGTGGGCTGGCTTTCTCCTTAGAGATAAATCTTTACAGTAGTTTACACAATTAACAATTAATGACTGTTAACACATGGCCAGTAATGAAAGCCATTTCAAAAGGATGCATTAAATAGAACTAGAAAGGCTACCAATTGCTATTAAGGTGATAAAAATGAAACTTTTAATGTTGGGGTGCTCCACCATCTAAGCTATACAGGCACACTGCTACTGTTGACAATATTAAATAACATTCATATTAAACTATTTGAGCCCTGTGCCTTTTTTAAGCCTCTGCTCAAAAAATAGTATTTCTGCAACCCCAGGGTATATTTGATTATTTTTAGAGTCATTGTAAAGGGAACACTTGTGAGGTTTGTTAAGGTGTGTGAATATCAATATATGTTCCTGGTGAAGAATAAATGAAGATGAAAAAGTTTTAGACTCCACTAAAAAAATCAAGATAAATAAGAGTATTGCTTGGGAATGATGAAGTTGTAGCTCTAAACCTCTTATTGAGTTTTAGTAAATATGTGAGCATTATGTCTACATAGGCCAACTTGGATAATGTGAAGCAAAACAAAATGAGAGCTTTCAGTATCATGAGGTCTCCAAAATGGCCATTTTGGACCCAGTTTTCAATGTTCTCCAACTGTGGAACCTCAGGTTTGAAAACATTCAAAAAAATGTCCTGAAATGTCGTGATACACTCTTTGAAGTGGCTTGCATTGACGCATTTATGGAGAGACTAAATCTGAACCTGCAGAAGGACTCAAGTAGAAAATGAAGGAGAAACAAGCTTCCTTGGGGGGAAAAGCAAGCAAATATAAGGTGTAATGTAAATACGTGTTTTGTAATTGACAACTTTATGTCACACAGTGAGAAGAATTAAAACAGGGTTGTGTGATCTGTCATTTTAAACACACATTTCTGAAAATTACAAATACAAAGCAAAGGCAATTTAAACTTCATAGTCACCACAAAAACTCCCATGTTGTTCAGCTTCTAACAGAATAACAGTTTACACCTTTAATTATTTAGGTGTTAAGAAGGAAATAAGAGAAAATGTTTGTTTTTTTTTAAAAAAAAAGGAAAAACAAGGAAGACAGAGAGGAGTATCTTTTAGTTTAGGTTTAATCCAGTTTATTTGATACATGTGTGCTGGTCTGGAACACACCAGTTAACAGTGCACGCTCCACCAAAAGTGGAGATGGGCTGAAATAGCGTTTTATCAGATCTGAGTTCTGCTTATCAAGTTCTATTGAATTCCTTACTGAGTCTTTTTTAGAAAATATGAAGTTTCTTTTTGACTCCAGCAGTTATTACGGCCTTTTGATATCCTTAATGACTACAATTTTCTCTTTCCTTTATGGAAAACTCATCGCCACATGAGAAAGTAACAATCCAGGTACCTCTAAACAGCACAATGGAAATCTTATTCATATATGCATAATGCAAGTACTGAACTATCTGGTACATTTAAGTTTATTTATGTCCTGTTTACTCAACTAACCATTTCCCTGAGTTAAAGCTTGTTTCTGCACTGTATGACACGGTTTTCTCTACTTATTAATAGCTGTAATGTTTAAGTGAGACAATAAATCACTTGAAAATTAAAAAGATTCATTATGGGATTCAATAGCAGCAGACTTTAGGACTAGTTCAGAAATAGAAGCAGCTACCAGTACCCATCATTACCTAACAACAATGTGAGCATGTTGTCACATGACACTCACTGTACGCTGTTGATTTGGTGTACAAAACTTGTTTAAACTGGCATCTAATGCTCACATCCTGCCAGATTCATTAAACTACATATTTGTACTGTGATATCATACTGAAGTAAGTTTATACCACCAGTACCAGTACCAGTAAACAACCATTCATGCTGTGGTAATCCTTTGAAAATCATTGACAGATTTTATAGATCAAAAACAAAGGTAATCTCTGCATCATGTTTATGGCTATCTTTCAGTTAGAAAAACAAATGTGCTTTCATTCACCTACTAGCAGACATTGGTAGAATGGATATCATACAAAACAAAAGTCCAGTCAGTCACCCTGACATGAAGGCATTTGCTCTTTTGTTTGGCTTTGTGTATAAAACGTCTTTTTTCAGAGGACTTTAGTCCACCAGACTGAGTTGGAGAGGGACAGAAACCGTACATTATGTTAACAATATGTCAAAAGAAAAAATTAAGTTTTTACTTCAAACAATTAAAGTATACTGTATGTATGAGGCCTTTTGAAAATAACACCTTGTGTGTTTACAAAATTTACTAAACCTTCCTCTCTGAAAGTTGTGCAGTGGACATTTTTATGGACATGAAGGGGAATGGGAACACTGAGGGTGAGAGGTTAGGTGGACACATGCACACACATGGACTTATCTGTGTGCACAATAATGACTACTTTTGTGTTTGCCTAGTTTCCACTGTAATTACATTGTAATTATAGTGTTTTGCTTAACGATGTACTAGTCCAACATTCTTTTTTGGTCTTCACTTGGAAATGGCCACCTTTTTTGTGATGCTTGCTCTCCTGCTTCCGCCTCCTGCTCCTCCTCCTCCTCCTCCTTGCCAGAGGTGACTGGGGATGGTGAAGGCGTCTACGCTCATGCCCATGGTTTTTGAGGGGATGGCACTAAACTGCTTTCTGTCTGAACTGTATTTGTAAATGGATTCCACCTGGGTGGAGCTAACAGTCCGCGGCCCCATACCGGCCAGCCGTACGAGCTCCTGGGAGTCGGGATTCATGGTGTAAACGCCTCTGAACTGACAGCTGGAATCGCGGAAGAGAATGAGGAAATAGTTGGCAGGACTCTTCTCCATCTCCTAAAGTAAATGCAAAAGAAAGAAATAACAAAGATCATATTGGTTTCACTGTCATGATAATCAAGCATAAAAATTGTGGCAGCAAAGTGAATAAAAATGTGAACCGCCACCTCAATTATCTTGTTTTTTTGAGTTTCGTTGACCTTCCCAGCAAGGCAGCAGCGAGACAGAGCGTTGTGAATGATGAATTTGTTGGACTTGAAGCTTGGTTCTTTGAAGAGCTTTGGACCTGAAAATAAAAATACAATCTTTTATAGCTAAATTAATTAAAACATGTAGAGACTGCATACAAGTGTTGGAGAACTGAATGAGATACCACTCTGTTTAGGCAAGGCAAGGCAAATTTATTTGAATAGCACATTTCATGTACAAGACAATTAAAAGTGCTTCACATAAAAAGGTCACTGATGTATTTTGTTCCTAAACCATTCAGAGTGTTATAGACCAGCAGCAGAACTTTTAAGTCTATCCTCTGATGGACTGGCAGCCAGTATAAAGAGCTTAGAGCTGGACTGATGTGATCCACTTTCTTGGTTTTAGTGAGGAATCGAGCAGCTGAGTTCTGAATCAGCTGCAGGTGCCTAATTGATTTTTTTAAGGTAGACCTGTGAAGACACTGTTACAATAATCAAGCTGACTAAAGATGAAAGCATGGACTAGTTTTTCCAAGTCTTGCTGAGACATCAGATCTTTTACACTTGATATATTCTTAAGGTGATAGTAGGCTGACTTAGGTCTGAATCCATCACTACAACCTGATTTCTGGCCTGGTTGGTGGTTTTTAGGTGTATAGACTGAAGCTCTGTGGTGACCTTTAATTGTTTCTATTTGGCTCCAAAGACAATCACCTCAGTTTTGTTTTTGTTTAACTGAAGAAAGTTCAGGCACATCTAGTCATTAATCTCTTCAGTGCATTTACCAAGAGTTTAGTGGTCTACCTGTGTATTCTGGAGCAGGCGAGGCACCGTTGGAACCAGACTCCCAGTCTTTATCTCCGTTCTGATTTGCCAGTCTGCTCGGTGAGTCAAGACCGCTGCTGGAGATATGTCAAACAATGAACCAATGAGCACTCACCTCAATACAATCCAGCAGCAGACTGTAAAACAGTGAGCAATAAACTGGGAAGCACTTTTATTACTTATTGGTTTTAATAACTGATATCTGGCCAACTAACTTAAAGTTAAACTATATCAAGGCCATAAGCATTTACTATAACGTTGTATCAGCAGAGTTTGAATTAAGCATGTTATCAGACGAATTCATTCAGGTTTAGTTTTTGACAGTATAATTACTTTAATATTAAAATGGCACTTTTGCATGACCAATGTAACAATTATTAGTATAAAAACTAAAAGCAAATGATGCTAATGATGTTTTAGTGTTCACTTACTAACAAGTGTTAGTAGACTTATAGTCTTTATAAGGCAGTCGGAAGCTAGGGAAAACCATTTATTACTTACTTTTTTTGTCCTTTTCCTCCTAATTAAGCCATCAATCATTGCTTGGTTAGCTCTAGGCATTAAACATACTCTGTTAGGTTTAGGGGACAAACTACTTGAGTCAGTTATTAAAACTAGGAACGAACATTGGTATCTACTAATATTCAGTTTATTGACTATTGATAAATAAATCAGCAAACTAATGTCAGTGGCTGATAATTATTTAGTGTGCAACACTGTCTTCAAATGAACAAACATATATTTATATTTGATTGTATTAGATACAAATTAATTTGTTGGGCTCTGTGAGCACTAGAAAGTCGATAAGGACCTCATTCAGTGAAAGGTTATATTTAAGGTTTTTCAGTACATCTGTATTAAAGAATTTGTAGTAGGTCCAGAGTTAGATTTAATCTTTTTTAGTATTTTTTTAACAATGCTTTTGTTTTTTTTACAAATAAAAGACAAAATAACTTCTTAATGTTGTATTAGCCAAGAACTTGACAACCAATACCATCCCTAACTAAAGAATCCTAGCTATAGTTACGCCGTTAAATACAACATTTTATCACTTAAAACATCTCCAACATTATACACTTAGTGTTGCATCAATTTGATGTAATGATTCGGGCACTATCTGGGAAATAACCTGCACATTGCAACATGATGCAAAGGGCTTCTGACCAAGCTGAGACTAACTGTGGGGATGGGTTGACTGTGTGGCCAGTGATTGATTCACCTGCGTAAGATTCCTTCATACAATCGCGCAAAGCTTCAGAAAGAGAGTGTTTGTACTGACAATATCTACTCTGCTAGAACAATTTCGCTAAAGTGCATAACACAAGTCAATGTTTAGATTAGTCTTTTTCACCCCTGGAAATAACACACTATTTGTGATCAGATAACAAGTGAATGGTTCTAAGTGAACACATCCATATTTGGTCATATAAAGTAATTGACATTGTCTTCTGGTTTATGCTGGAAGATCTGGCCAGTACTTCCATCTTTCAGCTGCCACACTTGTGGCTAAAACAAATAGATAAATATTAGAGAAAAGAAAAATGAGAAATGGCCAACACATCAGTGTACCTCTGGGTTTTATTTGTGGAGGCACCATCATTGTTTCTAGATTCGTCGGTGGCTGCAAGGTTTAGTGAGGAGTGCGAGTACACTTTTGTCAGCTTAGGGCCTGGAGAAACAAATTTAAAGGCATTAAAACAGTTAAGCTAACTTAATAATGTTAAAATATTATTAAGTTAACCACTTCTTCCACTTGTGAGTTTACCAGTTGCTCCCTTGGCCGGACTCAGAGACAGCTGCGTTTCCTCCCTGGTCATGCTGCGAGGCCGTGAGCGAGTTTTTTTAAGGGATGATCGGCCTTGATTGGTTGATTTCTGCTTGAGGACTTTGTCCAGGTCTTCCATGATTCGGAGTTGTTGCCTTCGTGCATACTCAACTCGTGTGAAATCACCACGGCGAGCTGGAGTCGCTGGAGGTGTCGGGGAAGGCGAGGTGGTACCTGCAGGAGGTGTGTTGGAAGGAGATGCCACTCTCTTGTCTGTAGATGCCAGCCTGAAACAACCGAGAAGAAACACATCACTTCAACTCGTGTGCAGCTCAGCTTTAGTTTGGATAACGGACTAATTCAAGAGATGCATTGTTTGGATGAGATATTTATGCAGGTTCACAGTGTATGAGGTATATTATTAAATCTGGGAGTGTTACATGTTTTCCCTTTCTTGATCATGCCACTGTCTCTTCTTCTTCAGCTCTTCTGTCCTCTTCTGTTGCCTTTCCAGCAGCAGTGCTCTACGCTGGGCCATCTCCCCTTCACTATGTACCTCCTCCTAGAAACACATTAACAAATCTGGTGAGACTGGGAGGAGCCCTGAAGAGCAAAACACTGGATGAAACATTAGAGCAAAATCAAAAACTTAACAAAACACTATGAGATTTCCAGCATTTGAAAAAAAAAAGAAAAAAGAAGTTGAAATACAATTTAGCTAATCACAACATAACAAATAAAAATAAGAAGAAACAGAACAAAACAATACACTTAATTTCAAGGTTTAAAAAAAGAACTAATTTAATATCTAACATCTTTAAAGACTCACCTGAAAGAAGAATCCAATTCCTCCTCTGGCTCCAGGTGCCGTCTGCTCTCCACATGGCTCCAGGGTCTCAGTGTCCATCATGTCTTCTTCTTTGGCTTCAGTTTGTTGCTCTGGCAGATCCCTGGCTTCCATAGCCAGATGAAACTGCTCGATTGGATCCAAGGGTTCTGTTGTGAGTCTTCTGGCAGCTTCTGTTGCAGATTCTGTGTGGTCGCTCATAGAGTCAGAGGAAAACTCGTGTCCCTCATCAGTTGGTTCATCACTGCCCCCCTCTGGCCCTCCAACAGACAATGACGACACCCCAATCACGCTGCAAGGTTTCCCTGCTCCTCCACCTCTTCCTCCTTCTCCTCCTGCGCTGTATGCAGCAGGCAGGGATAAGGTGTCACTCTCAAATGAGCACTCAGAAGGAGGACCAGAGCTGCTGCCTCCAGCGGCTCTCCGCCGCTCCTGTCGGGATTGTGGCAGGACTGGCAGCCCTCCTACTGCTTCTACATCCTCCTGCTCCAGCTCCAGACTGAACTGGGTGGGTGTCTCACTCGAGGCTGTGTCTGAGGTGTTCTCCTCCGGCTGTGGTTGCTGGGTAGCATGAGGAGACTCTTGAGGGGTCTTGGGCCCACCAATGCGGAAAGACGAAGAAGTCTGGACCTGACACTTGCTGGGTGACACACGCCGGAGATGGGGGAGTGTGTCCACATTCTGGGTTGGTGTCAAAACACGATTGAGCGGAGGGAACTTGAGTTCGGAGGGCCGTGGGTGGGGTTGATGCTGAGAACGAGGGTTGTGTTTGGGGCTGCGTGGAGTTGAGGAAGAGTGTATTTTAGTTCGTGGAGCTGGGCAGGAGGAAGAAATTATAGATTTTGGAGAGGTGGAAGAGGAAAGAACGTGAGAGCGGCGTGATGGGGAAAAAGCTGAGGGAGGACTGGGAACAGCAGGAATCATCCAGGCTTTACTGTTAGTCCTGGTAGGAGTCCGTGTCGGGGTTCTGGGTGGTGTTTTTGTTGGCGTGTGAGGAGGTGTTCTGGGCGGTGTTTTGGTGTTACTTCTTGGAGCAGATCTTAGTGTAGTCTTGGGTGTATTTCTGGGTCTTTGGTTGCTCATGAGCTGCTGCTGCTGTTCTGTAAGTTTCTGCATGTCCTTCTGCAACGACTGCAGAGCTTCACTCAGTTTCTGCACCACTTCGTTGTATTCCAATATGATCTCACCTGCTTTTTCTGCACCTTTTTCTTTCTCTGCTCCTTTCTTACATTCAATTGAGAATGTGACCTGTTTCTCTAACCGAGGAGTGTTGGAAGCTGATGTCTTCTCTTTGTCTTTTTCCTTTTCCTCTTTCTCCTCCTCCTGCTTGAGCTGTTCCTCCATGTGAGTGAGACGCTCCTCCAGGGTGAGATTATCTTCCTCCACTCCCTCTACACCTCCTTTCCCTTGCTCTCTTTTCAGTTGAAGAAAAGCAGTTTTTCCAAGTCTCTGTCTGTGTTTGGCAAAAATGGCTTCAATGCGCCTTTTTTGTGCTTCAATGCTTTTGCGTTTCTCCTCAAGGCGAGCTCCTAGCTCCCAGGCCTCTGAGCCTGGTTCAGGCCCTCTGGGGCCTGGGCTGTCCTGGTGATAGGAGGCACCTGCTGGTGTGGAGGGTGTCTGTGGCGTTCCTGGGGTTACTGGGGTCGGAGAAGAAGCTGACTCTTCTCCAGAAGCAGCAGGATGTCTTCTGTGGTTGTCTCGCCGTTCAGCAAAGCTTGTCAAGCGTGGACTATTGTCGGTACTATGGTTTCCCTGGCGACCATAAGAGGGCCGAATATTACCAGGGGTTTTTCGCGGTGTATCATCTGATGCTTCAGAGGAGTCAATGCTGCCATCTCGTAGAACAGAGTCATCATCACGTGACATATCAGTATTCCGGATTAATCTCTCTTTCCTACTTTGCTTTTCAGTATCAGCAGCTTCCCCTCCAACTGGCCGGTAGAGGACTCCTGAACGACAGGGAGCAGAGCTGCTGAGCTGGGGTGTGTCCTCTACAGGGCAGTGCAAAAAGAAACCTGCAGGTGCTCCCTCGGGGCGCAACCTGGGCTCAGGTCTGACTGCTAAAACTCCCCTTGTGTTTTTCTCAGCTGTTTTCCCCTTCTTCCAATCTTTGTTACCAGGCACATTAGTCACCTGTAACGCCTCCTCAATGGTCGGCAGCTCCCCCAGTGGCGCTGCATGTGCATAAGGACCCCAAGAAGACCGATGTGATGGGGCTGAAGCGCTGACCAGGTGGCTGAGGTCCTCTGGAGGGCTATACGGGACATGAGTCATCCCTGCTGGTGCCGCCGATGAGGTCATTGCAGGGATGCCAGTGGTGAGGTTGTCAGTGCTGACAGAGCGAAAGACAGAATCTATTGGGTTTCCCATGACAATGTCAACATCACTGTCCAGGCCAAATGGTATGCTGAAAGTCACTGCTGACAGAGGACGACTGCAGAGATGTGGATGACAGAGAGATGGACAAATGGATGCCAACAAGCATTGAAAAGCAGAGACCACAGAAGCCAAAGTAAGGTTTAAAAAAAATTAAAATGTGAATGCAACACGACATTTATGATAAAAAAAAACCAACCCAGTTTTTAAGTTTACCTACCTGATTTGTTTCTTTGTCCAACTTTTGTTTTCTTCAAAGATAGAATGTAAATAAGTTCAATTCTAATGTAGAGCTTAATTGCAATAAGATGTATGATGAAAATGCATTCATCCTACCTGGTGACATTGGAGAGGTGATGGGCACAAAAGGTTGTTTGAAGATGTAAGAAGGAGAACCACTGGGAAAAGAATATTACACAGTTTACCAAATGTGACATTTTCCACCTTTGTGATTCTGTCTTAGTTTTTATTGTATTCCTACTAAATTTAGCTGCAGTCTTGACTTTTTCTGCCACAACTTCTCTCAGGCTTGAACCTGGACTATGAAGCAAGTTCAACATATAGATGTTATCTTTTGGTTAACTGGCTTATTTAATTCAAACAATGGAGATCAGATCAGCCTTTTTCTGTTAGATGCAACACAACACAAGTCCATTTCTTGTCATCCAGACTCTAAAATGTTAAAAAGGTTTCCGTTCTCCAACATTATCCATTTAATTAACTTTTCCAAACAATTATAAGATGGATTTATATACTGACAGATGTTTTGCAGTCTGATGATTTGATACGGTGTGTACACACACAAGCACACTACAGGAGAAACGTAGTGGCGATCCCCTCTGCTGAGACATCTCACATGAAGATGATTCTCAGTGAAAGTAAGAAGCCCAAGAGGAAATCAAAGACTCCTCTTTGTCTTGTTTTTTATTTTCTAAGATGATTGATTGGTTAGGATGTTTTGTTTTTTATATTTGTTGATCTCTCTTTTTCTATATATATATATATATATATATATACCCTTAACCACTCCTGTGGTCTGCAGGCTAGGTTTCTAAAATAAGTTGCCATGGTGACACACGTTGAAGGACAAAGTGAAACAGTTTTGTGATAATGAAATCCAGAGATGGACCTGAAGTAGGATTTGCTTAACCACAAATCCTACTTCCTACTCCAGGTCCTATTTAACTATCGTAGAGGAAATTTACCAAGTAAAGCCTTTGTGAATGACTCTCAAGTCAAATAGATTGTCTTTCTGGGTTAGGCTTTCTGAAACTGGTCGATCAGGGAGTATGAATGACAGAAAGCAGGTCAGCATCCTGGTATAGAGGTTCAGAGAATCTTCTCTTTGTCACACCATTTATAGAACAACTAAATGAAGGTCTCAGCAGCATACACACAAACAGTTATCAGTAATCATGTCATCAGCTGTCTGTGCGTTCTCCTTCTTCTATCTGGTACACACCGGCTCGGTTCTCCATTATCCTGTGACAGTGAGGCATCTTTGCAATAACAACAATAATGATATCTTAGTGTCATATGTACAGAGTAGGAAGTATTATTGTTCACATCATATCTAAGTAAAGCACATTGTATGAACCAAAAATAAGATCAACCTTAAGATAATATTTTATTTATTTTGTTTTTAATGTAGTAATGTAGGGTTTAAACTGGTTTTGCCAAAATAAATAATAAATTTCCTGAGTCTTTAATTCAATTGCATAAATGATGATTCTTCTTTTATTGTGTGTGTGTGTGTACCCATGTTTCTTACATGATGGGGACAAAAATCAGACTCAACACCAACTTATGGGGACTTCCTATAAACATGGCAACAGAAATTTTGTCCTCATGGGAACAAAGTCCTTTTATTTTTAAGGTTAAGACTTTTATTTAGGGTAAGAGTCAGGGCTAGGTATGCAGTTGTGAAGGTTAAGGTTAGAGAAAGGGGCTACAACTAAAGAGTTTAAATTGCTGGCAAAGACTCAGAAATTTGAGTATATGTGCGTGCCTTTGTCTGTGGGTCTGTGTGTGTGTGCAAGCTGGTACCTGTTGCCGTTCCCACTGAGAGGACTTGTACTGTCGAGTAATCCTGAGACATCTGAAAAATCCAGAATCACTTCAGTTTTGGGGTCTGATGAACACTGTGGTACTTAATTGTAAAACATGCACACAGACAGTAAAGTAATGATGGAGATATCTTGTTAGAAATGTTTATTTGCTTGATTGACAAACCTGTGAGGTCAATGGGTTGTACTGGCTGAACAAAATCAGGCTTCTTTACCTCAAACCAGTCCAACAGCTCAGACATGAAGCTCATGATGTTCAGCTGAGGAAAAAGAACATGTTACGCACATCTAAGCATATTATGCAGGGACCATAACATTTATAATTTTAGCTTAATTGGTAATTACAAAGCTTATAGACCCAAAGTGTTCAACAAGACAAAAATATAGAAATCTTTTCAGCAATGACCTATGTAAATATTTTGCTTGCACTGCCATCTTGTGTCTGATCTGTAATAAGCCTTCATCTTCACTAAGCACTTTTAGAGTGCAACAAACTCTCCACATTCCTAATTATTCCTAATATGGTCAGTGAATGTCCAACCACTTACCCCACAGACATCAATGCAAGACTATTTTTTCCCTGCAATGACTAAAGTCCATAGTGTCTTGTTTTAAATCCTTGTAAACACACTTTTGCATATGTAAATCTGCATGTATCAAAGATCTTTATGCCTACATGCAGAGACGGTGGAGCGTAGAGCAGGTCCTCCACTGCGAGGGGGCAACAGCTCTGTAAACTGCTCTCACAAAACTCTTTGATGAGCTGCAGGTTGTAGACGCTGTCAGCCACCGACATAGTGTCCTTCAGACACACATCTGGAAGAAACAGAGTAACAGATAAAATAATATGCGGTTTATAACATTATTGAGCTTATCTAAAGATTTGCTAATAGTTATCAGGTACATTTGCAGACATTTTTTTTCAGCAGTTAAGTTTCCTAAATGTATGTTTTCTAAATCTGCAGGACGTGCAAGTAAGGAATAAATACCAAAAGAAAAAGGCCAAAATATATCAATTTAGAACTAATGTGAGTTGCAAGAAATTCTTTACTCATGACACCTGATTCAAAGAAAATATATTTTTAGAATTATGGCTTATTATTTAAGCTGTATGTCTGTTCTTTTGTGTGATGTATTGTCAGGGTTCATGTACCCTCTAGAGGCATCAAGCTGGGGCAGTAAAAGTGCAACACAGCAGCTATTGCGCAGCCATTAGACAGATCTTTGATCGCAGAGACCAGAGGGAATGTAGGAGTCAGCTTGGACTGCACTTTGTCCTTCCTATAGCGGATCTGGAGAAGAAAAGATGGGGAAGGAGGAGAAAAGTGAGACAGGGAGATTATTAAAGGTGGAGGCTTGCAATGAAAAAAGCTAATGAGATAGGCGACAAATAAATAAATAAATAAATAAGTGGCATATATGAAAATAGACCAAAAAAACTAAATATAAAGATTGTTTTTAAGATGATTTAATAGACTTAAAAGTGGTAAAGGGAGTATAAAAACCAACTAGGATTGTCTTTTAGTTGATTAAGAAATCAAAGCCATGACTCAAACTGTGAAGCCAGCCAAATTGCAGAAAGAAGAAATCCAACAAAAACAAAGCACAAGACCAGTGATGCCTCAGTTAGTGAATATTGGCACACATACACACACCAACCAACGGGTGCAAAACTTGAAAAAGAAAAGAGAAAGATGCAATGAAAAAAAGGCTATGGGTACAAAAGTGGATGAAAATAAGAATAGTTGTCCTCTGATGTCCATGCAGCAGAAACAGGCACTTGTAAGTCCTCACTTATGATTAGTGAAAGAAAAAACAAACTACATAACCACATGGGAAAAGTACATTCTAACTGCTTGGATGCTGTATTGCCATTTGACATACAGATGAGTTAAATCACATCCAAAAACAAAGCAGATGTTTTATGTCATTAAGTGCATTTTATTCTGCTACAGCCATGGTGGAGGAGGGCAAAGATGGCCAATTTAGAACCAAGCATCCAGTCTGTTCTGCCTCCTTTAACAAGGCATTGTAATACAAATTATAAGTGTTGATAAACTATGTTAAAAATCTGATGAGCGTGAATTGTGCCGATTAGATTGCAGTCAGTCAATCAGTCTATGTTGGTCATCAGCGTGGGCGAGTTGCGGCAATTGATTGGTGGTTGATTGGTGGGTCAATCTGTTAGCCGAGTGCATTTCTACAAGAGACGAGGAGGGTGGAGGGGTGAGAAAAGAGCGAGGTGTTATACGTTACCACTGGTGGCTTATTCCCCGACTCCTTCAAACAAAAAGCGATAGCATGCTGGATGGGGGATGGCAGAGAGAGGGAAACAGACATAAATGACAAGGGAGCCGGTCATCATGGGAACTGCCACACCACAAAGTCACATGGCTCTGCTCGGGAGAAGAGGAGCAAAGGAGGAGGAGGAAGAGGAGAGGAAGGGAACAGTTAAAGGAGGCACATGGGTCTTTTGATTACCATTGGGAAGAAAATTAGAAAAAAATTCACCTCCATCTGTTCCTCTCAAACATCCCCTTCTCCCCCTTTTTACTGATAGTCTGTGTATTTTGAGAAGAAACCGATGACCGAATGTAACAAAGTCAGAATCCCCAATACAAGTCTCCAGAACATCCTTTGATAACAATATATAGCTATGGGACAAATGAGGTATTTTGCTTTGTTTAAAAGCTCAGGAGATGTTAACAGAAAAAATAAATAAAAAAATCACCTTCCTACTAAATGCTACTTTCCACAGAGAGATAGATCAGATGTCTTTTTGGCATTTCCAGCAGGCACAATGTCAGCCATAGCAGACAGACAGAGAAAAGAATAAAAAAGAGAGGGGTACACTTACGGGGACTAGTTTCCAGTACCAGCGGTTGGAATGACACTACCAGAGAGTGAAGAGTGACAAAGGCAAACCAGGGAAGAAAAGAGAGAATCAGACCAAAGCTGATGTTACAAGCTGCAGCGTTACAGGAGTGAGACACAGCTCCTTTGCATATATGTTCGCATGCTTGTCTTTAAGGCTTTGCATTAGGTTTAAGATAAGATAAGATAAGATAAGATAAGATAAGATAAGATAAGATAAGATAAGATAAGATAAGATAAGATAA
>JBAMHW010000004.1:20973123-20988354 GCA_037177495.1 Rhadinocentrus ornatus
ATATATATATATATATATATATGTATATATATATATATATAAAAATAAAATATGGGGCAGCATTACAAACCAGTGTATTAACTTTCATATACAGAAATAAAATAAACATCCACCTATTAAGGGTTAAGAAGTTATGATACAAGATATGTACATTTACTTAAAAAAAGTTTTGAGGAAAGTTAAGAGGCTGATCCTGATTAGTACGAGAAATTTAAAGCATTTTAAACATGAATAAAATTCTAATTTGATGAGCAGAATTTTAATGATTGCTTTGAACATCAAGTAAAAAGAATCTGTCATAGTAATAATGTCATAGGTAAAGTTATAGGGATTAAAGAGCAAGTCACATAGCTGATCAACAATAGGCTGTTTTGAAACCATTAAAATTTTCACAACTTACTAAGCATGAGGTAAACAGTTAATGACTCATTTCTTAAGTGCAAATAAATCCCAACATCTTCATTTCCAATTATTTCACACTGAACTGTCAGTTCACTTCCAGCAAAAATCTAACTTGACCAGACAGTGGTTCTGCAGTTAATCCTCCCATCATGATGTTTATGAAGTTCACCTTCGGCGAAAACCTCTTTAAGGAATTAACTGGGTCAACTGATCATAACTGGGTTAAATAGTTTGTGGTGGCATTTTGCACTATAGGCTATCTATTATGCATCTTTACCACAGCTTAACTAAAGGCTTCTCTGATCACAGTTTAAAGCAATATCACCAAAAATTGATTTACGGAGGAGCGTTATTTGCAGCTTTGAACCTATTTTATCTACATTATTTTGAGCTTGGTTCACCTGACAAAACTGACAACCTATAGCACTTGCATACACATGGCGTGCCAGGGCTTATTAGCCGTTTACATTCCACATAACATGCTTTGTAGCCTCCTCCATATTTTCAGTCATTTCTTCTGTTCACTGTCAACTTCTTCCAGATGTTCCTGTGACAGCATCTCTTTGGGGGAACAAACAATGAGTCAGTGTCTTAAATAATCCCCCATGTTCAGTAAAAAGGCAAGTAGTTAGAGAGGGGGGATGCTGCACATCTGCTGTTAATCGTGCCAACTCTAACTGAAAGTCAGTTCTTTCCATTATAAATACATACATTCAGTGAACCCCTGTCAACTAGGAACAGTGGAAAAAGAATATGCTTCATGTCACATGTTGGCTGGGGAGAAACACTTCTTCAATCTTGTTAATTTAACCATACACAAGTCAGCAGATTTCACTCGTCAGTTGAATATGCATGTCTTGAGCATGCTGTAAATGCACTGCTGTTGGCAGTTCTCTGAAGAGGAAGTGGTGTCTTCAGAGCCTTAATGTATGAGAGGTGTCCCGTTGCTCTCCTCTATCATCGGGACAGTATGACGCTTGGATTTCTACAGAGAGAGGTGGAGAGACAGAAGAAGAGTATGAAGCCAGAGTTGAAATGAGGTAAGGATGAAAGAAAAATAAAGATTGGGGGATTAGGTTAAGGAGAAACAGAAAGAGAGAAAAACAAAGTAGTGAGTTAGTGGTGCACAAACTGGCAAAAAGAGTAAAGTAAGTTGAGACAAGAAGGCTATAATTAAATGTTGTCCCACAGACCATATTTGATTGTAAATTTCCCCAACAGAGCAGTCACAACAGACAGCAAAGCAGGCAGACATGACCACACAAATCACACAAGTTGCCAGATTGTCCATTTATTCTTATTAGTTGTACCAATGTTTTTACAGAAATAAACCCCAAATATAAAAATACTTTATCAGTTATATACCATCAGTATGCTTATATTGACAAAAATGTGTTAAAACAATTACTTAAATTTCAAAGACAATTATAATATAGTTTAAATTTACAATCACCCATTAAACAGCTTCTTGTAAAACAATTCCCTTTAAGAGTACTTACACTAAATGATTTACCATTGCCAATGAAAGGTTAAATATTTATATAAGTCACTGCATATCTTGCTATCACAACACTTTAAGGACAAATGCTTAGTCCTGCTTTCCTTCCCGTTCAAGTTTCCCTTTTGATCTTGATGTCAAATAAAAAAAACATGGAAAACAGTTTCTGCGAATCACTGCTCTTACTGAAATATGCATGTGCACACATACAAGATAATCGTGACTACACTTCCTGTGGGTGTGTGTATATGCAAGAAAGAGTGCATGCCTCCAACATATACACATGCCAGAGTAACGAGTCAGAGGAAATGTGGCAAAAAGCGTGACCTACTCGAACCACCAGAACGCATCTGGACTGGTTTAAGACACTAAAACATAAGCACACAATCTAAGACAGACATTAACAGGCTGCACTGAGGACACAGAAATACTGCGGTCACAATGAACTAAGGAAGAAGTGCATGGGGCAACAGAATGAGTCCAGGCATTTGGATAATTCCAAAGAGGTTTGTTTATAGCGTGAGGCAGTGAAGCCATTAAGGGCATTTTTTACGAGATCTAAGGAGTATGATTAAGGTCACTCCTTGATGTTTTGCAAAACTGTGCTTCATGGAAAGTCTGACTTTTTTGCCTTGATTAACTTACATATGCAAAGAATTATATCTGCATGAATAGTGGAACATGTGTCAAGCACAGAAATAGATTTGTAAACATAAGCTGTATTTTTTTTTTTTTTTGCAGAATATGTAAAAAGATTTATGACAAAAATGAATTCAGACTCATTGCAGAAATTCTACAATGTGTCAGGACTTGTACAGGAGCCAGAACAGTGACATACCGTAGATATGCAGATATGGGACAGTAACAACAACATGCACAATGACAGCAGAAAGTTCAGCTGCAACAACGGGTGTACTACGAATAATAGAAAAATAAAAACCACAGCAGTCAGAACTGTTCAGTGAATGAATAAGATGACCTGAAATAAATTATTAGAAACACTGTTTCTTTACAGGTGTATCAGCTGGTTATCTGACTTTTTCTGTTCTTATGCTTGCTTTCTATCTTTCGTATCTTTGTCTCCTCCTATCCTCCCTTTCCTTTGTCTCTTATGTCATAAAAAAAAAAGCAAACACACATCCATACAGCTCCTGCAAATTGTTTATGAACCCTCTTGAATAAGTCCTGTTTGGTTCGTACGCAGTATGTAATGTACACAAATGTGAGCCTAGGTCATGCATCAGGATCAGTAATCCAGTCTAGCACACTGGTCTATGTTTCTTTACACAAAGTCTTAGCAATCTGTACAAAGTGTAATACAAGACTGTTGTAGTTGTTCTCAGCCTCACGTTAACATGCAGTGATGATGCCCCCACCTTGAAATGTTATCGTCATTGTCTGTGAACTGCCAAAGCTGCATGTGTTGTAGCAATGCTCCACAACCAGCATTCACAAAGGCCAAAGTAAAATTTTCCAAGCTAACGTAGCTCGTATCTTGAGTTATGTGTTTCTCTTAAGATTTTTTTTTTTAAACACATTGCAGTTCGCACTAATTTTAATTTATTCTAATTGGGAGTTTTGCAACACAGTTATATAATTAATGGAACAAAAATAAGCAGGAGGTGTATAGAAACAAAATGTACAAAACAAATAACACTATATGAACAAATCTGATCTAGTTTTCATACAGTAGCATTGCATTAAAATTTCTTTTTATTTACGGCCACTCCCAAACTTAGCAGATCAATAGAAAACTTAAATGACAAATGTCAGCTTTTTCATGAAAGTGTTCTTTAACAAAAGAGGACACGGAGGAGAAATTGTTACATGCTAAACTGAGTAAAAAGGTTAACATGAAATAAGGACATAAATAAATTTACCATGAAAGAAATGTAATTTTGTTTGCTCAAAATAATTTTATAGCAATTTCCTCACAAAATGTAGGATATTAGAAGAAAAAAAGTCTTGTGTTTAAAATACCCAATTTTGGCCTCATAAGTGAAGCAAAAAATGTGACGCCCTACACATGGGGGAAATTAAAAACACTGCACGAAACCACTGACATAAAATGTTCTAATGTTTTAATGTTCCGTGTGTAGGGAGTGAAGCAGCAAATTTCATAATCAAATGAGTCACAAAGCTGCTGTCACATGCCAATAAACATGCTGATAATGGCTCAGATAATCAACAAATGCTACCATTATTTCTCCAGAGCAAATGTATAAAGTGAATGTGTTTTAGGTTATTTTAGTTGGACCTGTTTTCAGCCATATATCAAGATTTTAAGCACATCTGCGCCTGCTTAATTTCCATATTATCTCACTCTGCAGCAGCACCAAACAACAGATACACCACAAAGACAGAAGTAGCAGATGTATAAACAGTACAGAAAAAAAACACGTTAGTTCACATTTATAAAAGGCAAGTTACACAGTTTTCACCATAAACAAGAAGCCATGCAGCTCTTGCACCAAGCACACATCTATAATTTGACCAAGAAAGGCGCAGACATTACCCTCTGAATGCATTGACAATCCAGGACCTCAGATTTGGTGGTCTCAGATATAACAGTGTCTTAGTCCATGTCCACATCAACGTGGGTATTTTGACAAACTCATATCCACACAGCAGTCTACAAAAACACCCACAAAGGCACAGAAAACACAACCACAACAGCACACAGTTTTCCACAGTGACACTTAACTGTTAACGGGTTAAAAATGCCACACATTCATCTAATAATTTTCCAAATTGCTTGTTTGACATTCAAAGTAACTTCCTGTTAGTTCTGTGTGTGACATCTTTTCTGACAGCAAGCCACAGAGAAACCTCATTAGTCAGCAACTGTCACATTATTGTCAAGGATATCCATCAGCTAGAGGTCTGATTAAGTCTCGTGTAAAACTGGGGATGTTATCTGCTTGTTCTGAGTTAGATTATGTAGCAGTGACCTCTGTAGAATGTTTTGATGCCCCTTCAATAACATCAGAGAGCAATTGGATTTTCCATGTACTGACGTGTAAAAAGTCCCAATGATAAGGTTAGCATTGGCAATATCTTTCTGGCATCGCTTGCTGCTATGTCTACAAAGACATCAGTGTATATAATCACATCAAACCAAGGAGACAGCAGTGCAAAATCTGACATGGCAAGTCCAAAAATCCAAATACCTTGTCCACATGACAAGACTGTAACCAGAGGTTTTGAACAACTTTTAAATATGTGCTTTAAGGGGCCAAGAACTACATGCCTAATTCAGATAAAGGAAAAAACAACACACACACACACACACACACACACACACACAGAAAACGTACAAAATGCCAAGCCGGTCAAAATACCCATGCCTGTTGGTTGTACATGACAGCTTTAACAGTCATGTACAACCATGTAAAAAGAAAATATTGTTTCTTCTCAAATAAAGCAGAAAATAAACAAGACATTTGAGTTGTGTTTGTGTCCACAGATGGCACTAATGTATCTGGTACTGAAGGTTGGTATACAGAGTTTTTAAGAGGTTAATAATCTAAAATAATTATTTGCTCTGGACAAAATGAAAAAAATTGAGCAATCAGGGTGCCAAGATTGAGCCCAAGAGTAGAGAACAGAGCTTTAAAGTGTTGTATGGCTGCAGATAAGAGTATTTCACTTTAAACATCAGCGTTTTATTAACCTTGTTAAATAGGTTAAAAAAAAAGAAAAAAGAAAAGCATCCAGCTAAGTTGTCAGGCTTCACGATCATCATCTATTCAAAGTCAGTGTGATTTCAGGGCTCTAATGTGATAAACAGTCTTCAGTGTGAGTGGTTGTTTTGTTCGTGCTTGCTTTCATGAGCTCCATTGCTCCCAGACAGTACCTCGTGCTCCAAGGTGTTAAAGTGAACTTCTGAGAAGCTTCTTGGGTTCCTGTCTCGCCGGAACAGACAACACAGGATTTTCTTAAAGGTGCTTCTCATGTCTTTGTCCCTGAAGGAGTAGATGATGGGGTTGACGAAGGAGTTGCACTCAGCCAGCACCAGGAAGTACTTCTCGACCTCTAGCACCTGACAGCTCGCACAGCCAAGACCGTCGAGAAGCAGCACAACCAGACCTGGCGTCCAGCAGATCACAAAAAAGCCTGTTGGTGGAAAGGGAGAGTGAGAGAATAGAAGGTCATTTGAGAATCTCAATTACAATTGGAATTTAACAAGTTACAGATAAAAAAAAGAAAGAAAAAAAAAAGCAAAGAAGAAAAGGAGTTAACCAGAAGAAAGAAAATTAAACTGTAAAGAATGTGAAGTAGGTGGTTTCTAAAGGGGAAAGGGAGTGAATTGTAGACAGTCATACAGTCGGCATGATCAGATTTCATTATCATAATATTTGATAGGACAGCTGAGGAATGCGCACACATACTTGCAGCACATTGAGTACTAATATATGCATATAAACAAACTGGGGTCAGAAACGACAAAATGATGTGGAAAATCACTCACACATACATCATGTATTCCTCATACTCTAAACATAACCCTGTCACGATCACATGACTTACCTTAAACTGAAATCTAAACCTTTATCCTCACCTGCAGAGTAAGGAACAGCCAGAACTGCTCTCAAGTTTAACACCTCACAAGTATGGAAGGACTGGATTATACTCCCACACACACACACAGTGGTGTCAAACAGGCATAGGTTGAATCTGTTGTCTGTAACAGCGCCTGAATTATGCAGCACCCTGTCAAGACATGCTCTGGATTTCCCTTTGCCTGCCTCACAAGCCAAATGGTTGGATTCTGGCTGCTGAGCGACAGGACAAAGGTGTGTAATATCTTTAAATTTCTGAGGAATTTAATCCAAAGTTCACAGTGAATGAGCAGAGGCAAGGGAGACTGGCTAAGAGAGCAGACTAAAGATAATTCAACAGAACCACAGGATGGTTAGAAAGATAAAAAAAAGGAGGTGGCTGTGTAGTGGTGGTAGGGGCTGGCTTAACAAGTACCGACAAGGATCGGAACCAGCTTAGCAGCCTGTGACCACATTCATAGGTTGGATAGGGCTTTAGATTAATGTAATTAAATATCAGAAAAATCTGTGGTAGCATTTTCTTGTAATAGTTTCTCTATTGAACCTTTAGGAAAATTAATAGTTAAACAAGAGTGATAGGTGTCCATTCAGTGTAGAAAACAGCTCTGAATGGTCACCCAAATATTATAAAAGGTCCTGGATGTATATTAGGTGGGTAATTCATATGTTAATTTTGTACTTTTAATGCTTTATTGTTAAGCTACATTTATTCAACCCTATTCTTGGGGAAAAAGACAAACTACCCATGAGTCTGTCCTCTCTGACCCTGAATCAAAACATGATCATGCTGGGTCAGATGGATTGCTGTTTGCTTCTCCCTGCAGAGGACTGGGTGCAAACTGTGATATCATTAGTGCATGTCTTGACAATGTGCGCTGGTGTGTTTCTCTGCAGTGACTGTATTTGGGGTGATTTGGGGCAAAAAGGTGTACATTGGCCAATACTAAGTATGTAAAATGCTGTTCACACAGTCAGTTTACAGTTTTGCCCACTCTCAATTATAATATCAACACTGCAGAAATTCTGCTAGATAGCAAAGGGGTAAACTAATTTAAACAAATCTAGCTCCAAAACTCTGGAACGGTCTTCAAATGATCCCACATCACTTTGGTCAACCATGGATGTTTAAAAGGGGCTTCATAAGTAGATCTGATTAGATATAAACAAAGACAAAATGTTGACATTAAAAATGCAAATATCTGTAGATCATTATTAACATCCAGGAAGTTGTATTTCTATTTTCCCAGCTCAGCAACCTACAGAGGCCTACACAGTCTGTGTGGAGACAAATTTTACGCAGCAAGCCCGCAATCAATGAGATTAAAAAATTTACACCAAGACATGTATGTGTGGAACAAATTCTGAAACAATGGGACTGGGATCAAAACAGGATGGAAGAGGAGGCATGTGATGATCTCATTTGTTTTGTGTTCTCTGAGCTTTCTCCATTCACAATAATAACAAAAATCCATCTTCTGGACAACGGTTGTTTTATTTATTTTACTGACTGCAACATATAGACAAAGGATTGATCACCTAAGCAGAGAGATTTAAGCTAAGGACCAACTTTCTGTGAAACATGTTTGTAGAAGCAGTAGTAAATACTGTTTGTTACAGAGAACTGCTGCAAGAATGTCCTGAGTTGAGATAAGAGGATCTGCTGGAAAGAGCAGCTGCACAGCCAGAGATCGACTTAACCAGTTTGACTCATGTCATTTCCCTCCTCTCTTTCCTTTTTTTTTATCCATTTAAAGGCAAACTTTGTACTGAATCTCAGTCTGTTTCTTAAATAGAGAGGTACACTACAAAACATTGCTAACATTAGATTGTTAATATAAATTGAAAGCATTTATAGAATTTTATTGGAGCTGCAAATGGAATTTTTAGAGGCGCTATTAGCAAGAATTAGCATCTGTTTCCACATGACTGTGCAAGTTAAAAATGTAAATAAAGAGTCTTCTTCGTGAGTTGGTGCTGCAGCAAAATGTGAAATGAGAGTAACAAAACTGATGAGACGTCTATAACAGCCCCATCTGTGCAAAGCAAAGGATGAGTTTCTATTTTCCGCTTTTCTTTGATTAGCAGTACAAACTGTGCTGGTTCATGTTGCACACACAGCCCATTTAAACAAAGTTAAACATTATGGATGACTTCATACAAAATGTTCTATTTTAGAGGTGGTCTTAAGTGAAGATTTTAAAATCAAATCTAGAATAACATTCAACATAATCTCAATTGTTAATTTTTTTCGTGAATAAAAATCATTAGTCAGTAGTAATATTTTTTTTATGTCCTTCGCAGCCATTTTATTTCGCACATTATAAGTTTTGATCAGATTATTCACAAAATCAGTGGAATTTTTCAAACACCCTGTAGTGTTTCCTGCTACAAGATGGTCTTCACAGATCAGAGCAACGGAAAAAGACTAAGAGGCAAGGTCATCTAAAATTCTCTGACACTTCGCTTAAAACTGAAATATAAACAAACTTCGAACTGAATGATACCAGCAGCAAGTTTGTAGTTTCAGGTAAACCACCAGAGTGAAGATAATTTACAAACTTAAGTCAGTTTGATCACATATTTAAACTTTAAGATAAATCCTTGATATGTGTATGTATTGTGAGCTTTTTCTTACCCAGGATTGCACAGACAGTCTTCATCAAGTTTATCACAGTCTCTCTGTATCTCATCTGGTTGGTGTGCTGTGACATCTGCTGGCATTTGTGCCTCACATAAAGGAAGATCCGGGTGTAGACGGCAACCATTATGAAGAAGGTCAGCAAATTGAGAACAGCCCAGAACACCAGGTAGTTGCGGCTGTACAGTGGTGCCATGGTGGAGCAATTGTCCAGGTCACACAGGCAGTTCCAGCCCACGGTAGGAACCAGGCCCAGTATAATCGCCACCAGCCAGATGAACACAATGACGACGAGAATATGGCGGGTGCTCATATTACTGTGCAGTTGCATGTTGAAAATGGTCTGGTGGCGCTCAACGGCCACTGCCAAGAGGCTGAGGACTGAGGCTGTGAGACTGGTGTCGATCAGCCCCTGCCGCACAAACCACTGGTACTTAGACAACTTAGTGGTCCGGGGACCAGTATGGAACATCAAGTGGAGGTATGAAACACCTGTGAAAAAGAAAAAGATTTTATTACAAATTTAAAAAAAGAGATAAAAACTTCTGCAAATAAGGTAGACTCAAGTTGTAGCTTTCAGAATGACAAATTCCCAAACGTCTGTTTAAAAACTTTCTGCGCAGGGTGAGAGTAAAACAATGTATGAATAAAAAACAATTGATAGTAACTAAAACTACGTACATGATCAAACTATGCAACTAAACTGGACTTTGTATTCACAGTTTGTCTTTATATGGTTGCTAAATTCTCTACAAGAAACAACTTGCAGCTACAGAGGAAACATTGGTTTGTGAGTTTGGGAAAGAAAGCTCAGCATTACACAGTCAAGGCTTTTCACATGCTTGCTACAGATCTGACGAGTCAAAACATAATGCTTTTTTACTATCTAACAGCATTTTCAATCTATCGCTGCGAGGTCAACTTCCACACACTTGGAAGGCAGGTTTATTTCTATAACACATTTCAAGTAAAAGGCAATTCAAAGTGCAATATTTATTCCCATCAACTTTCACAAGACTCTTTACAGAGACACAGTCCAGATTCACTACCAGCTCAGCAAATATCAGGGGTTTTGGTTGAAAGTGCCTCTATGTGTTACACTTCAACCCCAGTATGATAAAATGATGACCTTGACACGGAGCCAATTGTAACTCTAGAAATAGACCAAATGCAGATTCGTTATGTAGACAAAAAGCATGTAGGAGAGTGACTCTCTTCATTGCTGGAGCTGCATACTTTACAGAGCTTCACGTTTTACATGAAGAAAACAGTGAAAAAGAAGGAAGTTTACCATGGAAGAAGAGACGCAATAAATACCACAAGCAATGCAGTTTTATAGTCGTTTGTCAAGGTGTGTAAAGTTGGAAACTATGAAAGAAACTAAAATATATCTTGAATCATCAGAATTTCTCAGGTGTTTTTCAGCCATTTTGTAACAATTTATACCATCAGTTCCTCCAAATATAATAAATTAGTTAAATCCAGAGGGCTATTTCAGCTTTAACTAATTGGTGTCACAACAGTCAAAAGATGTACAAGAGCTAAAAGACAAATCCTAGTGCTTTTCCTTGTGCTTTTAGAACTACTTCACCTTGACAACCTGCAATGTTATACTGTAGTTAAACTACGCCTGGATTGTATCTAGTCCATTATTTAAATCCCAGCAAAGAAGCAGATACGGGAAAGTAAAGCATGTTACCTGCGAAGAGGTCCGACAAAGCCAGATTACCCAACAAGTAGTAGATGGGAAAGTGAAAGCGTCGGTTTTTTAAAATGGCTGCAATGACCAAAAGGTTGGAAAAAATAACAATGAAGCTAACTCCCAGGCCCAGAGTGACAATCACATAGTCTCGTGTGCGCCAGACGGCGCTGATGTTCTTGCCACTGTGCTCATAGAAAAAATCAATAGTGCGGTTGAAGTAGCACCCGTCAACATCGTTAGTATTCGTATCCATTCTGATATCTTGGGTGGATGTAGGATCAGAGAGAAGATGAAGGGAATGGAGAGGAGAAAAACTTGTTAGACGGGGGCTAAAAGGGCAAGTTGTAGGGCAGAAACTAGGCTCGCCCTCTTCGCTGGGTTGCTGATCGGCATGCCATTAGCTGGACAGACGAGGACTGGTGGGATCCAGTTTGAAGTAGTTTGCAGGTCTGGATCCACGTTTTCAGCCTGTGAAGACATCAGTTATACTTTTAGAAAGCAAATGCAGACATCATATATATAATTGAAATAAACATTTTAATAAACTAGTGTTCTTTGATAAAGTAAAAGCACCCAGTGATTTGATTCCCAGAATCTTCATAAGTCATAGCAATGAACAGATCAGGAGCACAAGGATGTGATTAAATTGTGGATTTAGGCTATGCCTATATTTTAAACTAACAATGAACATATATATTGTAAAAAAACAAACAAACAAAGAAAAAAAGAACAACTTCTTGACATGCAGAGTCCACACATTTCTGATAATGTGCTGGGATTTCTTTTTTTTTTTTTTAATTTTTAGTTTGTGCAAGTTTAACATGAGAAGCTGCTGCCTACCTGACAATAATTTCTGTAGTTTGCCAAACTGTGCATGCAATGGCAGTGACCCGGCACTGTTACAAACACAGTTGGGTTAAAATAAGGGTATGAGTTCAATCTGGCTGTTTCACTTGCCACCTTTCTTGTCCCAGTGTGTATGAGAAGATAACATTTTTCCACACAGGTTGCAAAGGAAAATTCTGTACACACAAGGCTGTAACTTAGGTGACCTGAAGTAACCACACCAGGTAAGAGTAGAATAAGGAAATAGATTTCAGGTTAGTTGTGTTTTTTTTTAATTCACTTCAAGAACAAGAATAGGGTTAGTAAGTTTAAACCCTGAATTTACAAAAGCAGCTTGAACCGTTTTGCTGTTTATTGAGAACCTTTACAAACTGTATACACATAGGGAAACTTAAAACCAACCCTGCTCACATAACTAAATGTAGTAAATGCAATCACATGTTAAAGCAAAGCAAGAGTTATTTTGTAATTAACTTATAAAGACTTTTGTTCTCCACAAGGTGGAAAACTGATTGCCATCAACATTTTCTACTATAAAACTACAACAGAGTCAAAATCGAGTAGCTCTTTTCAGCAGGAATGGTTGCACCCCTGTAAGCAAAACCATTAAAAAAAATTCTTTTTAAAAAAAGTCAGAACTTTAACAACACTTATTCAACATCAACAGATTTTAATCCACTCATTTACAGTAAACTTGCAGAGGGTGCTTGGTGCATTTTGGGTCAACAACACTCCCTTGCATAATCTCCATTTTCCTGTCAAAGCCAAAGCAGTACGATGACACTCCAGCTCCAAGTACAACTCCCTCAACAATGGAAACTGCAGAGCAGCAGCAGACACACCTCACAATTACACAATTCAGCTAAGAAACTCTATCTCAATCCAAACATGCATGATGCAGCACGCACACACACTGACAGGAAGGGAAACAGTAAAATCCAAAATCAAAAACAAAAAGATGTGCAGAGGGTAAGAATTAAATAGATTAAAGAATAAAACAAGACAAAAGTGTGAGGAAAAAAGCTGTTTGATTAGACCAATAACTTTGAAAGGTTTTGAGAAAGTTGACAAAAACCGCACTGAGAGAAAATGAGAACCAGACAAGAGCACAACTTTCATATGTACATATAAGTCAAATGTGGTGTGTGCAAGTGTGACTGACTAAGGCACAGCACATACAAATCACATCAATATGCAACAGCGAGAGGAAGTGAAAGGCTACGTTGTTCTGCCAGTGCAAGAAATGTCGCTGCAGGTTTCAAAGAGGAATATGGTGCACAGAATAAGAGATTCTGAAAGTTTTTATTAATTGATCGATTCCCAGTATCCTCACTAACTTAATCTTTATTTTATCGATTGACACAAAAGTAACCATCCACAGACTTATTTAAGGTTTTTTGGACTAAAATATTTCACAGGATTAAGGCTTGTGTTTAAAAGTGCATTTGAATTCATCTTGAAAGAAGTTTGTTAATGTACCGTACAAAACAACATTAAATAGTTTACATAGTGCAATTACTTTTACTGAGTAAAATTCTGAGTATAATATTGATCATACATCATAACTGTATTTTTTATCAAGTTTTGATTCGACAAAGTTGCATTTGAAAAGCTCTGGCTTTGATTAACTGCTCCAGTTTATTCTGCAGCCAAGTTTCTTTAAATCTGTAACCTCTGCAAAAATGCTCATAAACCTGCATAGCTTTCATTCAACAATATCACAGCAAGATGTTTGGAAAGTTTGTGTAACTTAGACGCTGGACACTGAAAAGCCTGCTTAGATCTGCAACACGCTTATAGCCGTTAGCTTATAGCTGAAAGAGATCAATGCAGCCAACCATGTAGATGTCTGAGCACAGGCAGTTTGGTAGGTGAATAGTAACAGCAGCTTTCCATTTAATAAGCATGTACAAATGCTCCAGAATTTATTCTCTGAAAAAAGAGTGAATTTTGAGAAGCACTAAGCTTAAACTGGAAAGAGGAAGACAACACCAGAATTCACCATATTGAGGAAGATGTATGGACAAAAATAAATAAATAAAAAATTTAAAAAATGAAGATGCACGAATGAGAAGCGCATTCATCAATCTTTACTTTGTTAAACTCTGTTTAACTGCACCGCACTGACTCTTTAACCAAGTGGCTACCTGACATAAATTGTGCCTGGAGGAAGAGAGAGTTTTCCTTCTTTTGCCCTCTGTAGCCTACTGGATCCATTCACTATGTAGATATACAGACCACCAGCACTTTAGGAGATCAAATGAATTCATTTTACTGCTTATAGCCTCAGGGCCAAATTCTTTGTCCAATGATAAGTGTGTGCAGGTATCTGTCATCCTCAGCCTGTAAAAGTTGATATGAGTTTGACATTTGAGATGGATTTTCTCCTTTCTTCTTGGTCAATGGACGTTTGGGGGAATTCTGCCCCTAGTGAGCAGTTGTTGTAACTGCATGATGTTGGTCCGCTTGAGTAAAGTGCAGCGTGAAAGCAAACCAAAGGAAGATGCTAATTCTTTTGGAATTCACTGCTCAGTCGAACCCATTCTCCGGGACTATCCTGGTGTGAGTTTGTGTCCAGGTGCAGCTGTTTTTATGCAGGCAGCTTTGCATTATTAGTGACCCAAGTCCTCAGTTCAGAGGCTGCACTAGATTTTATAACAGGGTAAATCCTTCTGATGGGCAGATTAATTAAAAACTGTCTGCATCTTTCGTTATTTTATTTCACTTTGCCACATTCAGACTGTCTCTCTGAAGTGTACATATGGCTTTAGCCATTTATTTTATCATTCAATACCAATTTCAGCATCCTTATGAACATACTACCTACATTCATGTTCTATATTTATTACTTTTAATATTTTATACCTACATTCCGTTTGGAGACAGAAATTAGAGTCATGTTTGTACAGACCCCGAGATACGGAGAGTGAGGGAAGGGTGGAGCAAGAGATCCACAGGAGGATCGGTGCCGCTTCTGCAGTAATGCGGACTCTGCATTAGTCTGTCATGGTGAAGAAGGAGCTGAGCCAAAAGGCAAAGCTCTCGAATTACCGGTCGATCTACGTTCCTACTCTCAACTAAGGTCACGAGCTGTGGGTAATGACCGAAAGAACAACATGGTGAATACAAGCGGCCGAAATGAGTTTTCTCCGCAGGGTGGCTGGGCTCTCCCTTAGGGATAGGGTGAGAAGCTTGGAGATCCAGGAGGGGTTCAGAGTCGCTGCTCCTCCGCATCCAAAGGAGCCAGATGAGATGGCTCGGGCATCTGGTTAGGATGCCTCCTGGGTGCCTCCCTGGTAAGGTGTTCCAGGCACGTCCCACCGGCAAGAGGCTCATGGAAGACCCAGGACACGCTGGAAGGACTACGTCTATCGGCTGGCTATCGGGGGTGCTTTGTGTGTGTGTGTGTGTGTATATATATATATATATATATATATATACACACACACATACATACACACACAGGACTGTCTCAAAAAATTAGAATATTGTGATAAAGTTCTTTTTTTCCTGTAATGCAATTAAAAAACATGAAATGTCATACATTCTGGATTCATTACAAATCAACTGAGATATTGCAAGC
>JBAMHW010000004.1:21001738-21014591 GCA_037177495.1 Rhadinocentrus ornatus
GATCCAGAAATATATACACACACACAAAGATATATATATATATATATATATATATATATATATATATATATATATATATATATACATATATATGTGTGTGTGTATGTGTGTGTAAAAAGAGCCATGACTCAGTTCCCATCGTTCATTTAAAAGAGTTGTTCAAAAGAATCCATTTGTTCATGAACATCCTTACTTGAATTCTACATTCTTCATTATTGTTATCAGAATCAAACATAGTATAAAGATTATTGTCAAATAAAACATTTATTACCTAACTAAATAGCAGAACTGAAAAGTTGCTTTTTTTTATTTGTAAACAATATAAATTAACATCAATAATGTAGCTAAATAACTGTTATTCCCTTTTATCACACACAATTATTTGAGAAAAAAAATAAAAAATAAAGCCAGGAGTGCAAAATAGCTAAACAAAAGCAAAACCTACTATTGGTTGGCTTTCATTCACATTCTTCGGCTTTTGACCCCAAAGCACTCTGTAAGAAAATCATAGATCTCATCACACTGGTATCAATCCATATTGGTATCGATAATATCCACCCAGGCCTACTATAGATTATCATTAATAGGTGTAAGACAAAGATCAATTAAATTCTTGAGTAACTTTTATTCAGACATTTAATTTGGAAGAAGTGTTTTAGGTTGAGTTTCCACGAAACTAAGTCGGTGTGATTTAGTCTTTATAAGAACTTAACAATTTGCGTAAATCTGATTTAAAAGTGTTAGTCCAAATGACTAGAGGGTAAAAAGAAAATCATTTAACTAATGGGTTGACATCTGTAGTTTCAGCATTTGTACAAACTAAAGTGGTTTAAGGTTACGGCTTTCCACGCAACTTTCTAGTAAATTAAACTAATCTGAGATTAGAGTGAACAGTTAAAGTCAAGAATGCAACAAACTGTGCTTATCTGCTTCTACAAGAGGATCACGACTTCTCCATGACCTCACACAGCTGGCTTGACTGAATTAGCTCTTCAGTTATCTGCTGCAGGTCAAACTGTTATTCCTTTTTATTTATTCATTCCCCTCAAATTCATTGAGTAAATCTCACCTTTAGATTGTACGAAGTAGTCTTTGCCACAAACTCTTACAAGATTTACTATTTGCACATTCCTGGAGTATTTGGGTGTTTTCTTGTTCAGTATCTAAAGTGTGAATGCAGCAAATCAACAGCATCCCTTTTCTTAATGTTGGCCTTTTCTCATCCACTCACCTGATGTCAGTGGGCAGTTTTCTTACATTTAGAATCACTGACCTCTTCAACAAGTGAGAGTTGTGAAAACTGAGTAGGTTTCTCTATTGCCTGGGTTTAATTCAAACTATTTAAATGCAATGCTAAATCAAAAAGACAAGTCATTTAAAATCAGAATTGGGAGGACTGGGCCATGATTTTGCTTGCTAAGTAAAAGAAATGTTGAACTGAACATATCCTCACAGCTCCAAATTTAATCAGCACGCAAAGCCGACAAAAAGCCATGGGAACAGTTTAGAAGAATGGTGTTCATTAATATTACCAGTTTTATGTCTTTAAAGATTTAAATGTGCAATACCAGCTGACTGAATGCACAGCAGTTATATGTGAGCTTCAGATCTGTGTGAATCAGTTTCACACTTTTCTGCTGCTTCTTCAGTTGCAGGTGCTTTTAACTGCTCTTGACCACATCCTCTGTCGAGCTGCAAGAAGACATTGTGTACTATGTTCCACTTATTGAACAAAGCCAACACAGAAAACCACCATGTCTATTCTTTTACCCATGTTGTAACAGAACAGGGATGTGAGAAGCAGAAGGTAACTTCAACTGCATACTATTCACAAAAAGGTAGAAATGTTCAGATTTGTGTGTCAGATTTAATCTAAAATCCACTAAAACCTTTACAGATTTAACTTAATTTGACTTTCTCTAAACTTTTTAATGCACATGTAAAACTGTTCATGTAGTTATTGCACAACATGCTGTTCTCTTGCAAGATGCGCATATAAAAACATAAGCACCAATGTATGTTTTTTAAAATATTATTTTAATACTTTTCTTAAAAAAAGATGCTGTAATCCATTATCTGAAGATGACTTTTGACCTCAATGCCTCACTCACCAACATACCAACACATTGTTCTGGGTAAAATAAATCAAAGAAAAATAGCAAAGGAAAAAGAAAAAAAAACAAAAAACAAACTCAAATGTAATTATGAAAAAGGAAAACTGAAAGGAACATAAAAAAGTGATTATAGAATTGAAAACACTCTTGGATCTCTGGGCCAACCTACAGAAACTGGGAAGAGCTCCCACATCCATGAAAACACAATGGCACAAAAAAAATCCCAAAACTGTTACCATGGATGAACACATTTCAAGAGCAAGAACTAAAAGACAGAATCAGAAACAAAGGCCTATTATACAGACTGCTGAAGTGGTGGAGATGATTGTGGTCGATGACACGGTTAAGGAGGACTAAAATCATGTACACGATGAAAGGAAGTACTGAAAAAAAAAAGTGATGATGCAAGTAATTAATAAAAACACACAAGTGCAGATTTATCACACACCTACATAATGACGAGGACCAAGTAGTCACATATCATTTTAAAACCGCTATCACAGAGCAAACTGTTGCATAACTTCAGATTGAAAAGGGGATAAAGGGAAATTAAATAGCAATAAAAACATAGCCTTTAATATAAAGTGAAAAGAAGAGTCATTTTACATGTAAAAAAAATGTGAACGAACTTTTCAGCACTCAATAGACTGGTTTTGGCATAGAGTTGAGAAAAAAAACAGAAAAGGTGAGAGAGAAAAAGAGACGAAACAATCCTCTCAACAGAATCATAAAAAAGTTTTTTTTTCTTCTTCTTTACAGTGAATTCTACAAATTCAAAACCAGAGCTGAGAGATGAACACAGAGACGAGCTTTGCTCACCACACCAAAATCCCTCTCATATTCTTTTTTTTGTTGACTTTGTCGTATATAATATATATCCATGTATCTATTTATATATAATATGTATAATTTGTAGGGTATGATCATTATCTTACAGGCCAGAGCGCTAAGGCAAGGGACACATTGAAACATTTAAACGTGATCATTCCTTCCACACGGCTCTTGAAACATTAAATGTGGCTGAGGTGTCCACCTCCTCCATTTGGGACTGCAGAGAAGGAGAAGGTGGTGAAGAAAGGAAAGTGATCTTAGAAGAGTGTGTATACAGCCAGGACGTTTGACTCCCACTGTGTTCTGAGAAAACAATGCACTCAGATGACGGCTGAACCTGACAAGCTTGACTACTCCACTCCAACCCCCTCCCCTTTTACAGCCTGACTTAAAATAAAAACAATAAAGACATAAGATTGGAGAGAGGGAAAAAAAAAAAAAAAGTTACATGGTTTATTTGTTCACCCATTAATTTTACACCCATGTTCTGTCTGTCTTGTAACACATAGAGAAAAATTTTTTTTCATGATATTTGATCAGTTTATTAAATTCAATAATCCTCTTCATCATTATTATTTTTCATTTAACTTTTGCCTTCTCCTTTTTTTTCCTGATTCCTTGAGTTGCCGCCAGTGTTTGCTTGTCCTGGTGTTCCAGGAGATTAAAAACAAACCATAAACACTGAACCAGGAAAAGACTGCTGCCCATTTGAACCCCCTCCCATTCATGTGACACAAGCCAGCTGTTTCAACTACTGAGAGAAAAGGACAGTAACTATCAAGTCAGTGTAATGGTGTGGGTATTTGTGTGGCAGAAACCGTGTTTTTGATAGCACTGTTATTTATATGCATTTTGTAAATCTGCTCAGTTGTGTTTATAGGTCCTTCTCTCACGCCATCTTCTCTTATTTCCTCTCAGAACAAATTCTCTTCAAAAATTGCCATCAGGTCACTCTGGAAATTTATATCAATGGTGTCAGCCATCTGAAAAACCAAAATGACAACAATGAGAAATATCCCAGATTATTTCTAAGATTATATATTTATAAAAAAAAAAAAAAAAAAAAAGGGAGGAGGGCTTCTCAATAAAAGTTTAGTTCGTACCGCTTCTCTCCTACGCCTCTCCTGCTCACGGCGACGAGCCACCTCCCTCTGATGGTCGAGAGCGTTCTGCGCAGCTGAGGATGGTGGAGGTGGAGCTTGCTGTTGTGGAGGTGGGGCCTGTGGGGAGTGAGTGGGTGGAGTTGAGGCTGGAGGTGTTGGAGCAAGTGGCGACTGCTGCTCCTGACGACGGCGGGCATCTTCTTGTGCTCGACGAGCCTGCTCCATCGTGTCTTCATCGTCACGGCTACGACACAGAATCATCAACAAAAGTGAGGCAACTGGTTGCTGCTGGTTTAGTCGCAGTATGTTCATCAAGAGCTCCGATGACAAACCATATTATAGAAGCTATGTGTAATAAATCAATATAAACAGTCAAGATGCAGACTGAGTGGAACATTTAATGAGAAAGTAAATCACTCAAGTTAAAAGCAAAAAAAAAAGAAAAGGCTGATCTGTAAGATTATAATAAAATACCCAGGAAAGCCATCAGATAAATCATCTTTAATAAATAAAGCATACCTTGCTGCTTACGTCCTCACTAAGACCAAAAAAGTGGACCACATCAGTCCAGCTTTAAGGTGTTTACACTGGCTGCCGGTCCGTCAGAGGATAGACTTTAAAGTTCAGCTGCTGGTCTATAAAGCTCTGAGTGGTTTAGGACCAAAATATATCCGTGACCTCTTGACGCAGCATGAACCTACCAGACCCCTCAGGTAATCTGGATCTGGTCTTTTATCAGTTTTCAGATTCAGAACCAGACTTGAAGAAGCTGCACATGTGTGGAACAAACTCCCAGACAGCCTCAGATCAGCTGAAACACGCAGTTTATTTAAATCCAGGTTAAAGACCCACCTGTTCTCTGCTGCATTTCTATAGTTTTAATTTAAAAGTCCAAATCTGCATCTTGTTCTTTTAAGCTTAAATTTTCTAAAATTAGGCTTTTAATACTGTTTTTTTCCTTTCTCCTTTGGTTTAAATTTCAAATTATGCTTCTTATTTTCTGATGTGTCAATGTCTCTGTAAAGCACTTTAATGCACTAAGTCGATGTGCAAATAAACAAATAAACTAGATTTACTTTAAATAGTTTTGAATTCTTGGGTAATAAAATATTGCATGTCTTTACACTCAAATTAAACAATAAAACTGCATTTAAGAGCACAGACAGAAGGAGAGATGAAACAGGCACAAAGGTCAGATACTGACAAACAGAATTTAAGTGTTATGTGACACCACACTCACATGAGTAATACAAGTATCCTCACACCGCTTCATGAATTTGACTTGCGTCAACCCAGGTATGATCAGTGGGGTGAGGTGAACTACCAAGTGATAATGATTCTCTTCTTTTACATACTGCACGCAGCAACTTTGAAACTGAATAATAATTAACCTGAAACCCAAGTGTTGAGTTTGAAAGTGAGAAATGTCTAAAGTCACCAGAAGCATTTATCTACTGTATGCTGGAAAAAAAAAAACATTTACAAATTAGCTGCCAGCTTTCATCTTCACAGTGTTAAGAATTTTGCTGCCTTTTCCCCCGCAATAAAGGCTGCCCTCTGTTGGGCATTTAAGATTTCAGATGAGTCTGAGTATTTTTGCACAAGTGTAATAACAGTTCACTGTTCAATGAACACTGTTAACAAAACAACAAAAAAATGTTCAAGATAAACATATCTCAAGTGACCAAGTATTCAAGTTGATTGTTACTTGATGAATTGTTACTCTGAATTTAATAAAAGCAGCAGCTGCTTTGAATGTAATAATCTGCTTTAAAATATTTCATCTTTAAGAAAAAAACCAAAAAGAGGCTAAAATATGAAACAACATTGTTTTCCCCCCTTTTAACATGACAGAATCAGAGCCGACTGCATCTTTCCTTCTACATGCTTCCTAAGTTTTCCTCCCACCTACCGTAGCTTTTCTTGCTCTCTCCTGGCTTGCTCTGCTTGTGCTTTCAGCTGTCTCTCCCTCTCCTCCTTCTCCCTGGCCGCCCGTCTGAACTGTTCAAAGCTGTCGCTGGAGGAGCGCACCGCGGTAGCCGTTGTGGATTGGGACCTCTGAGCCAGGCTGGCCCAAGAACCCATATTCTTTAACTTTACATCCTAATGGAAAAAAAATGAAAGAAAGAAAAAGAAAAAAAACAGCATAAAGAGAGGTGATGGTAGAAATTAGTAAGAGGCAAAATAAACATGAGAAATCAGTATCAGAGTATGATTTAATGTGGCTCATTATTTTCTCATATTGCATTTATACACACCTGTATTTTTTTGGGTGCAATAGGAGTTTTGGGTTCTTGTTTGATTTTGTTGTCCTGTTGGGAGCCAGGTGGGGCTGGAGAGTCTGGGAAGTGGGGAATGGGGCGAGAGCCATCCAATGGCTTTATATCTAACCCTGAGGGAGGCAATAAGATTAATTTTTAATGTCCATCTGGAGATGTCTTCAGATGTGAACGTTTGAAGAATACGAAGAGAATTAAGTCCAGATATGTAATCTTGAGAAGGAATAGTAGGACTCGAGTAGAGTGCAAATAAGGCAGGACATTGTGCAAAAAGCACTGTGGAAATCACATCTGTTTACAGCATGTCCACACTGGCTGATGAGCCTCCTTAATGATGCTTGCTTTGTTGCTGACATCAGTTGCACATGTATTTGTACGTATCCATAAATATTGACATTGAATATATATATATTAGGGCAATTAATCAAATTTTAATCACAATTACGATCTGGGTTTTCAACGATGAGAAAAAATGGTTTGATTATTTGCTCCCTCCTTCGCAGTTTACTCTCGGCTGTTTTCAGTTGTGAATCGAGAGCCACTGGCCTTGCAGCACTCTGCTGCAGACTCCCCCCACAGTCCCAGCCGTTTGGTTTAACTCAACTTGAGCATTCGTGCATGTGAAATGTCGCGCTCGTTCATGTAGACGTGCACACGGGGTTAACAGTTAACACAGTGAACAATCCGGGATTTCAGAAACTCATCAACACTTTGGACAAACTGTATCACAGCCATCTCGTCACTATTTTAATCGCATCTCTCCCTGCCCTGTATGATGAATTTGGAGATGTGAAGGACGTGGCTACAGTCCAATTTGTTGCCACCGCTACGGACCTGTGGTCAAGCTGCACATTGAGCCGTATATGACGCAGATCACACCGGGCAGAACATAGCTGCTGCTGGTCTGCGACAAACAATAGCTACTGGAACCGAGTTTAGTTGAATAACTCTGCTCTATATGAAAGGACGTTTAGAACAAATCCAACACAAGACCTTGTACTCACTGTGTTTGCTGTCTGGTTTGGTGTCTTGACGGATTGCAGGGTTGAATGGTGATGGGGGCAGAACTGGTGACTGTGAAGGCTTCTCCTCTTTAATTTCCACAAGACTGGATCTCTGCTCCTACAGAACAAGCAAATAAGTGCATTTACATTTTTAAAGATCAAAATACAAAATAAATCAAAATCATGTTTTTGTTTTTCAAGGAAGCTCTTTTTGTAATGCTTATGTGGCTCACAGTATATCCTTTCAGCACCTTTGTTTGTTGCATACATTCACCAAAAAAACGCATGCATTACAATGACAAATGAATAGCTTACACGTTTCTTGGTCTGTAAGGGTGACTCCTGTCCCATCGTATGGAACGCAGGAATCTGAGGAGAATGCATCAAAGAAGAGGGGCTTTCACGCAGGCAGCCTATAAGAAAAGGAGAATAGAAGTTTTATTCACCACAATTTTATTTGATGCCGGATTTACTGTGCACAGACTCAGACTAACTAATGCAACAGCTTGGCCACAAGTAGATATGACAAAAAGCACATTAGAGTTAAGCCTCACATAGTGCAATGAAGCCAAACAACAAAATCACGACTATAACTTGCTTATTTATTCTTGCTCATCAATAAGCAATTTTTCATGCGATAGGGCACACTAATCCCTTAAAATGATCATATAAACATAAAATGAATGTATTTGGCAGCATTTCAAGTTAAAACAAATAAATAAAATGAAGCTAGTCCATACCACTGCCCCATCACCAAGTATTTGTAGACAAGTCATGAACTTTTGTAGTTGCTTTTTACGTTTACACACATTGACAGAAAATACACATTTTCTAAGAATACAGTGGGTTTTTGGTGGGTTATACGATATTTGTGCATATTGAATTTATATTTTATTTTATGCACTTTAGTATGCAGAGTGTGCAGGGATGAGAGCTTTTGATTTTCTTCATCAGTGGGAAGATATCTTACCTGTTGAAAAAGGCTCTGCTTTGTTTCGTGGTGAAAGTTGTTGTTGATGTTGGTGTAGCTGCTGCACCTTCTGCTGCAGGACTGCCCCCTTCTGCTGCTGCGACACCAAAGTGTGCATAGGCGTAAACGACTGTGGCATGTGTCCTGACGCTTGTCTCTGGGTGAGGGCAGGGGTGGTTGTCGCCATGACCTGTGTGTGCACCAGCTGGGGCATCAGCTGGGGGGGGTGTGTGCGCAGCGGCTGCGTCTGTGTGGTGGGTCTTGCCTGAAGCGATTGTAGAAGGGTGTGGACTTGACTGAGGGGCAGGGTTTCAGAATTGGTGGGTGTTGGCTCTTCATCGTCCTCCAGCAGAGCTTGGGGAGGCTGTGCTGAGAGGGTACCAAGGATGCCATGTGATGGCGGTGAAGGGACCCGTGGGCGGGGGACAGACTGGGGGAGGTTAAGGGAAAGGGTGGTTTGAAGCTGCGGTGAGGAAGATGGAGGCAAGGAGGGAAGCGAGGATGAGGGAGGCTGTGAGGGTTTGGGCGGAAGTGGTGCAGCACGGTTGCTGGGTCTGGAAGGTTGCTGGGGAAGAGCATTATGGATCGCTGCAAGCAGAAAAAAGAACAATGTCAAAATACTTGAGAGCAGCAAAGAGTAGGGGAAAGATTGAAGAATAACCAAAGACAAAACATGTTTAAGAGCTTTTTCTGTGTGAAAAATATATTATAGTAGTACATCTAAATTAAAACATTACCGCTCCCACATTAGCATGCTTGGTATTAATTATAAATTTTCGGGCTAAGTGCTTCTCTAGCATATTTACCTGGGGAAGGTATAATTGGATGTTGGTTTAGAAAAGGATGCGTCCCAGTGGGAGTCTGACTGGTGGGTGTGTTTGCATTGAGAATGCCAGTTGCAACACGTACACCAGCAGTGGCAATGGTTGCACTGGGCTCTGTGTTCGACTGTGTTAAATGAGGGTTCATGAAGTGAGCCAGGGGATCAAATCCTGAGGTCATTAGCTGGGAAGAGTCCAGAGATGGGACAGGGACAGGAGGAGGGTGTATGAATGGTGGTTTCGACTGGACCAGCTGAGGCTGATTCTGAGACGCAGAAGTGACTGAGCCCGCTCCACTACTGAGGGCCTGGTGCTGAGGTCTTTTTGTGTCTTTGTTGGTCGGCATCTTCTTCTGTTGCTTGGGAACCAGCCCTAGAGACAGAGATAAATGAGGAGCCAGAGAGGTCTATGAAATAAGGATATGTTGAAGAATTGCAGCTGGTAGTTAACCAAAGAGGACATGCTTGTACATAGGTGTGTGTAAATTACCATTTTCAGAGTCTTCACTATCAGAGGAGTCACTGCTGCCTGAAGATGAGGATCCTGTCTTCATCTTTGTCACATTTGTCATTTCCAAAGACTTCTCTACTGCAAAAGAGCCACAAAATTGAGAAACACAGTCCAATGTTGGCATTATTTTAATAACAACCAGTGTTGAGCACGTTACTTAAAAAAAAAAAAAATTGATTATAGTTACTAGTACCAGTAATGGTACTGCCCCCTTCTCCTGCTGTGCATAGGCGGAAACGACTGTGGCAAAGTACCAGTTGCAGAACGCATGAAATTCAAAGCTCTGCTTCTTGCTTACAAAACAATAACCCAAACGTCTCGTGTCTACATTAACTCCTTAATCCAGAGCTACACTCCCACTTGACAGTTGCGTTCTGCCAGTGAAAGACGCTTAGTGCTCCCACCACAAATTGGCGCAAAATCTGCAGCTAGACTCTTTTCCTCTATTTTTCCCCGGTGGTGGAACGATCTACCAAACTCCGTCCAACTCTAGAACTACATGACAGCATCTGTGTCCAACTGGACTCACAGCAGTCTGACTACTACTTAATTATGAAGTCCCATCCTGTTTGAATTCTTGCTTGTGCTGTTCTTACTCTCAGATATAAGACGCTTCGGATAAAAGCGTCTGCCAAATGACTGTTGAATAGAATACTAGTTACTTCTTGCAAAAAGTAACGTGTCAGTAACTGAGTTACAGCCTTACAAAATTAATTACTTGGAAAAGTAACTACTCCGTTACTTTTCCGGCTGTGTGCTCATTTATTCATAATAAAACTGAAAATTAGATCTGACTAATGGTTGAAATGGAAACCTAACAGATGAAAAAATTACTAACAAAAAAAGTCATGGACACAAATCTCAGGTTGCTGCATGTCATGTCTCTGTCTCCTCCTCAGGAAAAGAGGCTTCACCTGATTCTACCAGCTTACAGCCACCATGAATAAAAAACGTTTCTGGCTATGATGAACATTTTTCATAACGTTCTTGTCTTTTATCTCTGTGAGGGAAAAGTGATGTCTGTGGTTCCAGATAAAAACTCTTCCTGTTTTCTCTGGACTCGCCGTTGCTGCATCTACTGGTCATTTGTGCGTGGCTGTGCACACTGACTAGTCTGCTACTTTACCGTCAGCCGGCCGATAACCCGGGAAGAAGTGGCAACCTGTGGTGAGGAAGAGTTTGCAGAGAAGAAAGCTGTTGCCAGTGGTAAGAGGCTTTATCAAAGCAAAAGATGCATGGATCTTTCAGGTTTCAGTTAATTTGATCATAAAAATAATAAAAACTTAATAATAAAGCCACCATTTTGTAAGCATTTCTTTCAGGTTTTAGTCTGCAAAGTGCAACAGTGTCCAAGGAAAATTAGTTGGATTGTAACAGAACTTGCTGCCTTGAGCAGCTGAAAAGAATCATAAAACCATCAGAAGTTGTTTGAGGAATCATATTAATGCAAAGTTATCTACTGAACAAATAAAGAGCCACACATCAAAATGATCAGGTTGGAACATTTTCTAACTTTCTCAGAAACCGACTCTGGTTTCTTTGTCCACCCATGTGGTTAAAAGGGACATTCTCGCTGAGCAAGCCGGTGGATCTGAGCGGGTCATCCGGCTAATGCCCCGGCTGTTCTCCTGGTTTAAGTAGAGTGAAAGCTCCATGATAAAAGGTGCGGACCCACTTTACTTGCACCCGGTCACTACACAACACGTCAACTATTCTACTCAAACGTTGAGTGTATTCTCCAGTTTCAGTCATATCACGCTGCCAATACCAAAATAAATCTTACCTTACAATAGTAATGCGCTGTCAGTAACGTTTTATCCTCAGTAATGGAAACAGCTTTGTAACAATGGAAAGAGTTATTAGATTAACCGTTACTGAAAAAAGTAACGCCGTTAGTAATACTGTTTATTTTAACACTGTTACTCCAGTCACTGATAAAAACAAGAAAAATGTCCATAGTTTGGTTTGAGTGTTGATCATGTTTAAGTTAGGATAAGTTGCCTAATAGAGGGGTGACTGAAGTTAAAATTACAACAAAGTGCCTTAAGATGAATTCAGGCTACCTAAACAAAGCTAAATCAAAATAAATTACAATTAGTACTCCTGTGGGCTCACCACCTGCAGGAGGGGCCATAGGGGTCGAGTGCATTGTGAGCTGGGCAGCTGCCTGAGGCGGGGACCCTGGCGGTCTGATCCTCTGCTGCAAAAGCTAGCTCTACGGATGTGGAATGTCACCTCTCTGGTGGGGAAGGAGCCTGAGCTGGTGCGCGAGGTAGATTGGTTCCGGCTAGATATAGTTGGACTCACCTCGACGCATGGCATGGGCTCTGGAACCACTGTCCTTGAGAGGGGCTGGACCCTCTTTCATTCAGGAGTTGCTCCTGGTGAGAGATGCTGAGCGGGTGTGGGCATGCTAATTGCCCCCTGGCTTGGCGCCTGTACGTTGGAGTTTACCCAAGTGGAGGAAAGGGTAGCCCCCCTCCGCCTTCAGATGGGGGGACGGGTACTGACTGTTGTTTGTGCTTATGCACCAAGCAGCAGTTCAGAGTACCTACCCTTTTTGGAGTCCTTGGGAGGGAGTGTTGGAGGGCACTCCTTCTGGGGACTCCCTCGTTCAGCTGGGGGACTTCAATGCTCACGTGGGCAATGACGGAGACTTGGAGGGGCGTGATTGGGAGGAATGGCCCCCCTGATCTAAATCCGAGTGGTGTTTTGTTGCTGGACTTCTGTGCTTGTCATGGATTGTCCATTACGAACACCTTGTTCAGGCACAAGAGTGTCCACATGTGCACTTGGCACCAGGACACTTTAGACTGCAGCTCGATGATCAACTTTGTAGTCGTATTGTCGGACTTGCTGCCGCATGTCCTGGACACTTGGGTGAAGAGAGGGGCGGACCACCACCTGGTGAGCAGTTGGATCAGATGGTGGGGGAGGATGCCAGTCAGGCCTGGCAGACTCAAGCGTGTTGTAAGGGTCTGCTGGGAACGTCTGGCGGTGTCCCCTGTCAGAAAGAGTTTCAACTCCCATCTCCGTCAGAGCTTTAACCATGTCCTGGGTGAGGCGGGGGACATTGAGTCCGAGTGGGCTGTGTTCCGGGCCTCTATTGTTGATGCGGCCAGCCGCAGCCGTGGCCGTAAGGTAGTCGGTGCCTGTCGTGGCGGTAACCCCCAAACTCGTTGGTGGACACCAGCAGTAAGGGATGCCGTCAAGCTAAAGAA
>JBAMHW010000004.1:21014691-21026996 GCA_037177495.1 Rhadinocentrus ornatus
GGATCCCTCTGGATGAGCTGGTGAATGTGGCCGGGGAGAGGGAAGTCTGGGTTTCCCTGCTTAGGCGGCTGCCCCCGCGACCGGACTCCGGATAAGCGGCAGAAAATGGATGGATGGATGGGTGGATAGTTTTAAGAAGTTAGTTGTTTAAGAAGATTATATGTTATATGCAGTACTAGCTTACTCATTCAAAATCAATGAGTGGATGTGTCATAACCTTTTACTGGTACTGCATTTTGCAGTTTGTTTCTTCAGTGACTTATGTGCTTTTGAAACAAATGGCATAAAATGACTAAATGGAGTTTCAAAGGATTACCATATAATTAGCTAAACAAACTGGTTTCAGCTATATTCTGATCCAATATGTTATTTTTCTTTTTTTGGAAGGAAGTTAGGAGTGGGCATTTAATTTAATGTGAATTATCAGACTTTAACATATGTTTCGTGCTTCAGAGGAATCATACAGACCAGTTCATAAAACTAAAATCACCCAAACTTTCCAAGTCCACATGAATTAAACTAAAGCATGATGCTAACACAATTGGGATTATAAAAATGAATGTCACTGAATCAAAATAAAAACTAAAACAAAATGCAGAGATGTGTGAACTGTGAACGTCATTAAACTAATTACGTGATTACACGTTTAATTCAGTCTGTGGTGAGAACTGGATTTGGATTATAAATCGTGAATCAACTAAAAAGTCATATGATCTTCTGTTCTGGTGGTCGAATACACCTTAATAATCCCAAATAATAAACGTTGTTTACTGTTACTTGATTTAATGGCTTAATTCCTGTCAAGACAAAGCTGAAGCCACACATGAAAACTTTGTACTTATTTCTGCTTAACCCCAGCACAAACAAAGATAAAGCAGCACTTAAACAAAACCTCAGCCTACTTCTGTTGCAACCTTCTGAGTCCTGTGCTTGTGCAGTGATTTGGATAAATGCTTTCTATGACAGACTCTGCAGGAAAGCTTGCTGAAAGACTGGACTGACTGGTTCTCAAAAAGGACTCGACTCACTGTTTCTCTGAGATTACTGACCCAAATGAGACATTTAATTACAAATTCTGATGTCAGAGCTTAAAACTACAGTTGATGGGATGGGATTTCAGAAGGGACCTTAAAAAGTATTGGGCACGTATACAAGAAGCTCACCTGATGTTTTCTTCTTCTTTTTGAGGCAGCTGGAGACATATTTCTCTAGCTCTCTCAGCGTGGAAGGCTTCAGAGTCTCAAAGTCAATCTCGATCTCATCGGGATTTGAGTTTTTCAGCGAAGGCTCACGGGTTTGGATTATGTGCACGACTCGACCCAGTTTGTCACCAGGCAACTTGTTTATGTCAAGGCTCAGCTGGCGCTTCTCCTCGTATGACATCGGCTTGCATCGGTCAGCTGACATGCTTCCAAATACATCTAGAGAGGAGAACATCAGGATTGACACTGGGGCTTTGAAAAATTACAATTTGCAATGTATTTAGTAAATATGAAGGGAATAAACCTAAATAAATGCATGCATATTGTATTGGTCATATGGCATGCATACCCATATCATCCTCTGCTTCAAGAGAGGCTGAAGGTACAAGAGGGACTGGGCCTGGTTGAGGGGCTGCAGCTGGACGACTGTTTTTAATTCCCTCCTTCTTACTGTGATTGACAGACAATTAGATTAGCTCCAGCAGCAGCAATAATATCTTGGTTTGTTATTGCTGTCACCTACCTGGGCTTTTTCCTGTCCTTCTTTGCCATGACAGGATCCTTGCTGCTCTTGCTTTTCTTGGAAGTCTGAAGCATCTCAAGAGGTGGCGTCTCTACAGGTTCCTCTACTCCCATCTTCTTCTTGTGCTTTTCTTTCTTTTTCTCTTTCTTGTCCCTCTCTTTCTTCTTGGGTTTGCTGGCCTGTGGCTGGGAGAGTGCTGCCAACTGCTCATGGACAGCCTTAAGCTAAAGGTCACAAACACACACAGTTGTGGTCTTATGAGAATATGAGACCTACTGAAGTCTGTGCCTCTGTGTGCTCCAGCTTTCACCTATGTTTAGTAAAGCTGTTCTGCATGGCCCACCCACCTCCCCCTTCAATATCCATCCTCTAACCTGTTCCTGTAACTCAGCCAGTCGCTGTTTCCTCTCTTGTTCCGAGTCTCCGCAGGAGGACTCCGATTCAGAAGTACTAGAGCTGTCATCTTCTGAAACAGCAGACGGAGGCGGAACTTGTCGAGAGGAGGGCGCAGGGTGGAGGACCGACGACGGTGTGGGAATAGGGGTGGGCTCTTCAGGATCATCAGGCATTTTAGCAAAACGCATTTCAAACACATCCTGTTAAGTGTGAAGAGATAGCATGAGAAATGGTGAGCTCGACTGGAACCACAAATATATCCCACATATTCTGAATAGTCTTATGACCTCAAACTACTAACTTACAGTGTTAAAAGGAAAAAATTTATACCCTTTTTTTACTTTTCTACTATTATGTTTTAGACTTATCTTAAAATTACTTCAGTTCACTTAATTTCTTATCAGAAAGGAATAGAGAGCTCAGCATGTAGTGACAAAACTGTAGCAAAGTAGACATTTTGGCAAGTTTTGGATTTTATGGATTTATCAGAAAGCACAAACTAGAAAACTCATTTTGAACCAAACCAAACATCCACAACCTCAATGAACACAGCCAGCCTGGCAAGTTGGCCAAGAATTAATAAGAAACTGTCAATGCTGCCCTTTAACCCCAGAGAGGGATGAATAATCTAAACACTGGACATCAACAAGCTGTTGTTAACTTAATTTTATGACCTGGTCCTCATTCAGGTGTACAAGTTGCCTACAATGTTTTAGACATACTGAGAATAGTGTTTGTTATTGTTTATTTGACCGTGTGTAAATTGTTGTTTACCTGTAATTTGCGTGCCATGGAAACCACATCATGGTCTGGAGGATTGTACTTGTAACAATTTGAGAACATCAATCTGACATCTGCAGCAAATTCTTGGGCCTCTCTGTATTGTCTGTTGTCCAACTTTTTCTGTAAAAACATAATTACCAAAAATTAAAAAGAGATCAAAATCTTGTATGACTTTCTGTGCATTCATGTGCTATAGCTTTTGTAAACCAAAGAACTGGAAATTAAGAGGCTGAAATGAAACATATTAAGCTTAATTTGAATAACTCATTAGATCTCAGAACTTAATTTAAAGCTCCTTAACACAAATATTATACTGGCAGCTATCAAAACCTACGTAATTTTAAAATCAAAGGTTTGTGTACACTGGCCACCCATGCTTATAAAATCACCTTGATAGTGCTGAGATCCATGGGGTGCTTGATGATTTCATGGTAGTCATGTAAGCCAAGAGCTCTTGCATCAACAGGTTTATAAAAAGGCCAGGCATATGACACATGTTTCTTAGAAAGCATTTCTTTAACAAGGCGTGCACAGGAGCGTAGCTGCTCCTGACGCTTTGGCGTGCTTATCCCTCCGGTCTCCAAACCTCCACCCAGGTGATGTTGAGAGTCTGGCTGTAAGGGGTCTCTTTTGGGTTGTTTTAATGGACGACTGCTTTCTCGGCGCAGCCGAGTCGCATCAGATACTGGAGGTGATTCACTGAGCTGGTCATTGGCTGTGGGTGTTGTCGTATCAGCTTTCCTCTTCTGGCTCTTCCTTTGCTGTTGGAAAATGACAGATTTAAGGTTAGAAGTTGAAGACATTCTTGCATCTTCTTAGAATTGATATGGACTCATTCCTACCTTGATAAGAGCAGGGGAGCTCTGTAGCATGGGGGTGGGATGGAGGCCTGGGTGGGTCAAAGCTGGAGGAGGAACTGATGTCATGCCTTGGCCCAGGACGTCTGGGGTCGAAAGAGGAAATGAGGTTACCAGATGAGGAGCATGGTTGGTGGGTGTGGGGGGCACACGTGGGGGCTGAGGCTGGGCTAGAGGCTGGACCAAAGGCTGAACTAGGGGCTGGACTATGGGTTGAATTAGAGGCTGGACTAGAGGCTGGACCAGGGGCTGAGCCAGGGGCTGAACCAGGGGCTGGACCAAGGGCTGGGCCAAGGGCTGGGCCAAGGGCTGGACCAAGGGCTGGACCAAGGGCTGGACTGAGGGACCACGGGGCTGCGGAGTGGTTGATGGTGACGGAAAGCCTCTTGTATTTGGAGTGGTAGAAGGGGATGATGAATCTTGACCTGAATCTGACTTGTGACATGTGATCAGACCTAGAAAATTAAGACAAAGTATAAACATGAGGAGCACAAAGATATAATCAAGGATAAAAATAAAGAAAACAACAACATACTTGCTAATGCCTACTTTAGACCAGTTGGACTGTAAAGGATAAACTAGTAAGGCTTAAAACAACTAAAATCGAACAATGTTAGTTAATGTTAGTTCCAGGTGTGGATGAAGCAACTACAAACATAAGTACAAAATAGTATGTGTACAACATCATGTCAAAATACACCTGCACTCAAATATAACTGGGGGTTCCTGATGCATAAAAAACACCTCAGATGATCCCTTTTATAAGTCTAATAAAAAGAAAATCAAATCCATACCAGACTCTCGTCTGCCTCCACGACGACCCTTGGTAACGACAGCAATCTCTGTCTCTTCCTGCGGCATCTCTGTAATCTTCTGAAGAAAAAGCTTCTCCAAGGCCTCAGCCATCAAGACAATATCATCTCCAGGCTAAACACACAGGCACATGGACAGGTGTAGGGGAATAAAGCTCACAGTATAGAAACTTAAATACGAAGCATAGCTTCCAAAAGCAAACACTGACCAGTTGTTCATGTTTGCATGTTTTAACTTGTGGCAGCATGGCATTGAGCCACACTTTACCAACATTTGCAGACATAACAGTTGTGGCTAGTTGTGTCACAGATGGATGACAGGGAAACACTTCTGTCAGTTAACTATGCATTAAAGATCATTATGATTTAACATTTTGACCTGATGTAATTTGCCAGTCCAACGGCAAGAAATCCTACATCCAAGCACCTCTTTCCTGGAGGGACCCAGCCCTGCTCTTAATCAGCATATTCTGCTATAAATTCTTAATATAAAGATTTATATATATATCGGGAGTGGGATTTCCTTAAAAAAAACCCCATCTAATTAATTAGTCTTTGTAATGAATTAATCTCAATTAAATGCATAACAATATTTGCCCCAAAAAGCAACATTTTTAAATTTAATGGATTTTAGTGGACGGCTGAATCAAATAACAGACGTAGACGTTAAAATTATAAACTAGAAATGTCTGGAAAAAATGCAATTAATTGCATTTCAATTCCAAACAACAGAAAAAGAAATGGAGAATATCAAATGAACAGACCTAAAGTTACAGTGTCATTTTCAGTCCTTTAACTAGCAGCTCTGGCTGTACTCCGATTAAGAGTCTACAACATGCTACAGTACATTTAACTTTTTAAATGTTTTGTCCACACTCTTCATTAATAGGCATTAATATCTAATTATTTTCAGTCTGGTTATGGACGAGAGGTCTGACTGCAGCTGTGAGCGCTAATAGACGGGGCTGCTCATTGAGAGGAAGTAAACATGTTTTCAGGTTAGTTTCCAAAAGCACCAGAAAAAGTGGCTAGTTGCTTCTTTGGAATAGAGTCACTATGGGTCTGGAAACACATTAAGTATAGTACCAAAGTAGTTAAATTAGCAACACTGATTTAGCCAAGCCCTGAGGTGCGTCTCAATTTACTCGGTGTACTGGAAAACGTGCACTGACAAAGGCTCCGTGTTGTTTGGAACGCAAACTGTAATTAAATGCATCAATGTTTTTAAAAATAATTGCGCCTTCATTTCGCCGGTGGCAGGGCAGGGTCGTGCATGCGTCAGTGTCTTTAAATGGCAAATTTGATGTATACATTTTTGTACTTCCTCGGCACCTCAATCAGCTGTTTATTAAGTGTAATAAGGAGACTAGTTCTCCCTCACAGTTTAAAAAAAGAGAAATAGTTGTGACCTTTTACTCTGTAAACATGACATAACAGGCAGGCCGTTGCAAAAATCAAAAGACATGGCTAATAAACCAGGAAAACAGAAGCACAAGAACATGTTTACATAGGCATCTTCTATATAGTTTTGTCAAACACATGTAACAACAATCTAAGCTTTTAATGCGCACATTCAAACACCTTTTCTTTGCCAAATTTACCAACACGTCTAACTGAACTTTATCACATGGTTCCAACTGTCATGCAGAAATGTTTCCCTTTTCAAATAAGGATATTATGACACAAGCAGCTGCTGGTGATTCAATCCATTTAGCTCACGAGCTTCCTGACAAGAAAGTGACATTTCACTTTATGGCTTCTCTCAATTCCGTCATTACATTGCATGGTGGAAACCAGAGACATGGCTGCTTTTACATATATTTAACTAAATTCTACTCCGTTTCCCAAACAGAAACTGGGTCGTCTTTGTTAGCCTCACAAAATGTGTGTTTGGAAAATTCAGATATACAGGTTTATAGCCACAGATCAAACAGCTGATGTGCTTCGGACCTGGGCAATTTGTCTGTGATGTGAAAATCTTGTAGTGTGAAGTGGCCATTAATCTAAGTGCTAAAACACTGACGAGACATTGTGGGACTACAATTTCTAAAGTGGCTAACCTTGTTGTAGATGTAGCAGTTTGTGAACATTGTGTTGAAGTCTTGGATACACTCCTGGGCATTCCAGTAGTAGTTGCTCTCTAGTCGTTTTTTTATCGTACCCATGTCCATAGGAACCTTTATGATTTTGTAGTAGTCCTTGATGAAGACAGAAAGCAGGAAAAGAACATTAGATTTAGATGCTGATACACATTTTATACATGAACAAACTTAACAGTTCTTGTCTCGAATTTTTTTTTAGCTGTTTATGCCTATTATTTCTTGATCATGACGTCTAATACTGTTATAAAAGTTGATAGTAAAAACAATCTCAGATTTCACCAGTTCTTCTTCTGTAAAACCAAACCCAGGAAAAACAAAAAAGTACTTCACTAACTACATGCACCTTCTTTTAATGTTTAATGGAGTAAAAAAGTTTTGACAATAATCTATTCACTGTTGGGCTTTACATCCATCTGCACTGCTGCGTCATGCTTTCTATATAATATTAATTTTCTAGCTACAGCACTAATATGTGCTTTGAACTATAAAGTTTGTTTACAGGCATATGAGAACAAAAAATGACTCACAGGTAAACTGAGTTTGACTGCATCAACAGGTGCTTGAAAGGGCCATGCAAACTGATGTTTCCATAATGTCTTCAACACCACTTTAAGCAGGTACTGAAAAAGAGTAAAGTTATACAAACACAATCATCAGTCAAACTGAGGACAAATAACTGGATTAAGTTGGCACACGGCGAAGTGAAGTTACATGTAGCTGGTTGGTCTGTCGCTTGGGTTTGGAAGGGTTCCATGTTTCAGGGGGTGGAGGGTTGAAGGAGAGGGGTGGTGGGGCAGAGGGAGGGTTCTGGCTGCTGCCCGCCTCCAGTCCGTCTCCCATCGCAGCGGTAGGTTGCAGTGACTGAGCAGACAGTTTAGGCAGATTGGACCTGGCAGGGGCAGGTGGAAGCGGGAGGGGGGGCCCCCTCAGGCCATTACACTCCTCATGTGACTCTCTGAAAGGATGAGATGAAAGGAGATGAAAGTGTCATCTCTGCTGTCAGTAGCATGAACGTTTATATCACAGAATCCAATTATGAATCTACTTCCACCAAAAAAACATTACATATGTCATTGTTTATCAGACTGAAAAAACAAACCATTATCAGTAACTCAGTGTCAAGCAATGTCCTACATGCTCCGATTCAATTATCGGTCTCACTTTCAGAGGCTATTCTGCTTTCAGCTCCAATCCTCAGTCAGAAGAAGCCAGGCCTCTGTGTGTGACAAGAAAGCAACATAGAACAAAGTTGACCCTAATTTCATCTTTGCGTTAAGCTGCACTGACAAATATTAGTTAACTTCTGGGACGACTTTTGTCCTCATGCAATCTGCTTTTTATCAATGAGGACACAATGTGTTTGTTTTCATGCTGAAACAAATGCATGGATTTAGCTTTTGTTGACCTTTTAGACTATAAAATTACTTGTTAAAGACACAAAACACAAAAACAGGGGTTGGGGATATGATCCAAATTTCTATGTACTGTGAAGTAGACATGTAAAATTCTGAATCAATTCACAGTTAATCAACTTTCCATAAGTTACTGATAAGGCAATGTTGATGGAAAGCAAAAAGAACTCTGATAATCTAAGTAAAGTGCTTTTAAATCCTCAAAGCTTTAGGGTAATTTAAGTTTTCACTTGGAAAAGGAAAAAAAGCAATATATACAAACATCAAGGAGGGCTGTTAAAATCAAAATAAAAAGGTATATAATTGTCAAAGATATGACAATTAAATCACCCTTTTAATGTTATTCTAATCCACTGTTAGATTGGCTGTATTGAAGGCTTTGACCATCATCTTTTCACTTCAAAACAGACATTTCTCCAAGTTATTAGGTCATCGTTATTTATTTAGCTTGAAGCAAAAATGCATCCAAGAAATGCTGAAATAATAAAATTGGTGCAATAAAATCCCAACATGTTTAGCTGCCACAAAGAATAAATAGTAAATCTCCACCCAATACTTTTATACAGCTCAGTGGAAATGACTGATGACTATATGGGTGGTAGTAAGCCACAATAAGTTTAACTGGAAAGCAGCCCATCATACAGCAGGAAGCACATGAAAAGTAAACAACTATTTGTCACTTGACTATAAGAGCTGACATTGAAGGTTCACTTCACGCTTGGGAATGTCTGTATTTAAAACTGTTAGTGTCAATTTGAAAGATTTTTCAATTAATGACAAACATTTTTAATGTAGTTATACGATATATGTAGAGTCAGGGCTGGATTATATTTCGAATGTACTCGGTGTATCCCAAGACGTTTTATATGAGATACATGAAATGTTTATATCGTCAACAGAGTAAAAACTGTCACAGCAGTGTTTTAAGCCGACTACATGCGCTTTTCTTGGTAGTTTAGCTTCTCTCACTCGGAGCAGACAGACGGCTCACTCCCCCACCAATCCAGAAAGCTCTCCTGAGCACATGCACATTGTTCTTTCAGGAGACAGGAAAAAGCATGAACACATGGAATACGCAACTAGCTAGCTAGCAAGAAAGTTTACCAGAATGAAGCTGAATGTAAAATGTCAGTTTTAAGTAGTAATTCGCCTCAGAAATGACGATAATGATAAGTACACTGATTGTTTAGCTGTGTGTGTTTCCTGATAGACGTGAAGTTCTTTGTACTTGGCTGACCTGTCTGCAGTGCTGCCTAGTGGGGAGATCCCAGCAAGAACACACTCATAGCAATCTTAGGAAAACCAGATATTTTCTGTGGGCTTACATGTTGGATGCTTTCCAGCTGTGGTCTAATCCACTAAAAAAGCAGGGAAACACCTCCACCTGCTTCTCCTCCTCCAGCTGCTCTTAATATTAAATAAGGGCTGATCTTAAACGAGATATTTTTGTATGTTTTCCAACGTGTGCTTTCTGTCTGCTGGTGGAAGTGTAGCTCACGTGTGTGCACGCGGCACCGCATGTAGAGACATGACATGATGAAATTACATGTCAACATAAGTATAAGATAAATACAACTAGGTGTTTAGTTTTTATAATAAAAGGAAACATTATCAACCTGTTCAAGAAGAAAGGGGGCCTTAGATTACTTCTGTTGTGATCTGGTGCAAAACAGAAATAACCTAACCTAAATCTTCAAGGGGTTATTGGGGTTGAGGTGCCCCCCTAACATAATGGTTGGGGAAACACTGGTTTTTATTAAAAGTTTATCAGTGCAGGTCCCTGGTTCAAAAAGTATATATAATACTGTCCTTAATTTGCATAAAAAAACATTATTACACCCTTTCATCTGATCACAGCAATCTTAAGAAAACCAGATATTTTCTGGGGGCTTACATGTTGGGTGCTTTCCAGCTGTGGTCTAATCCACTAGGGTTATCATATTTCAGTTGATGAGGCAGTAGTTTCCTGAGATTGTGCGGGATGTTTGTCAGTGACACACTGTTGAGGCAAGGAAACCACAACACACACCGAGAGCAGAGTGTCACACCTATGACAAATAGAAAACATAAGTAACTGCAACATGCCATCTATGGGCTGTTTATAGCTTACATTTAATTAACTTAAAAGATGGACATCAAGTTATACATCCACAAGTCCTGCAGCTTAGAGCTAACTAAGCCAAGTCAGATCTAATGAAAGCTAACCGGCTAATGGAGGTACGCGGGCTAAAGCAAAAGCGCACTGTTAGCCCACTAAAAACTGCGGTTGTGCTACACTCTCCGTTCTTGCTGCGGATTTTGGATACATGTCAATCAAAAGAACACACGCCTAATTATGCCGAATTTCAAGATTAAACAACATCCAAACGGATGAGTTAGAAAAATATTCACCCTCCTCACAGTTGTCATGAAGGTAAATTTGACCTATTAATCTTAAAATGTTTTTTGTACCAGGCTTTAATAATTGTTCATTTCTGCTGTGAACTTGGTCTTTTTAACATGGGAGTCTATGGGGATTTGCTCTGTTTTGGAGCCAGCCCCTAGTGGATGAGGGGTGAACTGCAATTTTTTGCACTTTCACATAGGCTTCACATTTTACAGGCGGAGGTTGCCACTTGGTTCCTCCATAACAAGCCATAAAGTCAATGATGCCATACTTATAATAGATCCATGGATCCAAAAAAAGTGAATTAGAAAATACTTTCTAACTTTATAATCTGTCTCCTGTGGGGGAGATCAGAGTTTGATTCCCGCAGGGGACGAATATTAACCTGCAACCCCCGACTGCCTAACCACTGTAAGTCGCTTTGGATAAAAGTGTCTGCTAAATTAATGTAATGCATGTAATGATACAATGCAATAATATTTTATAACTTTGATAATCCAAATTAACAGAAACCAAAAAACACAAAAACCAAAGCCTATTGTAAAACAACCTCTATTCTCAAATTTGATTCTTTAAGATTTCTTATTTATCATAACCCATCACTTTTGCTCCTGTCTGACAGTTCAACACCTCTGTAGCAAGTTGCAAACATAAGAAACCCTTAAAAGCATCTTTTGATTTTGAATCTATGTCAATTAAGGATAAAAATCATAGCGCACCCATAGCGCTATTCTGCAGTTTCTCAGGACGATGCTGGGCAGATATGTACATAATAAATGTCGCTGTGCATCAAACAAACCAGGAACGTAGAGTTTAAAACACTACATAGTGCAACTTTAGGGAAACAATTTGAAAACCAACTTTGGGTATTTTGTTACTAGCTGGCAACTGCAAAGATGCATGATTTGCTCCCATTTCTTTAGTTGTATCTACAGAGAAACCAACGTTTATACAGTTATAACTGACATAAAGAAAAAATTGTATTTCAGCATGATGTGCAGTGCGTCACTAGAAATAGTCTCCATGGAAGAGTGGCTGTCGAGAAGCCATTCTTAAGGAAGGGAAATAGGGAGAAAAGATGTATGCAAAATGACACAAGAAATTGACTGAAAATCAGTGGCAGAATAAGTGGAGCAGTTAATTCTCCCCAGAGCCCAGACCTCAACATTAATGAAACGGTGTGGGATCATCTTGACAGGGAAAAAAACAAAAGGCAACCAAAATTCAAAGAAAGCTGTAGAATGTTCAAAAATCCTAGTGAACCACCCTGGAGAAATTACAAGAAAGCTTGTCCATGAGAGTTCAGGATGTTGGGGAATAAAAGTTGTTGTACCGCATACTAACTTCAAGCCCATCAAACTATGCATTTCCCTTAAAAATTTCAGTTTAAGCTTGTACATTTTAATAAATTGTTTCACACCAGTGGTTTAATATATGTACACAGTAACTCTGTTGAGTAGGGGATGCCTCTCCTTCCTGAGAACTAAAGAAATTAGGGTGACATCAGGTTGAAACTTGAAATGTTACAATCACACTTAAGATATATAGCACAAAAAATGTCTGCCGTTATAAAGAACATTAGCATATAATGCCTACTATTATCTCTCTCTCTCTCATATATATATATATATATATATATATATATATATATATATAAACATAAAAAACATAACTTTTATACAAACAAGATATATTGTTTAAATCTTAAAATTAAATTCTGAGTAATTCTATATTTGGGCAATGTTACAGAATTGTACTGATTCAGATTCAGATTCAACTTTATTGTCATTGCGCATGTCACAGGTACAAGGCAGCGAAATACAGGTTGCATC
>JBAMHW010000004.1:21027096-21053630 GCA_037177495.1 Rhadinocentrus ornatus
ACTACGGCTATGGTAACAGTATAGATATATTATAATATGAATAGTGTACAGTAGTGGGTGATTTACATTATCTACAGATGTACTGATATTGAGAACAGAGAGAAATTGAAATGTATCCCAAAGATCCGGTATTATTTTGTTTCTTTAAAATGTTTTAATTAGCTATTATTTCATGACTACCAGTACGTTATGTGAAAAGGACGGAAGACAGTGACATGAAAGCTGTTACTTCGCATGGACAGCAAATCCACAGGTATCATTTAATGCACGATACGTTTGATAAACACCTTTTCCTAGCTAACCTTCCATGTCAGTACGTCGCCATGTTCAATGTGATCGAGTGACAGCTCTGCACGTAAGTGCTGTTTCAGAATACAACTTTGACCGGATTGATATTCTTGAAATGACGTACGTCGCGCTTCACATGAGATTCTGCGCCATCGCGCGAAATCTACGCTACTGAGAGGACGTAACTTATGTCACGAATACGGCCTACGGGGCTACAAACAAACAGCCTAGCAGCTAACTGGCTAGTATGATACTGACATGCAGCTAACGTGCACACTGACAGCACGTAGTGTCCATTGCCACAAAATTGACCTTTACAGACGTACTGAGAGAAGATAGATACAGCTAAAAACATTAACGAGGAAACCATATTGTTTACAATTAAAACATAAAAATACATATATTCATTGTGTCCGTACCGGTGCAAGGCCTGGGAAGACAGCTCATGCTCCGCTTGCCAAAGCGCTCACTGACAGCGCGGGAAATATGGCAGTAATGACCACTCTAAAGCCTTTACTGGATCCCTGGGAATATATGCTTTCGTTTGATATACCAATGTCATGTATACAGAGGCAGTGAATGTTATCTTTACCTTGTTCAGTCGGTTGTCAGCGCTCGCAGACCTTCCTCGCCCCAAATCCAGAACAAACAGTCCCGTTCCACGTCAATGACGTCAGACGCAAGGGGGCAGGCTGAACGCATGTCAGGCGAAATGTCAGCTACATTACTCCTCCTCCCACGGGTAACATCATGCAATACTCTGTAATAATTTCATCCTGAAGCAGATGGATTTCAGACAAACAAATCGAGTAGGTAACATTTCCCAAGGTTAATAATTCAGTTAAAGTGTGCGTGTGTGTGGTGCATGCCTTCTAAGAGGAAGTATATATTTACTTAGATGTAAATTTATCAATAATTTACATTTCACCTATTTCCTTAGACACAATATTTAGATTCAACTAAGAAAAAGGCTGTCATAGCATTATGTGAATCTTCCCATCTTTTATTGTGTATAGACAACACCCCTAAAAATTTGAAAGATGTTAAGTGTATATACTTCACCTTCTCTTGTGTTGTGTACTTGTTTGAGAAAGATTATCATAAAAAAAAACTTAGTTACTTTACTATTTTGCCTAAAAGAAAAATATGGCAATGTGTAAACTCTATACATTCAGCATGATCTTCCTTATTTACCATTTATAATTTCAAGTAGGGGGCTAGAAATGGTGAGTTATTGTAGAAAATGTCTTAACAAAAATGTTTTAAGAGCAAATAGACACCTTATTTTAGATCTCACCCAGCATTGGTAGGTGTGGATGTATTAACTGGAAACCTTGTTTTCTATGCTGACATTACGGAACTTTTAGTAAAGTTAAAGGTGTCTGTCGCTACATGCGTTAGGGTTATAGGGATTTATTATGCCTCCCTGTGGTATTGGATGGTGTAAATCAAAATCAACTGTCAATACAAGGTTAGTGACATTAAACTGGTAAACTGACTGGATTAAATATGTAAACAGAGCATAATGCAAACCTAATTCTGGATCTCAACAAAAATTCAATGGTTGAGGTCTACATGCAGATTTGTATAATCATGATTTTGAAACTTGTACCCCAAATTTATCTTGACACTGATTTTTCAACTTTATTTCTTAAACCTGTTACACTACCGATCGGTATTGTGAATGATAATCAGAATATTTCACAATTTTCCAAGACAGTCTCATTTTTACCAGCAAGACTAAAGACCAGTTTAAAATCTTCCATTCTTCATCATAGTCCAACTAAATGCTACATCTTGTAAAATCTTGAAAACGCACTACTCATTACAGTGCTTATTTCTTAATGATAAACGTAAATCATTTCACAAAAAGCACACACACATACAAACATTGTAGTTGGACATTTTCAGCAATACACAGAAATACTTTCTTCCAAAGACTCAATTCAACGGTCTCTCATTAACAATGGCGATCACACAGACAGGTAATAATTTTTTAATTAAGACTGGAAAAGGAAACAATACTTGCCAGACTGTCTACAATGCCTCCAAAAAGTCTACAAACATTTCTAAAGAGACTTGGCAGGGCAATCATGCACAAAACAGGTTACATGGTCCAACATCTGATGTTTTTTTCTCTCTTTTTAAGTTTGTTTTTGTTCCTACTGTAATCCCAACAATATAGTGAATAATGGTATCCAAAATGTGAAACTAATTAATTAGCAAAAAAATTAAAGTGACAAGCTTGGACTGAGACAGTGGAAAAACTGATAGCAGAAGTATGTACACTTCTTTATTCTCTTAATCAAACTGGATTTTAATAGACCGGACAAGGGGGTCACCACCTGGTCCAGAGAGATATTAAGCAAATTACACAGACGCTATAAAAAGTCATTCATGATCCTCAGCTCCCTCCACATCATGAGCTCCCTCCTCCTCTTCCTGTTCACCTTGTACTGCCTCTTCGGCAAGCTCATCATGAACAACATATCCCTCATCCTCTTCCTCTTCTCCAACTTCAAAACCTTCCTCTTCCCCCTGGTTCCCAAGCTGCTCCTCCTCCTCCATCCTTTCCTCCACCTCCACTGCTGCTGTTGTCGTTTCTCCCCCTTCAACTACTTCACCGCCATTCTCTCCCTCAGGCTCAGGGTCATCTTTGACTGCTGCCGCCTCTGTCTGGCTGTCAGCTGTCACAGCAGCCAACTCCAACTCTGACACATCCATCGCCATGGAGTCATTTGCATCTTGGTCTTCCTGGTTACCAACAAATGGGTTTTCACCCTGAAAAACAAAGTTTGCACATATAAACCACCAGATTCACAACTGATTAAGTATTACATTTGGGATCCAAATTTTACTGTTAATTTAAATTCAGAGCATGCTTTGTATCTATATACAATTAAAAATCCATTCAGTTACAAATGGGCTAAAGCCAACATTCTGCCAGCATATTGCAAATGAAATGTTAGCTCCACGATCATGTTTTAACTCAAATGTGCAACCAGTTTTTAACCACTGTGCTGCTTGATTATGGGAAAAATGATAATCACGATTATTTTGATTGAAATTGAGATCTCAATTAGCTATGTTCTGCCAGGTGATCTGGAATAAATGAGACTGGAGACATTTTGTTTTCACGTTGAAATCCGCGTCATATTCGGCTCTATGGTGCGGCTTGACCACAGGTCTGTAGCGGTGGCGAAACATTGGACTGTAGCCACGTCCTTCACAACACTCTCATGACACTCATCACACAGGGCAGACAGAGACATGCGGTTAAAATAGTGACGAGATGGAAGTGATGCCGTTTGTCCAAAGTGTTGATGAGTTTCTTAAATCCGGGTTGTTCACTGTGTTAACTGAGCGCTGGTCTTTGGCGAGAAGAAAAGTTATGTATGTTTATAACATTTGTTATCTCTCCGTCTCTGGGAGCTGGTGGATTATTTAGTCGCGACTCACAAAAATTGAACATTTTTCTATTTCCTTGTGTCGCGTAAGCCCCCGTGTGCACGTCTACGTGAACCAGCGCAACATTTCACATGCACGAATGTCGCTTGGCTGGACGAGGGCAACGATTTCCCCCTCATCGCGCAAGTTCCATAGAAAATTAATGGAGAAGGAGCGACGTCGCCTCCTGTGTGTCCAGCCCATAACTTGAGGTGTTTGCAACTGGAGTTGAATTAAACCAAAGCGGCTGGGACTGTGGGAGGAGTCTGCAACAGAGCGCACCGCTGCAATGCCAGTGGCGCTCGATTTGCAGCTGAAAATGGCACAAGAGTAAACTGCGAAGGAGCGAAATAATTGGACAATTTGATTTTTTCGTTGAAAACCCAGATCATAATTGTGATTAAAATTCGATTAATCGCACAGCCCTACACTGTGCCATCATTATTCCAGGACCTGATTTTAGAGAGAAGCCTCGGTCTCAGGAATGCTCATTTTTTATTTACACTTACAAAAAAAATTGTCTCAATATGCAAATATTTACCATATTTAACAATATCATTCAGCGTCATTTTACCATTTTTTCACTCCAATTCAAATTCCTTATTCTTGCCAGATCATGTGACCTATAATTAAGAATGTTACAATTATGACCAGGTAAGAGCGCCCCAGTTTACATTAAAATTTGAAAAGGGTGTAATTGGTTATACTTTTACTGTGCTTGAAAACATGCCTAACAGTTGTGACAAAATTCCATTGTCTATTAACACTTTCAAAGTACCATTAGTATCAGATTAATTAATATCTGTACAAAACATTTATGTAACAGGGCTACATATGACTGTACATACCTTGAGGTAGCTCTCCAGTTTCTTGCCAATGAGTTTGTGGTTAAGAATGCTGCGAGCAACAGACAGACTGCCTTGCTTAGACTGCTCCATCATACCCTTAAGAAAAACATGACATTTCCAGATTAAACAACTTAAACATTCCTACAGTAACTTTTTTCCCCAATTTGCATTACTGAAAAATTGAGAAATTGCCTCCTGTTATTCAACAAGTGTGGCTAAAAATGTTAATATGCTGTATTAATCATAATTTAGGCATTTATTTGTCAATAAAAATTATCTTGACAGACATCTATTTACTTGTTTTTTTTGTGAGTTTCCCTGTTTTCTTTTCTGCCTAATTGTAGGAAACTATAAGAAAACAAGTCCATTAAATCAAATACTACAGAAGACCTGACGTACTTTCCGGTTGTAGTTATGGTCGGGCGACTTGATGTGTTTCTGAATCAAGTGGGGCTGCATGGGAATGAAGAGGTCACATGCTGCACAGTGAGCTGCTTCCACCTTCCTCATGAAGTGCTCCATGCCGAGTTCTACAGAGCAGATGGGAAATATCTGAAGTGAGCAAACGCTTACCACAGCTTGCTTTAGGTACATGAAAACACTAAAATTCTGCTGTTGCTTACCCCGGGTAAGATCCTGCTCTCTGTACATCTGGCAGATGGCAGCATTGTGGTTTTCCAACTGGCCGACCCTCTCTTCTGTCTTCTTAAACTTGTTTTTCAAGTACTCCTAAAAAAAAAAGTTTACAACTTTAACTTTTCATATTCATCTGCGACCCTGTGTACTCCATGCTTGTACTGAAAATTAAACAACTCAAACATTCATATCTACTCCAACCAGGAGCTGCTGCACTCTAAAAAAAATTTAAGACTGATTCACCATACAGAACTGTAGACCCAGGGCCCCAAATTAACACTTGCCAGGTGCCAAATGCGAGTAAATTTTTGTTTGGCGAGTAAATCTTAGAGGGCTATCCGCCAAATGGCGAGTAATTGTTTGTACCAAATTAGTCATGTTTTCAGTCTTCCTTTTGGTGGATTTCTTCTTCATGTTCCTCTGCTGTCTGCATGTAAGAACGACGCACACATACACAAACATACACTGACGCAAACACTCGCACGTGACACGACAACACACTATTTCAGTTCTGTTTACCGTTTAGCTCAAGCTAATTAAGTAGGGTAAATATATGGAGATTTTTAGCAGGAGCCGGCCAGCTTTCCAAAAGAAAAAAAATAAATAAAAAATAAAATAATTATAACAGTTAAAATAAAATAAAAGAAAGAAAGCACGGTGAACTGGAGGATAAATAAAGTTCACTGAAAAGTGATGGTTTGGTTATAGCAGCGCCTTCTGTCTGCTTCACAGCCCGGTTCCGCTCGCTTCTCACGTGCCGACTGTAGGCGGTAACACAGGTGTGCCGCGCTGTCAGCGCAGCAGTGCTCTGTTAGCTTAGCTGTTTTCAACCTGAAGGGTGACGACAGGGTGGGATGTGACTCCGCGAGATGACGAACAGCTGTCAACCGATTAACTAATAACTGTGGTAATGATGCTTATTATTATATTGATCAGTTGAGTTCATTATTATTATAAATCAGCTTTTATGATTGATACGCTATTTATATCAGTATTACTGATTTATTATGAATCAGATCAAAAGGCTTTTAATTTATTTATGTGTGTATTTAAGAGTGTATTGTGTACACTCTTGAAATATAAATAATTATATAGGTAAAAATAATAATATAAAAAAAGCAATGCAACAATAACCCATTAGAGCAACCTCTGAAGATAGTGTCTTGACAAAAACACTGTTAGTACAGCACAATAAGGAAATTGTGTTTTTAGATAGAAGTGATAGCTCCCTTAATTTCGGCATAATAATGAATAATGTGCAAAACCTAATAACTGGCAGCTTGTGCACTTTTCTGCTCCTAGGGAGAATCACAGTATAGTACTTCTCACTGTGTGCATCTACTTGAAAGGGTACATGTCTGTGAATGCGATGTGCACGTAAAATGCACAACAAAACTCAAGCGACCTGTAAGAAGTCTGTGGTGGGCTTGGTCAACTGGATGGTAAGGAACCTAAAGTGGTCCTTGTGGAAGCGACTTTCAAGATGAGTTTCCATTTCCTCTTTGTAGAATGACCGGAACTTGCACACGGAACATGCAAACATGACTCTGGAAGAAGAAAAAAAACACAAAAAAAAAGTCAAATAACACTCAACTTTAAAAATTGAAACATAACTGTTCATATTTAAGAGTTTGTCCTCACCTGTCCATAAATCCTCTTTTCCTTCTCATTTTTGGATGCTTTTCCTGACCTTGGCCTTGGGTCTTCTTCTTCTCCTCCTGTTTGGATGCAGCTGATCAGAAGCACAAGACAGCATACCAGCATTTTAAAAACAGATTCACCCACTGTGTGTTTACTAAATGGAGTATAAATAAGCTAACCTTTATCTCCCTCTTCAGCTGGTTTTGTATCCTAGAATAAATGAAAAGCCAACAAAAAACGAAACATTAAGCATGAAGACAACTACAACTTTCATTACATTTAAATAATGCTATTTTTCTTAAAGAAATTGTTCAGCTTATTAAGGTGCATTGATGAAACTTTCAACTCACTTCAGTGACAGTCTCAGTTTTATTGTCTCCACCATTTTCCTCTGGTTCTTCTGTTAATAACAGCATAGCATCATCAGGGATGCACATCAACAAATATATGCCAAGTTAGACTGTTTATTCTCCATGAAATCCCTCTTATGATAGAAAATACCTCTGACAGCTTCTGATTCCTCACACTCCGTCTTATTCATCTTCGACTCTGGCTCATCAGCTGCAGTCAGAGTTTGCTTTCTCTTTTTCTGAACTTCTCGTTGTGGCTTTACCTGCTTTAGTAAACAAAAATCAATTTGCACTCATGAACACCTAATCCTAAAATACATACAGGTTATAAACCCAGAAATACTAAACTCAAGACATCATTGAAATCAAGACTTAAACCTGCAGTGCAGAGCTTTTATCACAACCCTTTAGCAGTGAACTACACACAGTTGATGTGTGCTTCTGACATGTGTCTTGGGCATGTCTGAAAAAATGCAGTTAATTTTTACCACCAGAATAAGCATCAGAAATATTTCTTAGATGCATCTTAGGGTTTTCTGCTATTTGCAATGCTGCACTTCCTAACTGGTATAATCTGCTCAGTCGCTATGTTTGCTCTCCTCGTGAGCTCTGGCAATCAAATTCTTGTTGGACGACACTAAATGCATTGCATTTAGTGCTCCCGTGTGAAAACGCCATTCACACCAAGTCTGTGTGTTTTCCCAAGGACACAGAATTATTTTGGAAACTGTGCTATGTGGACAAAATTTGAGGTCACAGAAACAACCTTAAAAAAAAAATTCTGTTTGTGGTATTTAGCTTTAATCAGTATTATGTGAGCTTGTTTGGGAATGATGTGTACACAGTTGGTGCTTATTTAAACAAAGGTCTTACAATGCAGGTTTAAGAGCCAACTTGCAAAATGTTTTCCTTCATACTATTTAATGTAATGTTTAAATCCTTTTAAAAATTGCCTGGGACAAAATAAATAAAATAAAAGCTAAATTAACACCCTGTAGCCAAATAAGATAAAGAACTAGATGAAAGCATGTCTATACTGTAGAAAAAAAGAAGTTCCATTGGACATTTCAATCCACATTAATTATAGGGCGTGATGGAGTTAGAAGAGCAAGTGATATGTCAAATGCATTTCTTTATTCTTTTTTTAAAGTGGCCAAGTCTTTTTTTAATGCTTTACATGGCAAATAGCATGTACTGGCAATTCAGCCCGACTTGCCCATTGGTTAAGGGTAAAAACAGGAGGGAATCAGAAAGGGCTTAACTTTTGCCCAGGGTCTGAGGTTTTATTTGCCTGGAGGTACTTACTTTGTTGAGGGGTCTCTTGCGGCCTCGCTGCCTGCCAGCCCGTGGCCCCCCTCCAAAATGCCTTCCAGGAAAGTCGTGAGGCCCTGGAGTAGAACCCTGGAAACCCCCGCTCTCAGGGTACATGCGGTTGGACAGGAGCGATGGGAGCTTGCCTCTACCACCTCCTGGAGAGTAGCCGCGGTGGGACTGACCACCACCACCACTTCCCCGCAAACCTCCACCCAATGGAGTGGGGTCAGACCTGCGGCTTCCAAACCCTCCTCCAGCTCCTCGACCGCCAGTACTTCCACCCCTTCTGGGGGAACGTCGGCCTGCTCCAGCCCATCCTCCACCTCCAGAACCTCCTCCCTGGGCACTGGTGAAGGACTCCCTCATATTCTGTCGCATTTTTGCGACTCCGTAGGAAGAGGAGGGGCTGTCAAAGCCTCCCCCTCCACCCCCTAGCCCCATTCCCCCTCCGAAGCCAGAGCCTCCTCGGTGACTCAACATGCTGTCCCCACGGCCATCCCCAAAACCATAGCTACTGCTGCCAGATCTGTAGAGATCTCGGGAGGAGGAGAGACCGGAGGTGCGCGAGTCGAATGACTCATACTGGTCAAACCTGCAGGAGGGAGGGATGGAGAGGGTTGATAGAGAGGAGCAGAGAGCAAGGGGGCAGGAAAGGCAGCCAGGTTTGGATTTCTCCACCTGCTATTCCTTCTCCTCTATCATCTTGCTTTCTTAAGTTTCCTTGTCACTTCATAAGCACATTAGATCAGAAAGTAATGATCCACTATCTTTTATGATAAAGTGTTTTTTACTTTTTAAAAACATTTCTTAGAGACTCTTGCAGATTAATGAAATGCATTTTCTCTAGATCTCCATTCCTTCATAAAAGATAGGCTAGGAAACCTTTAACAGATATGAGCATGACCCAGCAAAACATGACACCTTGAGACAGGTGCAAAAAGTTAAATATACTTGGATGTGACTCAATTAAACAGAACACTATGGTAGGGGAACGATTTATAAATCTGACAGTTGGTCAAGGATAAAGGTTGTTTTCTTTATTTGTTTAAATAAAGCAAGGAAACCTTCAACAAAATGTTCAGCTTTATAAAGCAATGTCAGGCCAGCACCTGCAAACTCATCTCTCTTGTGTAACCAAAAGCCACAACACTGGTTAGGTCACATGGAGGACGAGAAACGTGTGTAAACACAAACAAGTCAAGACAAAAGTGATGTTTGTGGAGAGCTGTACAGAAGATGAACTGGCTTCACATGCAAGGATGTTATTCAGTTATAAATGGAAAGTTTGTTTTGTAAATGCACCTCCAAAAAGACCATGCTTTTCTACAACATCTAGGGTTTTAAGGAAACATTTGTTTTTGTCCTCAAAATCAGATAAACTTCAACAAAGGAGGAGTAAACAGAATCCTTAGAAATTGATGCCATCAACTGCAGGACATAAGCAGCTCCCACGCTGCACCCCATGCAAAAATTGAAACACACACATTTTCACAAAGATTGATTATAGTTTAACAAATGTTTCCAGAAAATACTTTTTATCCCCCTTTACTATTCTCACTGCTCCCAGTATTTGCATGGTCTTGGTTTTTCATTGTTCCATTTTTCACAGTAATGAGTATGTAGAACCTAAATCTAGGGCAATAGTTATTAGACTTAGTTATCAGTAGTATTAAATGGAATGTGCACACCACGAACCATGCAAATCTAATTCAAAACAAGCTAAATTTTAACTGGTTAGACACTATAACATTTAGAGACAATACTCCTCAACTAACCAGCTGTGACATTACAATGTATGCAAGTTATAAAACTTGGGAGGACATGGGTGACATACTTCTAGGCAATGCATTCACTGACCTTGAGGTGCAGCAGAGGTATCTGATGCTGACAATATGGAGAAGAAAAAAGAAAGTAATGTTACCTGTCACCCCGAGGTACTTTTAACCCTCCTTCCAGTTGAGTGAGCATGTCCAGGCGCTGGTTAATCTTGGCAATGACTGCATCTGCATGTGTGCCTGTGGATGTTGAGAGCAAAGATCCTGCCGACAGCCCTCTCTTCATATGGCCTCCTCCTCCATAGCCTCCAAGCCCAGACATCGAGTCTTTATAGCCTCCCCCATACAAATCAAAGCCACCAGAACCTTAAAAAGTAAAGAACCAAATCACTGTTGGCTGGCTCCTAAATTGAATCAGATATAAATTTGTGTTCGGATGGATTTTGTGATATTGGCAAAACAACACTGAATCATTAACAATCATGTTGATATGGGAGGTTTTTTGCGTTCCTACTAACTGAAAGTTCAAACCCCCGGGGACCCCCTTTGGTGTTCCCGGACCTCAGGCTGGAAACCACTACATTACTATTTAGAGAAAACTAAACCCCCTGTACTATTGAATACATATAGATAAAAAATAAAATAAAATAAACCTGGCTTGACTAAGGTGCAAGTGACCCTGTTCGCCCATACAGTACATGCTGTACTAAATTTTTCTCACCTCTACTTCCTGAGCCTCCACCTCCCCAGCTGGAATAGCCTGTACAGGAAGAGATCAGTTTGTTATGAGGGAAGCGAGAACTAACATGGACCGACATTCACTTTTAAAACACTCATATCATTAGGTTTTGAGAAGATACATCTTATGAACTGGTAAATCCGAATAAACAAAAAAGGCCAATTGGATTTATTTTTCAGACAACCACTTTGCTTGCTTTTTGTAGCAGGTTTGTGCAACTTTGCAATGAACAGATCCAAAACGCAGATCAATAACAAACTAAGATGAACTTAAAATGAGGCGGCCATTTTATTCCGCCTATTCTTTTTATACATCAGACTGCGTGTATTTTAAAAGATAAGCAAATTTATCTTAGTAGAGCATTAGACTATTTTAAGATATCCCGTCAATGGTTCCAAAAGAAATATTAAAATATATAAAAGGCCATGCTAGCATTTTAGCATTACAGCGCCATGATGGCGAATTACTGGCCTAGCTAAACATTTTACGTTGACGGTAGCAGTAGCTAGGATATTACTAACGTCATTCAAAAATCAAATCTGTACTAAGCTTGTCGTAATGTTAACAAAATCCGCAGGAACTTAACCGTAAGTAATTTTTCGCCTCTTTGTTTCAAGCTACAGTTGGCTAGATTGGTTTATGGCGTTGGCTAACTGCACATTAGCTTAGCTAAAAGCTAACGTGGTTCTGATTCTCGGTAATAAAGCTTTGATTAAATCGTAAGAATTTAAGAAAACTGATAATCACCAGAACCGTAGCCTCTACCGTCCATAATACCGTCGTCCAGTGGGCTATTTAAACAACACGATCGACACAAACGGCTAGCCGTGAATTGCACCTCTCTTCAAAGCGAACGTGAACCGACCGGGTGTTGTTCAGAATTTGCTCGTCTGAACCCCCCCCCCTCCCAAAAAAAAAAAAAAAAAAACACGTGACCGAGTGGTATTCAAATAATTTTGCGTTCAAAGTTAAACACTGTATATTTGGTCAATAACATGCTGTAATTCGCTTATATTTTATATTAAAATATTGGTAAATATACACGTATACAATGACGAGCATTTAACCATTAAGTGGCATTTAACTTGTCAACCTATTCTTGTTTTTCATAGGGTTTCTGTTGCTCCAATATTAAAACACACACCTTCCTGCAATTCAGTTTCTTCATGTCCTAGTTTTTGTCTCCTTGCTTGAATGACAGAGGGGTATGTTAAGCACCAAATTATTTTAACTGTCTGGTGAAACTGTAGTTTGATATGAAGTCTAACTTGTGATTAATTGTTTTATTGACAGAAGTGCCTCTAGTCTGTGCCCTTCAAGGTGTGTGGGATTGTGGAATGCTACCTGTGTTATAGCTGACAATCAAATCAATACTAACTCATTCCTTGAATAGTAACAAATTTAAACGAGAACTAAATACTTTTCATACCTTCTCATTTACACTTGAGGCATAAGCAATTATTCAACATTTTTGTTCTTATCTATTAGGCATAGGGAATTATAAACTTTACCTAAAAGGTGATTCATCATCAAAACAATTTTGGGAAAAAAATAGGTAAAGTAAAGTATATTAAATTATTTACATCTATATTACGTTATTGAATGTTTGAATTCTAAAAAGACAGATTTGTGTATGAGGATGTCTGTGATGGTCCGAGCAGAGTCGTTGATATACTCAGAGTCGCAACATCCGTTGACTTCGCTTTAAAAGCGGTCACGTGGGTCACGGAGCCTCCGATAGTTCCAAACAAACCCGCGCTTCCAGATTCTACTACGAAACAGACAGCAGTGATCGGATTACTGAGGGTAAAAACTAAATAAACATACTATTGCTGCACATACACGTTTGTCACGGACTGCATTATTATGTTAATGTTGTTTTAAGTGATGTTCAAGTAATGTTTGACAGTAGATTGAATAAGTGTAACCATCAACCAACGACCTAACATTAGCCTCTTTATTTCTTACTGCTAACTGTCATTACAATTTACTTTGGTAATGTTAAATTATTAGGTTGTTAGATCTTACTTTAATCTAATTATTAAAGCTAGCCGTGCGGTAGCATGTTGTGTCCCAGCAGTATGGACAGTACTTTAAGTCAAAGACACAATGCACACAACACTGAAGATCCCCTTCAGACAGTACTGTCTTCCAGCTGCATTTCAATTTGATCATGCTTAGTTTGTTCTTCCATTTTTGTCTTGTTTTTATTTTAAATTATGCTTCATATATTCTTGTTTTTAATGTCTTTGTAAAGCCCTTTATATAACCATGTTGTTGAATTGTGCTGTACAAATAAACTTGTTTTTCTTTGAATGTAAAAGAAAATGTCTCACTGAGTAACTACTTGGTTTAACTAAAAACTCACCTGACCTACTGGTGGGACTGGCACCGACAGACACAAGAAAACAAGCGAAACCTTTCAAAAACAAACTTTTTATTGACATAAGACAACAGGGCACTAAACTAAATAAATTAGTTTCAATATGCATAATGAAATGATGAAATAAATCTTGGGGAAAGGAAAAAAATCCAGCCAGCTGCTCCAGAACAAATATATATTTTTTAAATGACTAAAGGCGGATTTATGCTTGCACGTCGTCTGCCTCCGCGTCACCGCCGTAGGCTCTGCTTAGCTCCGCTCAACGCGCACCTCTTCCAGACCCGACGTGCACCCCAGCTACGCAGACGGCTGAAGCGGAAGTACCCTCTTGTTATTGGTCAGTTTGGGATCACGTGTTGCCGGATATCTGGATCTTGTGGCTGATTTTTTTTTTCCAAGTTTAAGTTTTTTAATTTATTTTTAATTGAATGAATCAAAACAATACAAAATATAGACATGGCAGAACATACAGTGATAAAACAGTTACATTCAATAATGTAAACATACAGTAACTCCTTTTTTTTCTTTCTTAAAACAGTAACATATAAAACGCTAGGGGAGAGAGGACTTAATGAAGAGTGACATTTTGTTTAAAGTAATGTACCTTGTAAAAAGCTGAAAATGTATTGATAGCTTTCACATTTTTAGAGTCTTTGAGTGAATGTATTGTCTAAAATCCTGAATTTAATTTCCTTTACAATGTTGATAATTAAACATTGATTAGGCAGCCGCCAAGCTTCCTTCCATGATATGTAATTCACAAAATGATTTAAAAAAAAGATCGCTCTTGGTAATGAGGTCACCGTTTCTAATCAGTGGATCAAGTTGATGAGAGGCTAATCGAATTGTTTATTCCTTTTCTTCCACAAACTCATGAAGACACTTAACCATACTGGACGCCATTGTTGTTTTAAAACAGAAAATACCTACCTAACTGAAGTTAATCATCAAAATAACTCCGACCTGGTGAGTTTATCGGCCGATACTACCCCTGCTGCCACCTTCAGATTAGAAGGAGAAACTGCAACAGACACCAAGACAACATGCTCGAGTGCGAAAGCAAACTCACCGGCATCAGCTTTACGCAGACGCTGCGCAAGCATAAATCCGCCTTCATGGCTAAATTTGATACAGAACATTATATGTAATAGTTATAACATTTTACAGACAAGAAAACAGTCCATCGTGGTAAACTGTGCAGCATTGTGATGCTCTAACCGGTCTGAGAGTTGCTTCCCAATGTATGGATTCCCGAGGGACCCAGAACGGAGGAAGAGGTGGCTTGTAATGGTCGGCAGAAAGGATTTTAATATAGCTGCACGAATAGGCAACAATAGGAAACTGTGTAAGGTACGTTATGTCTACAGAGGTGATAGAAAAATACCTTTTTATTAAATTTTTTATACGTTTCCACTATCCTAAGCCATTTTGAACATCAAATTCTAGGAATCTATGAATAACAATGCGCTTGATCAGCACACTGAAATAAAAAAGACCGTGACCACATTTATTCAAACTAAACAACAAAGCTGAGAGGCCATGGGGTAAAAGGACAATAGCTATAACATACAAAGGCAAAATCAATTAAACAAAATCCTATCACTTTGAACTGACACAATTATTTTAATACAGGACGTCCAACAGAATGTACATGCATTTTCGTGACTTATAAGACTGATATTGCATCGACTTACCACTGAAAACGAATGGAAAGCATTGGCGATGACCCGATGTGTTTGGAACTATTGAATGTCTACAGTAACCTGGAAGTGCGCCACCATTTTTTGTACACGGGAGTCAATGAGAGTGTCGCGACTCTGTGTACATCGACGGCTCTGGGTCCGAGCAGTGAAGGACAGTAGGCACAGTTTTGAAGTAGGTTTTATTTTAACCCCCAAAAAAGTTATTTACAAAATAAATGAGTATCTGGGCGTATAAAAGGGGTCAATATAACAGAACTCTATTCAAATAATGGTTAAAAAACAAAAATAATAAAAGCACGCCATCAAATTAAACAACCTGACCAAATAAATGAGTCACGAGGTTAAAACCAAACCAATAGGAGAGGCTCCCAACTGCAGTTAAGATGGCGGTCATCAGCGCCATCATACCTCAACTCTATTCCGGAAGTCACGTGACCTTGACACCAAAAATTGTTCTTCTTCGTGTGGCAACAACTTGCCTGCTTGCGTCCAGACTGCTAAACCCGAAGAAGAAGTTCTTTTACTGGAAGCAAGACGTGACGGAGAAAGAACATAAGTAAGAGTGTTTTAAATATCATCTATTTAACAAGTGGTATCGTCTCTAATATGCAATCTACAAATACAAAATATCAAATATTTAGAGGTTTTTAGCTGTTTTTTCTCCTCCTAGTGTGTCTTTCAGATTGATACAAAGATACAGGCTAACGTTAGCTTAGTTAATTTTGGAATATTCAGTTTTACTTGTTCATCATTTTTGTTCAAGCTTTTACCTTTTTTTTTTTCCCTTTCTGTTCTTAAAAGATTTAGTGATGGAAAATAAAGTTAATTGCAAATATGAGAACTCCTAAGTCAGTACCAGTGTGATGGTGTCAACAAAATACTTGATTAATCCCAAAAAGTAATTTAAATGTTGTGACAGGGTGTTTGTTTTGTTAAGGAAACAATTATAACAATGATAATTTACCTAATCCAGAGGACGATGGCTACTGGCTGTAATGATCTCTTATACTTTTCTGCGTTCAAGCAAACCTGAAGAAGACTGATTGAACATACTGTTTCCTCACAGTGTTGTGCAGAGGGTGTGCAGTTGTCCTTTATGTCCAACAGTTTATGCAGTATTTTCCTCTGTACAGTCACATCTCCCTTAGCTACAGAACTAATCGGTTTGGTCACTTTCTTTAGGGCTCAGGTTCTGGTTCTGCTGCCCCAGCAGATGCTGGAAAGCAGATTGCACTTTCTACAATAGACTTACAGAAGACATAAAACAATTAGACATTGAATGATTTTAGCTTCCTCAAGAAGTACGGTCAGTCCTTTCCTCTAAACTACTCTACTCTAGGCTACCCAATTTGGGCCCACAAGGGACACAGCGTTGCAGGTTTTCAATTTCTCCCTACGACAACACACCAGACTCAAATTCAATGGGTCCAACAGCCTACGAATTCTGCCCAATGACTGATTAATTTGAGTCAGATCAAGATCCTGAAAAACACTTGGTAATACAATCCCTGGATATCATGTCTCATATATATGCAAATATACATACTATTCAATACTAAGTTAGGGATATTCAACTTTCTGGTGAAATTGACACAAAATGTCCATAGTTCACAATACAATGATCTATCATGAATGTAAGACATTCAAGTACAATCATGAAATGATAATTCCTCCAAAACAATTAATAGAACAGTAAATAACAGTGGTGGGGATATGCAACATAATGTCGTGGGTTAGGTGTTGCCTGGGTCTGATGGTGTCTAAATAGGACTTTTTATATACAAGTTGTGAATGACCCAGAATATGTTGTGGTCCATTCATGGTTCAGACTCTTCTTTTCGTTTATTTGTGGTTAATAATCTTAATGAAGAGCAGGATGTTGTGCAATAAATACACAAGTTTATCAATAAAGATTATAGTGCAACATAGATACATTCTGCCATCATATCAAAGCCAAATATCCTTAATTTGTATGTTAATTTGTTATATTTATGTTATGTAAATAATTTTGTATGTTTTAATACTTGAATGAGCACATTAGAGATCAATAAAGATACATGTGCTCATTAAATGTCAGTCTTGAAGTATTTCAAGAGTATTAGAGTAATGACAGTCAACTATAATTGTTTCATGTTTGATTCCAGATGAATTATATTCTCTATGGGTGCAATAGTTCATGAAAAGTGTGTTTTGCTGCTTAATTTAAACAGGCCTTTTAAATCTGAAAAATATGATTTCGATAATAATAGGCCTAACAATAATTATCTTTAGTATTAGACGGACAACCACATCTTCTTTTGACTGAAACGCTGATATTTTTTTTTTCATTCATTTACGTAGTAATAGTTAATTTTTTTTCCACCATGAAAAAGAAAACAAACAAACCTAATCAGCTGCAAAATTCATAAACATATAATCCCGTTTGAATGCAACTATAGTCCACTGTTCTCTTGCCATGACCAATATTGCAAACGCGTTTATTGTATCCTAGCAACGGGCTGAAGTAGAGTCTGTTTTTTGCCGAGGACTCTTTTCGGGTGTCGAGATCACGTGACTTCCGGAATAGCGTTAATGTATGGCGGCGCTGTTGTCCGGGAGTTGTTTTTTCTTTTTTTCGTTTTTTAAATTAAAAAACATGATCAGCATATACAACAAAAGTGGCATAATAAAATAAAGTCTTATGAAAAAATGTTTAACTGTGCACCCATTCAAAGAACAGATGTTCTGTAAATTCTATATCATTTTCACAAAATACACAAAAGATGTCTTAGAAACTCTCCTGAGGGATAAATAGCTGACAGTTTTAAAGTGTACCTCTTTAGCCTTCTGATAAATGGGATATTTTAAATAATTTGTCTTCATTTTATCATTTATTTTCATCAACTGAAAAATCTTGTGAAATCAAGAATTGTGAAGAGTAGCGGCCATGAATTGCATCAACAAGTAATTTTCTTAATACTGAATTGGGGAGTTTGGGACCTACAAAATCATATTAATTTAACGGAAGATTGGGGAAACTGGGATTATTGCAGGATGAATCTTGAAATAAATTTGATGCTTGTATAATGACGTTAGTGGGGATTGCCTTGGAAAGATTGAGGAATGTAATAAACTGTCCTATTCCATATATAGTTAAAATTAATTTGATTAATAGTTTTAATACCTTTGGGTGGGATGCAAAGAGAATGCACTGGGTAGATAAGCCTAGAATACTTTCCAACTTTGTAAGAAAAAGTTGCCCAAAAGTTGAGAGATCCCTGTTTGACCAGTGATTAAGACGTAGTTTGCATATACAATTTTTCCTCTTTTTTAAAGAGTTTAGGGTCTTCCTTTCCTGTCCTTGTCTCTCTAATCTACAAAAATAAGCCGTGCTCTTTTCCCCTTCTTCAATCCACTTAGCTCGAGATCTAAGAAAAGCTCCTTTAGCTTTGGACACATAAATATTATCCAGAACTGCTTGTAATGTAATCAATCTTTGTTTATTAAGATAGTTTAGCAAAGGTTTACTACAAATTCAATTAATCTCTTTTATAAGTTCAATTTCTTTCTTTTTATTCATTGTGGCTGACAATTTACCATGTTTTATGGCTATTCTTCAAGCTCTATACTTAAAAATTCCCATTTAGAGACAAAAATAGTCAGGTCCTAATGTCATAACTTCATTTAACTCACTTATGATTTCTTGACAGAAATAATCATTCTCAAGAAGGGATGAGTTAAATTTCCAATAGTTCTTGTTGTTACGTTCCCTATCCATAGATGTAACATTAGGAGTAACTAAACAGTAGTCAGTTAAGGGTGCAGCAGAAATCTGCGTATCTAAGTGAAGATTAAGTATGGTATTAGTGACCAACCAGAAATCAATACGATATTTAAGTGAGGCGTCTGGTTTAAACCAAGTAAAGCACTGTTCTTGAGGGTGTGAGATTCTTCACGGGTCTACTAATTTTAGATCTAAACAGAAGTTGTGCATCTGATTTGGTTTAATTCTGTGATATCTAGATGGCTGTCTATCCAATCATTCATCTTGAACCATATTAAAATCACCAGCCATAATTGTATTATCTGTGGGGTATCTCATGGATAGTTCTTTCATAACCTCTGAAATTTCAAGCAAAAGGGATTCGTTTTGGTTAGAGTTGTTAAACCGATACACATTACTACAAATAAACATGGGCCCTTTTAAATCCAGAACACAGAAAGCAGACGAATTCTCCATGGCATTCATGTGATTGTCCAGAGCAGTAGATGCTAATGTTATCTTACTAGCTACTTCAGTGTTAGCATGTGACATTTCAGTCAAGTTCTCTGCCACTCAAAGAGAAGTTTGAGCTACAAATGGTTCTAGACGAAGGTTACAAGACTAAAATGGGATCATAGAGGCAGCAAATCGCTAAAAATAGTCTGTCCATGTCACCTCTTGCCGGTTCTCATCCTCTTAACTGCACTTGGGTACTCTTAAACCATAGGGTAAACTCAAAGCCGTCGATATACACAGAGTCGCGACACTCTCATTGACTCCCTTGTACAAAAAATGGTGGCGCACTTCCAGGTTACTATAGATGTTCAATTGTTCCAAACACATAGGGTCATCGCCAATGCTGTCCATTCGTTTTCAGAGGCAAGTCGATGCAATATCAGTCTTATAAGTCACGTGAAAGCACGTACATTCTTTCAGACATCCTGTATTAAAATAATTGTGTCAGTTCAATGTGATAGGATTTTATTTAAATGTATTTTGCATTTGTATGTTATAGCTATTGTCCTTTTACCCCATGGCCTCTCAGCTGTGTTGTTTAGTTCGAATAAGTGTGGTCACGGTCCTAATTATTTATTTCAGTGTGCTGATCAAGCGCATTGTTATTCATAGATTCCTAGAATTTGATGTTTAACATGGCTTAGGATAGTGGAAACGTATTAAAAAACGAATAAAAAGGTATTTTTCGGTCACCTCTGTAGACATAACGTACCTTACACGGTTTCCTTTTGTTGCTTATTTGTGCAGCTATAATAAAATCCTTTCTGCCAACCATTACAAGCCACCTCTTCCTCCGTTCTGGGTCCCTCGGGAATCCATACATTGGGAAGCACCTCTCAGACTGGTTGGAGCATCAAAATGCTGCACAGTTTACCATGACCGGTGGGTGACCGGTTAGGTAATTATCCAGAGCCTACTGACTTTTCTCCATTAAATTGTATTTAAACTGTTTAAATATTTATTAAAACTGCCTTGACCTCTTTTGCACCAATAACTGACTAGTAATCAACTAAATTTGATTCCTAATTAACTTATATTTTACCAGTTCCCTGTGCATTTCTATTCACTCACTATCACTCGTTTATCTTCCCTCTTTACTTTCTCATGTTCTACCCTTACAGATGTTTATGTTCTATAGCAAATTTAGCCATTACTGTCATTTAAAAAAAAAATCATCTGTTCAGGAGCAGCAGGCAGGGTTTTCCTTTCCCCAAGGTTTATTTCATCATTTCATTATGCATATTGAAACTAATTTATTTACTTTAGTGCCCTGTTGTCTTATGTCAATAAAATGTTTGTTTTTGAAAGGTTTCGCTTGTTTTCTTGTGTCTGTCGGTGCCAGTCCCACCAGTAGGTCAGATGAGTTTTTAGTTAAACCAAGTAGTTACTCAGTGAGACATTACTTATACATTCGTAGAAAAACAAGTTTATTTGTACAGCACAATTCAACAACATGGTGATTCAAAGGGCTTTACAAAGACATTAAAAACATAAAAATATATGAAGCATAATTTCAAATAAAAAGACAAAAAGGAAAGAACATAAACTAAGCATGATTAAAAAATTTTTTTGTCCAACTTAAGAAAGACAGTGCCTATTTGAACATTTAAATACAAACTATTGAAATGCAGCTGGAAGACACAGTTCTGTCTGAAGGGGATCTTCGTTGTTGTTTGCTTTGTGTCTTTGACTTAAAGTACTGTCCATACTGCTGGGACATAACATGCTACTGCACGGCTGGCTTTAATAATTAGATTAAAGTAAGATCTAACAACCTAATAATTTAACATTACCAAAGTAAATTGTAATGACAGTTAGCAGTAAGAAATAATTACTCGTGATAATGCTAGTGATCACTGCTTTCTGTTCCGTAGTAGAATCTGGCAGCGCAGTGTTTGTTTGGAACTATCGGAGGCTCCATGACCCACGTGACCGCTCTTACAAAGAAGTCAACGGATCTCGCAACTCTGAGTATGTCGACGGCTCTGGGTAAACTTAAATAGTGGCTGATCAGAACAAATAAACGACACAAAGTGGTAACACAAAAGTCTAAGTGAACAAAGGAAAACTTAATTTCCCCCCTGTTAATACTGATGTGTGGTCTGGTCCAGTTGGTTGGTACCACCCTGTGGCCACCTGCTGGTTCCCAAGCCAAGGGAATGGAGCCACTGAAACAACTTAAAAGAAAACAAATTATAACACCACAATATAAACCAAAATGTGCGCAAATTTTAGAATAGATGTGATGTTTATGATTAAATTAAACAGATGTCAAACAAAATCATTTGCTGGTCCTATATAAAAAACAAAATATAAATGTGTATGTGTGTATTGCTGTTTATTACAGGTTACCACTTATGTGTGGCTGTAAATGCAGCCATCACAATGTGAGAAAGTTATATTAAAAAAAAACCCTCGAAAGTACCTTAATGTAATTTAATGTTGCATCCTGTATTAGATAAAATCAAGACTAAATAAGCAAGAATAACAAGCAATAATTGAAAAAACGTGAAAAATATAAAAAAGACTGTCTTAACTTAAAAACTAATAGGATATATGGTGTATACTTTTATTTTCTAAATCCATAGCAATTTGGATTGTTCTCTCAGGGGAAGTTATTATGAGCATCTAAATTTAAATCATTATTTGCAGTAACATATTCAATTGATTTAAGAACGGATGTGTTGCTCAACTATAGATAAATGAATTATGTTCAATCCAACTCAAAGTTATTTCAAAAGACCACTAAAAAAAAGAAGATACCACAAAGGTAGCAGATATGTTTAATTTGCCTGTACAGAGTGTACTGAGTTAGCAATATTTCCATGCCTCCTCTCATGCTCTGCTAGCTTAAAACCAAACAGATATTACACACTGCCTTCATGCTGCTCTCCTTGTTCTCTCTGTGATGGAGCATTTCTGTTTATGAGTGTGATTCGCTCATATAGCTGGTCTGCCTGAAGAAAAAATAATACAGATGATTAAAGAAATATACACATACATTAGTTTTGCTTTGAGGTTTTAGTTACCTGCTCATTTTGTTCTTTTTCTCTTTGCTAAGCAGAGGCTGTCACAGTTTTCCTCTTTCTGGGATTTTGTTTAGGGGAATAAAAAAGTTGTCAATATGAACAACAAATGAGTAAAGTTGGCAAGAAGATGCAGAATATAGTACATGCAAAAAAAAAAAAAAAAAAAAGAAAGGTTTTTTTCTTACCTCGTCATCAGGCACAATTTAAATACTACTGAAAGGATCAGTATAAAAACAACCAGTTTTACTGCGTTCATTATGGCCACATGTTTTACTTGGGCTGTGGAGAAATGAATGTCAAAATGTAAAAAAAAAGTATAAATTTGTAATTTGTGAGTCTTATTTACTTAAATCACTATCACAAGGACAGAAGACTCATTTTCTTGCTTTCACCAGCTCAATATTTTTTTTTTACAACTAACTTTATGTGAAGACCCTTGAAACCCCTCTCTGCACGTGTATTTTGCATATACTTGCTCACCTTTGACTATGAGCGCCTGCTCTGGTGAGCTGATAAGCTGTGAAGAACTGACGGCACAGGAGTAGTTTCCCTCATGCTGAATGCTGACAGGGTCAAGCAGCATGTGCTTGTTTTGGTTCACAAGGAGGCTCAGATTTTGATTTTTGAAAAACCAAATATAGGTTGTGTTGTCTGCCAGGGGACAGCTGGTACTGCAGGTCAGTGTGACTCTCTGACCCTCTGTCACCGCTGCAGAAGGAATCATGGTAACTCTAAGACCTAAAACATGAAACAGACAGTTAAAACATCACTGATCTAAATATGGTTGCAAGAAGAAATAACACGTTTTCTAATTATTAAAATTTGGGCAATGGAGGAAACAGATGGCCCTTCTCAAATATAGAAATTGATTTACAATTATGATAATATGTCAAAAGCTATATGAAGGGGAAGTAGATCAAATATTTTCTTCTTCTATTTATATTTATTGAAGTCCATGCATCAAAGAACTCAAGCTGTTATAAAAAACTAGAAAAGGTGCTACAAATTAATTATACTGTTGCATAATTGTGCATTGTTTATTCATGTTTAAGATTTGCTTGATGAAGTTAGAATTATCAGCTGTTTTAATATTATAGATAGTCACATTTTTGGTTTGTTTTTGCATTTAACAAACTAAAGCAGCTTAATGAACATTCTCCAGCAGTAATGATTACACCATTTTTGTCAGGGACTACATGCGACAAGGCAGGATATTGCAAGTATAGCTTTTTGTGCAGATAATAAACACATAAGTATGTCAGATAAAATATTACCTGTAACAATTAACATTACTCCTGGTACATCAGACCGTTGGCATTGTTCGTGACTTTTTTTGACACAGAACATATATTCTGCTGAGTCATTCCTCCTCAGGTCATTAATTCTGAGCGTGCTCTGGTTCTTCTCATTTACATGGAACTTAACATGGCCCGAAGCCTCAACCAGAGCTATAGCGCCACTCTCCTCTTCAGCATTTCTTTTTATTTTATACCACAATTGCTTCCAAGAAGTTGAATACATAATAGAAATGTTGACAGAAGAGCCTTCCAGGGCACAGATTCTCCTGCTGACATAAGTCACGGGCCAGCAGTTTGCATCATTAACGCCTAAAATAAAACAAGCCTTTTAGTAACAGCCAACATTACCTCTGTGCCATCCCAAAAACTAAGTGGGCAAATCAGTGCAGTTTAGATTTTAGCACATCATTCCACAAGCTAGATCATACTCACAGATTTCATCAGAGTGCAGAGCTTCATTGTTTTTTACAGCACAGGAGAAGATTTCCAATGGAGACTTCATCACTGTAATGTCTTGGCTTTTGCAGTGACCGAATAACTCTCTGTTATAGTACCACTCATAGGCAGTGAGAGGGTCAGCCGCCGGACAGCTGGTGTTACACGTCAGTATAAAATGCTCCTTTAGAGGGGTCAATTGAACACGAATATCTGTTGAGAGACAGTAAATATACTTTTCATCAGAGGCTGTGATATATTTTGGGATGGACGGGGTGTTTGAATCTTCGTGGAAAGGTCACCTTTGGCATATGTGATGGAGCATGGTCTTTCCACTGATTTCAGGTCATCAGAGCAAATTCTCCCTTTTGCATACGTCACACTGAAGCAGGTTGGAGTGACAGAATCTGCATAAAAATCAAATGCTGTAATTTTTTTTATTGTTTTACCTGAGTATTAGTGTTTTTCTTTAACCATTACATGTTTTTAAAAAAGCTTTGTGTTGACACTCACCCACTGAGACCTCAGGAGCTCTGACATTTATGTGGTCTTTGATTGCACAAGAATATTTGACTGCTTCCTCACTGGTGACCAGCTCTTGGTACCAGGGAGACCAGTCCTCATAGAGGAACTCTCTGTTCTTGTACCAGACAAAGGCTGTGGGGTTTTCAGTCAGATGACAGCTGGTGCTGCACACAAGAGTCACAGACTGTCTATCTGTGATAGGAAACACCTTCACCTGCAGGTCTGAGACGATGGTATGAGTTAAAATAACTCATACACAGACGTCACTCTTAAACAGAACAAAACAACAACATAAAGTTTCTGTGGTACCTGCAACACGAAGTTCAATTGCATTGTTCCAGCAGAAGTTTGTCTTGTCTGTAGTTTTTCTGCAGCAGTAAGTGTTTTCATCACTCTCTCTTACTTTTGTGATTGTTAGAGTAAAGTTATCATCCTCACTTATTTTGTATGCTGCATCGTTTCCATTTGCAGAGAACTTATTCAGGTCAGAAATTGAACCATTGCTGACATACCAGCTTATTTTGGCTGTAGGTTGAGCTAAGCAGGTGAGATTCACTGATGAACCTCTAAACACACAAATGGTCCTTTTTTGTCCCAGAGACCCTTTAAAAGACGCACAAACATCTTTTAAATATTGGACACTCACTATTTTGTTATTTCTTAAAGGTTAAACAGCTGTACACAATATAGTTATAAACTTTTGTAGTAACATTTTATTCTTCAGATCTTTTTTCGGTTACAGTTCAATACTCATTATTTCTACCATAAAGTCTAAAAATACCTGAGATGCAAGCGATGAAACCCATAACCATCCATTTCACCTCTGACAATAGCATGGCCACTTCGGTTACTCGGTTTCTATTAAAAGCCAAGAATAAAAAAAAAAAACCCCAGGAAAAATAGTATTTTGTTGCTATATCTGTATTAAGACCAGACATTAATATACAAAATAAGACTCACCAGTCCAAACTTACAGCAGTCCGGTTTGTGTGAATGTGGTGAACAAACCACATGTAGTTATGATTATCACTAAGCTGTGTCTTCCTTCCTTTTTTTAACTACTTATCAAATGATCAATTATGAGATTAATTCAGTCTCAAAATACTGATCCAAACAAACATTAAATTTTATTTTTTTTAATGTTGCATCATCAATTACACAATATTTTGCTAATTCTTTGGTATTTTAATATTAATATGCAATAATGAAAATGATTGTTTTCATTTATTTGCTGATATTTTTTCAGTTTGATTTAGAATCACAGGCAATTATGTTACAAAATTGCACTTCACCCTGATAATGTTGAAGATAAAAAAGAAAGGCCACATACATGTCATGCTGCTTGTGAAAAATATGTTATCTGCTGTTTTGGCCATATCCCCACAGATCTGTACATGAACCAAAAATGGCTGTTTATGTTATAAATTAGGTTACTTAAGAAAAGTAAATTATTAAAAACAAATTGTAATTTAAAATAAAATAAAAAAACACATAAAAAAACACCAATCCTCTCATCTGTGTTCAACCACAGCTTCCAAAATCAATTATTGTAACAAATGTCACTACAAATAGATATTCTACTACTGAAAATAAAGATATTTTGGTTTGAAAAAAAAAAAATCATTTATGTATATACACTGGAATAGGCCTCTTCATTGCAACCTAATCTTTTTTGGGACTTTCTCAGTTATTAATCAAATTGCTATGCACATCTTATCTGATTTTCAATGTTTTTGTAGGTATGAATCTACGAGTCTTATTTGCTGTTTCTGCACTATAACAGATGTGGATTATGGGCAATAGTGGGCTAAACATTTAATTTCAGTTTTAATATACAATAAGCAGAGATACCTCATTCTTTTAAA
>JBAMHW010000004.1:21054171-21064570 GCA_037177495.1 Rhadinocentrus ornatus
TGACTACCTCCTGGATCTCTCTCCAACCGGGCTCCTTCCCATCGAAATCCAGCGTTGGTGCAGGTGGATCAATCAGGAACCTGCAAGGGCCCTGAATAAAGAGAAAAACAATCATTCACAGTTGTAATAGATTGCGGTGGAACTAAACAAGTCAGGCTGCAACTTATGATAATTTTAATTTGTATGTTGATTTTTTTTCTTAATTTGCTTAATAACTTCAGGAATTAATCTCTGAGTTCAGATTTGTCCCCAGTACAATGTTTCACTTGTCCAAAATAAAAAAAGTTATGAAACAAAAGTGATAAAAAAAGTCAGCAAATATCAAAGACTTTTCATCTTAATAAAGTTTTATTTTGTAAAGGAGAAAAAAATTATATAAAGCAAGTAGTAACTTCATTTAGATAGAATATAATATTACTTTGAAACACAGTGAATTATAAGAAAGTGGCACATTTTTCAAATGTTGGTAAAAGTTACATTATGTTTTCTTCCCCTAAACTAATAAGAAATTTTCATTGAGGCTTATTTTAATCATCTTGCTCTGGGAGAGCGTAACACCGACACCTATTCAGTTTCACAGTTTTCTGCTTCAATCACAAACTGCCACTGGAGTACAGAAAAGACACAAAGCGTCTATAACTGCCACCCATGGAAAAAAGAAAAGTTGGGCCTTATCACATTAAAACATGGTCTTATTGTAAAAACCAGAAACATTAAAAACATAAAAAATAAAAAATGTGAGACATTAATGTAAGGTCAATGTTTTGTTTTGTTTTGCCTTGGTGCAGCAATACACATCAGTATTGTAAAATACTGTTACAGGTTGCTGGAATGTTTTGTTGCCACCAAGAGGGAAAAATGTGACCTTATCAAATTATAACATGACAGTTTTAGTCTAAAAACGTTATATAACCTGATACTTTTTATTGTAAAAATATTGTAAAGATTCTCCCCGTGGTGCATATATACTAGTTTTATTGTAGTTTTCTGAAGGCAGCTAGGACATACAGTGTACTGCTTTTACATGTTAGCCAAGAGCAGCAAACACCCACACACACACCGTCTCACTGCACAGTCAGGTGACGCATCTTGTTGCTCCTAACTGTCACACATTCCTGCTGAGTGTACAACAATAAATCAGATAAGAACAATTAACAAATTACTACCACTTTGGAGCAAAGTACCCATTTTCCTTTTCACATAAACTATCATGTGAATTTGTCCTCACCAATCACAGTGCCCTGACAACAAACATGAGCTCCACCTCTTTTAACAAGATAAGCCCTTATACATGCATCCTTGAGAAAAAGAGCTGAAATGTTTCTTCATGAAAAGAATATTTTTTTGAATTTCCATAAAATTTTTAGATAACAAAATATTGTGCATCAATATATTGCAGGTTCTAATAATCTAATAATAAATGTTTTTTAACATAAAACTATTACATTATAATATGATAAGGTCCAAAATGTTTTACCTTCAATCGCAGCAATCTGCTTCCATACATCACAACAAGTTAATAACATTTCATTGTATTTCCATTTAACAAGTATTTATATAAGTGAAAATAACCTAAATTTGTTTGTTTTTCACTCAGGTCACAAATGTTTTAACGTCCTCTTTATCAGGTAAAAAGTTCAAATGAAAAAAAAAGCTTTCTAAGGAAGTCCATATCAAATGTTAGGACTGTAAATAACCATGATAAGGGAGACCACAAAAAAGATGTTAATTTATCTGACACTGCAAAGTTGTAAGTATACACAAATCCTAAGAATGAACACAGTACAATTATGTTAAGACTTTTTAAATGATTGACTTTTGTCTCTACATTGTGAAACTTTATGCAGGGACTGAAGAGATCAAGCTCAGGCTTGGTTGATCCACAGTTCTATTTGGAAATGTAAAGGAGGAAAAACTGAAAACCCCATATTATAACTTGGTTATGTAGTGCCACTATTTGGTCAAAATGTCAATTTGTCCAATGCTTAATGGGATTTGAAACAATGATACCATTATTTTCAGCAGTGCTTTGTGCTGTACTAGAAAGAAAACAAGATGTAGCATAATAATACTCATTAGACATAGTAACCGTTAACTGATGAATTTTGTTGTCAAAAGCATACTCAGAAAAAATAAATAATGCAAATTAAATGTTTTATCTTATCCACCAGTGCAAAAAGGTTGAAGTCCCAGGGATACAACAGTACAACACAATTCTCTGGTAAATTCAGACAGTGATCACATTAAACTCAGGTGTTTTATTTTATTGACATTAGCATTTTATTAAATTGTCACCACGACAGGATTAATAACTATTAGTGAGATGTTCTGATAGTGAGTGAGAGTAAAAAGACAAACACATATAGACATCCTCCCACAGCAATAATGTGACAGCAGCTTTTAGATTCTATTAAGTTTCAGATACATTTTTACATCTTGTCCAAACAAATAATTAATCCCTGAACAGCTGTTCATTAATTCAACTCCCTTTTGGTGACTGTCTGCCTGGTAACAGCTCAACTCACTTACCTCTAGAAGGTAAACGGCTTGGGGAGTGTTGATGTGGTGGTTGTCACGGGAACTGATGCAAAAATTGTGTGAAACAAATTATGTTAAAATATGAACTACAGATAAGTAGTCAGGTTTTGTCTAAAGATGCTATTTAACCTCTAGTAGAAAAAGAACATGATAGCATATAAAAATTCAGATTTTTATTTAATCATAAGTACAGAATAAAAATTTTTTAAATTGTCATTAAAATTAAGGTTTAATACAGAGTTGTACATTTTCCATCATATCACCACTAGAGGGGCCAAAAGTACATAAATTCCAACAGTGCTCTCTTCTTCCTCAGTCATGCCTTTGTCGTATGCACATGATAAGAAATCAACTTGAGTTCATCATATGGCTCAAGAATCTTATTGTTCTTTTCAGCATTAAGGCAGCCATCACAAATATGTAGATGAGTTTTGTCAAGGTCACTTTTAAAATCCCATATCGTGCATTTGGCCTGATCTTATTTACTGTCAGCAAATAACCAGATGGAAATTAGTTTAGGTTTAGGAAAGGAAACTTTAAACATTAATACAACAAATGATCATCTGCAAGTTTGGCTGATGATGGACACATAATTAATAAACATTCACATTGGTTTAATGTCTATATCATCTTGGAGTTTAAAGAATTGATTAAGAAAATTCCAGAAGACTCCATGTTTTTCCAAAACAATGCCATGTTGGCCTTTAAGGATCCTCCTACACGCAGGGAAAATCTACCTGCTCTGATTCGGCTTTTCTGCGCCAAACGAGTGACGTGACTGACAAAGTTCTCTGACTGACCTGAACGAACAGACAGATGTTTACTTGACCTTTTCCTTCCGGCAGGGTTTCCTCCAGGATGCTACTCTGCCTCCACACAGGGATGCTTCCTGTGTTTCAGAATGCTGCTAATTCTGATGCCATTGACCAGAATATACCTTAATTTCCCTGATAAGCAGGTCTGGTGACATAGATCTGTCTGCAGAAGGAGACATGAATACTTAATTCTTTTTCCTCTAAAACGTGTATATGCATTTTGAAAATCAAACATAATATTGACACTAATGACATTCTGGGATAAACTTTTACAGGAATATTATCACCGTGGACACGGGCGGATGTGCTGTTTAATTCATGTTATCACCGTGCTGATTGCCTTCACAGGGGTGATACCAAAACAGTTGACTTCAGGATTCAGTCGTACAATTTGTTTGTTCTATAATAACTTGTCTTTTCTAGCTTACAGCAACAAGCAGATGTTATAATCATAAATATTTGATATGTTTATGTTGGCATACGCATGTATGACACTGTGGATGGTTTGAGTGAATGTCAATGATGTGTTTTGGAATGTTTCGTTTATCCATGACTTTCTTTCATAAAACTGGTTGCTTTGGCGACACAGACGCAGTTCTAAAAACCGGACGGTAGGCTGGTTTTGAACTGGTCTCGGGTTGCTGACCTTGGCAGGCACCGTTACTTCTGTCTTACTCTGCCGTCTCTCATTTTTCGTTGTCTCCCTACTTCTCCTCCGCGTTCTCTCACTCCTCTGCCCCTCCCTTCACATGCTGAAAGCTCTCTTACTCCTCCTTACCTGCATGAGGATGTGTAACCGGACAAGGTTGCACCTCAACAGCTGGGGACTTGCTGCTCCATGAAGATTGACAGGGGGAGTTGCGCCACGACTCCGCCTTCCCTCGTCCGGATTGATGTCCCGGAATCTCCCGAAGGGGCTGTACGTCATTGACTCGTCGCCCATAAAAGCTCTGCATCGACATTATTCCTGGCAGGTGTACCGTGGGCACACAGGTCGCAGGTTTTGGGATTTTCTCGTGTGCATTACACCCTGTGTGGGTTTGTTGGTGGCTGTGGTTACTTGTGAGAGCTTTCTTTGGATAGTTGTCTGGATTTAGAGAAAAGACACTCTCGTCCGTGTCAATTTGGATTTAGTTTTACTCTCATTAGGAGAGGCTTTCTGTTTGTTTTAGACATTTGTGTTTTGGTTATTGTGAAAGTCCCAGCACTTTAACAGTCTGGTTGACATTTTATGTGTTGTGCTTGTATAAATTGCTACCTTGAGCGTATACCTGGAACAAGGACACCTTTTGTTATATTTATTTTGTTTGCTGGAAATTGTATATTTTGTTTGTAGGACAATTTTTGTTATTTAGTGTTTGAACCCTTTTAGTATTTTGTTTTATAGGAAATTGCATTTGATTTTGTTTGTTATAATTAAATTTTATTTATACTATTTAGACTTGTCTCTGGCCAGGTTTGTTATCGACCCATCTCACTCCTAGACTCAAAGGGGTCACAACAGTTGTTTTTTTTATTCTGTGCATTTTGGTCCTTAATGTGATTATAACTGGCATTCTTTTGTGTGATCATGTTATGGTAAATTTCTTTGTGCTTGTGTGATTAATACAAAACAGGTTTTACTTTAAATCAAGAGAGGGGAACTGTGAAAGAAATTTTACTTATTATGCTCTATATATTATAATCACATATATAATCACTTCCTTTATTATATTAATTTATTGATTGATTGTTTATTCTTTTTATTACATTTTTACTCATCATGCTTTCATTCACTTTTAAAGACTATTCTCTTCAAATACATTAGCTCTGCTAAAGGTTTACTACGAGGGCAAGATGACCTTTATCTGGTCCTTCCTCAGACCCTTAGTCAGACTGGTTCTTGTGGAGACACAACCATGAAGTTGCTCAATGCTGACTGAAGCCAGTCCCAAGAGTTGTGTGTCCACCCAAGGTTCTCTAAGGAAGGATGATTTCCTCTTGCCTCCCCAGAGTCTCTTCCCACTCAATGTGAGTTGGAACAACCACTCTCATTATTTGCAAGTAATTTGTCCGTGTTCATTTTCCCTTTAACAAATTTTGTATACTTTTACTCTTTCCAGACTCTTGATAATTTTTCTACAAGACTTTCAAAATTGAATTTGTTGAAACATGTATAGCTATATTTAATAGAATATACAGTGCATCCGGAAAGTATTCAAAGTGCTTCACTTTTTCCACATTTTGTCATGTTAGCCTTGTCTCAAAATGGAATAAGTGAATTTTTTTCTTCAAAATTCTACACACAATACTCCATATTGACAATGTGAAAAAGGCTGTTTTAGAAAGTTTTTCAAATTTATTAAAAATAAAACATTGAGAAATTACATGAACATAAGTATTCACAGCCGTTGCCATGAAGCTCAAAAGTGAGCTCAGGTGCATCCTTGAGATGTTCCTACAGCTTAATTGGAGTCCACCTGTGGTAAATTCAGTTGATTGGACATGATTTGGAAAGGAACACACCTGTCTATAAGGTCCCACACTTGACAGTGCAAAGTAGAGCACAAACCAAGCATGAAGTCATAGGAATTGTCTGTCATACCGTTCCATTAAATAAAAGGCAAAATTCATAATAGTTGGTTTAATTACAAGAAACTGAAAAAGGTAATAATAAATAAAATAAAAAAAATTCTAAATTATTATTCAGTAAAATAACACATTGCTTTGGAATTGTGGTTGTTAAGAATAAATAAATAATAATAAAAAAAACTGTCCCGAACTAATTAGACTAGTTTGCTGATTATTAGTGGAGCAAGATACCTGTCAACAGGTGCAGAAGTCTAAGAGTTACAGAAAACACCTGATTGCAGTGATTGCCTCAAAGGTTTGCTCAACAAAACATCAGCTTACGGGTCCCATGATGCTTGCGTGATTGTTTTTTAAAAATATTCACTGATTTTCATAAAATTTTTATATGATTACTTTTTGTCAATTTAAACTTATTTCATGGATGGCTGCTTTTTCCTTCTTTAATGGGAGGATATGATTACATTTGAATACATACACACACACATTATACATATATATATATATAACTAGCTGTGTTACTAGCTATAGTACTCAGTCATCCAGAGATGATCCGCCTCTCAGTTGACTTTATTTTTTATCATTATTATTATCCAAGCTTGTTTAGATTCTACCCATGGAACCACGTCTGTGTATCTTCACTTTCTTTGTACTAAAACGACTTTACTGATAATAAGCTAATATTTAACAAACCAGCAGAGCAACTTCAAACACTTTTCAAATAAGATTCACACAAACCTGAATCATCAGTTGTTCCATTACAACTTGTGTTTTCATTGTTCCGCTGCAGCAGTTTTTGTTTAAAAAACTTTCTGATGTCTATGATGTCTATCAGTCTGCATCAGTCCTCCTGTCCGTGCGGCTCAGGCAGGTGCAGTAAGCAGGCTGCTGAAGCGCTTCTTCTTCTGGGGAGGCTCATGCAGGCTGTATGCAGGCTACTTTCAGCAGCTGCGGCCTCTCTGTTGGATTCCGGTATTGCACGTTACAGCCAAGAGTTTTTAATATTATTTCTTTTTAATTCAGATTCGGAGCTCTTCACAAAACATCATTGAGCCCAAGTAGCCCCAACCCCGCCCCTAGTATTGAGCAAAGGCTGTGGTTTCGTGTTTCACTTTTAATAAATTAGCAAAACTCTAAAAGAAAAAAAAACAACAAACTCCAAACTTTTTCACATTATCATTATGGGGTGTTGTGTATAAAATTTTGAGGACAGAAATATGTTTATTCCATTTTGGAATAAGGCTGTAACATAACAAAATGTGGAAGTGTGAATATTTTCCAGATACACTGTATATTTTTGTCATGTGTTTCAGACCTGAAATGCAAAATGGATAAATATTAACAAATTTAACGATGCAATGAAACAGGACATGAAATGTTTTGGGTAATTTAGCAATCTTTCATAATGATTCCTACAGTCCCACCTTGTGTATTTATTTGTTGTAACATGGAGAATGATACGTTAAAAACCTATAGGGTGTTGCTGTGAGATTACTTAAAACAAAATGCGGCGAAGTGTAAAAATAATAACAAAAACAAAACAATTAGGTCTGAGTTAAATGACTTGTGTCTGAAGTTTGAGCGGCTGTCTGTAGAGGCTGAATCTCCACCCCTTCTCCATCAGCACAGCCTTTTTCTCCTCTCCCCTCTGCTGTCAGATCAGTTGACCAGCGTCGCAACTGAGCGATGCGCCTCGAGTAGAGCCTTTGTGCAAGATTTGACAATCGCATTAAAAAGTGATTAACATAAAATCTAAGTGTTAGTTCGTTTTTATCTCTTTGTCTTTAGTTTTTACATCAGGGTAATTTAAAAAGAAAACTATAACCAGGACAGGGTTTTTGATCGCGAATCTGAAAACTGACCACAGTTGACTTTATTTTTTATTTTTTTTCCTTTTTCCTCCTAAACGGTTCCCTGGGCAGAGTTTGCTATTTAAATACAGTTATTTGATATTGAAACCAGACTGATAACTCAGTGGAAGATGGTAGAGGGAACGCAGGAAAATCTTGCTTGATTTTGGTGAACTGTACGCTCAAAGGCTCGACAACATCTTCGGGCAGACTTCCGAGGCAAAGGAGGCGGACTCAGTCCACAGGCTGTTATAAGGTAAACCAAAACATCTATAATATAGGCCTACGCTAGACGAATACGACAGCCATTTAGCAGCTGGTTTAAGAAATGCCAGTGTTTCTTAGTCCTGCTTGCTAGTTTTATTTGACATGACCAGACCAATTCGTGGATGGGTTTTGGAACGTGAATGTAAAATTGCAAACAAGAGGCTCAAAAATAGCATCGGATTTACAGCCGATATACCCACAGGTGCTCGTGTAAAATCACGAAACAGCTACTTTAGATTTAATTTAATACATTTCACCTAATGTGAAAAGCTTGCAAATATTTTGTCATCATTTATGAAGTTTCCACTTATGATAGAAGATAACATCAGTTTGTGCAGTCAATAACATCTTGAGAGTCAATCTTCCACTTTTAGTTTACACGAAGAATAAATGTAAAAACAATAAAGAAAAAACGCATTTATGAAAGAATTCATGAATGGTAATTGATTTTATGAATAAAGCTAGAAAAATATTTGTTAGGTCCATTTTTTCTCTCTACTTATTATTAAATGTGAATATGTTTTTATTAATAGGAGTATTGATTCTTATGGACTATTTCTAATATAAAAAAGCTGTATTGTGGAAAATGTACAGTACGTTCTATGTTCTCAGAAAACTATGGATAATATGCATTCACCTGATGAAGTTTATGAGATAAACATTTAAATTTCTTGAAAAGATATAAAAGTTTTTCTCTTTAATGATGTCATTTTGTGTGTGTATGTGTGTGTCAATTCACCACTAATATCCATCCATCCATCCATCCATCCATCCATCCATCCATCCATCCATCCATCCATCCACCCACCCACCCATGCATCCATCCATCCATCCACCCACCCACCCATGCATCCATCCATGCATCCATCCATTTGATTCTGCTTATCCAGGTTTGGGTTGCGGAGGCAACAGACTTTCCCTTTCCCCAGCCACTTCTTTCTTCCTGCTTGTTTGGACACTTCTTCCAACTTATCTGGCCATTTCTCTGAGTTCGTCTGGGGATAAATTCTATTTCCCTCCCTTTGCTCAGTGTGGTACTTTACAGGATGCTGTTATGGCTCATTGTTAACTTGGAGGACACATTCAAATCATTTTTGCTAATTTACCATTAATCTTGTGGGTTTTTTTTCCTTTTCAAATGCTGCATGTCTTACATTGATTATTTTATTTCATACTACACTGCTATTGGTTAGGTGTTGCAGCAGTTACAATGAAATTATTTTTCTGAATGTCAAACTCTTTAGTCACAAGAGAATAACAGCAACCCATAAACTTCACATGATGATGTAAGCCCATTACTTTGGAGCCACAACAAAAGATTAAATTACTGCTCTTTGTCTCCTAATGACTAAAGCTGTTTTTTACATGGGGAAAAATGTACACACCTTTTTTTAATATTTACAAATCTATGTTGTCTTTATCGACATTAGTCATTATTGGTACATGTGTATGAGCATAATTTTCACTGCCATCTTTATCTGTTAATTTACCATTGCTGTGTGACAATGCTGTTAGGGCACAAGTTGTTGAACATGGCAGGAGACACTCATAAGTCAAAAAGTGAAAAGTAAAATTTTTTTTAAAGGAAGTCAGTCAAAAAACACTAAAAGGAGAAAGCAGACGCTGTCTACATCAAGGGTAAAGGATGTTAGGATTTAAATGAGAGGTAAGGAAGACAGTAATGGTCATACTACAACAGAAATCTGAGATTCCCCAACATGTTTACAGCTACCATCTACACACCAAACATGATCCACAGCAACTGAGAAAATTGTTCATTGAATAAATTTGAGTTCTCTGTTTTTTTTCATTTAAGTATGAGTATTAACAGCATACGGTGATGTAAAATGTAAGGTTTGAGTAAGAGAAGCATTCTAAAAAAGTTTAATCGCCTGAAAGGCCTCGGTGAGGAGGTAGGGCGAGGGGATGGAGGTTTAGGTATTCATAATTTTTTATAGAGCAGCAACATTGTTATATGTTCACACCTTAGAAAATTTGTCATTTTTATGTTGGTTTTATGATCCAAAGTTGGACCTTTGTGTATAAGTATATTACCTTTCTGACTACTAAGCTACCACGCTACTGCTGCTTGTGCAAAACCTTATAGCACTCCCTCAATGTTCAAAACCTTAGCATAACGCACAAACATTTTTTTTAAAACCCCCCTATAGAGACAGAGTGGAGAGACATTATGAAATCCCAGAAGTCCTCCACTCTTCTGACATCAATTGTGAACTCTCTTTTGGAAACACATTCAACTTCCAGCTGTACGCATTGGAAACCATTCAGTCAGTCATTTTCTGTACCGCTTGTTCCCATTAGGGGTCGCGGGGTGAGCTGGAGCCTATCCCAGCAGTGTTT
>JBAMHW010000004.1:21064670-21075926 GCA_037177495.1 Rhadinocentrus ornatus
GCTGGAGCCTATCCCAGCAGTGTTTCAGGTGAAGGCAGGGTACACCCTGGACAGGTCACCAGTCCATCGCAGGGAAACCATTCACTTAACCTTAAAATGTAAAGGGCTCAAAAAGGCAGGTTGGATAGGCAGTGACCTATGGGTGGATTTGTCAGTCTTAGAATTCCCCAAACCAAGTTTTCTGAGATATAACTAGTGATGAGAAATGAGCTTTCATTTGAGGATGTGAGGTTTTTAATGTTTAGCCAGCAATGTGCAGGTTGCAGGCTTGTTGCGTCATGCTGCTCTCCAAAGGCTGGGCAGATCCTCTTGGATGGATTTTAGAAAAAGCCTGGAGCCAAGCAAGCTCCTCTCCAGTCACTGATGCATCTGTCTGACAGCCAATTCCACCCACACTGTCTGATACAGGATGGAATTGCTGCTCATACAAATGGGAATCTGTCTGTGTATGTGCATGTGTTTGCATTATAGTGTGCAGAATGAAAGGGATGAAGGGGGGAAGTAAGGAAATAAGGACCGGCAGTCAGAATTTATAAAAGGTTTATAAAAAATGTAAATTTAAGAAAGAAGGATTGCCAGAAAGCAGTTAAAGGTGAAGGAAAGAGGAAATATGAAGGGAAAAGTAAACGTGAGACTGGAAAGACTGCTGGAACAAAGAAAACTAAACGGACATTCAGGAAACATTTTTACATTGAGAGAAGTACATTAACAAGCATGACAAAAGGAAGGATGACAAAAAGATGTAAAAGTAGGTGAAGTACAGCTGACAAAGCATTGGTGGAAGGAGACCTGCTCCTTCGTCACTCTCCTCCTTGTACATCCAGTGACCCCAATCCTAAAACTCCTATGAAAGCCCCCCAGTGTGGTTGCTGGCCTTGTCCCTCTGTTGTCTCCATACTTTCCCTGCTGTTTGTACATGATGGGTTCAGTGGGTTCAGCCCTGCTATAAAAGCACCACTCCCCCTCTTTCTCCCCCTGCGGCACAGGCAGGAGCAGGCCTCATGTGGGAGGAGGGTAGTGTTGGAGGAGGCCTTCCTGGTTCTCCTCTTCTACATAACTCTGTGTTTTCCTCCCCTCTCCTCTCCTGGCTTGTTGACTGGTTGCGGTAAGGTTTTTGGGCCCAGCCCTGTACCAGACATTCATTTTTCTCTTCTTAGTTTCAAACCACTAACTAACCACTGGCTCCCTGTATCCCCCCTCCCCTCGTCCAGCTTAGGAATGTCTTATTCACCTCTGCTCTGTGTCTCCCCTCTCATTCTTACATGCTGAAAGCTCCCATCCGTTTGTGCCAACATCTGCAAATAAACAGCAAATGTGCAAACACGCTTGGAGTGCATATACCTTTGCCAATATTCTGACACAATTCACTTAACACACACATTTTGAACACATAAAAAACCCCCATCAGTTTGTGCCGACCACCTGTAAGGGGCAAACACACACACCCATAAACCTCCCTTTCTTCTCATTTTCTTTTCCATTATCCTCCTGAGAGCCCAGTGCTGGGGCCTTTGCTTCCAAACCAAACACAGACCAAATTCCAAAAACCCCAACTCAACACCCCCCCTCTTCATCTCTCCCCCCTACCCCCTTCATATTCGCCTTTTCCCTCCCTCCCTCCCATTCTCTGCCTTTTTCCCTTCTTCTTCTTTTGGGTCTTTGTTTGAAGAAAGAGGAAAATGAAATGCTGGCTTAAATAAAAGAATAAAAAAAGGACTGGGGTGAGCTGTGAAGGAAGAAGAGAGGAAAAAAGGGATAAAGAAAAAAGGGGTCTTCTCAAGGTTGGGAATTATGATTGGGGGGGGGGTCAAGTGCCATGACAGATGGGTGTGGGGTCAGAAACTGAACCTCATCTGTGTTTGACATGAGGACTACAATGGGAAGATTGTTTGCTTCTTTTTTCATGTGGCTGCTTTGATCATGCTGAATTAGTGTTCACATCAACAAGTTCTTAACCATTTTGAAATAGGTACATACTATTGATATTTTTAACTTTTCCACCATATTTCAACAAGAAAACGTTTGATCTTCTTATACTATACAAAACCTGGCATAATTTAAATAAGCCTTCTGCAAAATAATAAGAATAATTGACTCCAAATTACTTATCAATGATCAGCAACTCCTGAAAGCGTGACAACCAGAACCTATCCAATTCAAACCTGTGACATCCAGGCTCTGAATTTCTCTTTGCTACTTAAGTGTTTAGCGTCATCATGCCATAGTTCACAGAGTTCTCCAAGGTTTTTGGGGACAAAAAAAAACTAAAGCTGGATGCCTTTGATTCTGGCAAGTGACTCCAAATTATTTGAAGATCCCCCAGCTTTAAGGAAAATAATTAGCGAGTGTTGTACATTCCTGATTGACACTTTATGAAACCAACAATCCCTGACAATGTTATTTTATTTATTCATTTTATTAGCTTTTTTTACCATGTGTTTTGTGATATTAAATATAATAATGTACAATAAATCCTTTATTAACCAAGAGCTTGCAACTCTTAACTCTAACCCTCTGTAGGTGCAAGCAAAGTGGTAAAAATACCAGCCAGAGGTTTACCACCAGGCTTTACCCCACCTGTAGTCCACTGTAATGCTTTTAATGTTTTATGTAAAGCACTTTGAATTGTCTTGGATTCAAAGTGCTTTACAAAAAAAATTGCCTTGCATTGCCTGAAGGAATCTGGGACCCTGAATTGGAATAAGTGTGTACAAAAGTCAGAGTAATTCATTCTTTATTTTTTTATTAAAAAAAAAAAAAAAAATAGAACTTGACATTGACATTGTCCCTAATAGGAAACTTTGTTTACAGACAGGTAAAACAGATGGGAAAACATTACAAGATCAAACAATAAGTCTCCACTCACATACACTAAACATGACAATAGAATCACCAAATTAAATCCACTAAAGAAAAAAAAAAAAAGACAACAAAAAATAAAACAAGAGTGGGTGGATGAATGGATGGTTCAACACCACTTTAGTTGTGTCACCTGTCATTTAGTTGTGAGCATCAGTGTTATCATGTCATGACACTTGTGGAATCATCGCATATAGGGCGATTACTTTTATTTATGAAATAAAATAATCTCATCATCCTTATTCTGATAATTTATTCCTCATATAAACATCTGTTAAGTCTACAAAAATCACTGACTACAGTAAAAAGGCCTCCTGAAAAGGTTTATAACTTATCTGTTTGGACTGCAGACATGTGCAGGGTGAAGCCTGGCTCTTGCCTGATGACCCAAGAGAAAAGCTCCAAGCAAACTGCGATCGTGAACGGGGTGAAGCATGTATAGAAACTGGATGATCAAAAATATAAATTATTGACCTGTTTAGTCTAGTCCACTGTCCCTGGGCCAAGAAGATATAATTTGTTAATAAGACAAAATCTAGCTGTGGTTGTGCAGTGAAAGTGGAAATCTGGATCAAATATTGTGGCTTTGCTTTGCGTATGTGAAGGAATTTGCAGTTGAAAATAGACGTTTTATTTTAAAATATTGTTGTTCTTAAGCTAGATCTGAGCTCTATGAGTAAATGCTGTAATGATGCACTCCAGTCCACTTTCACTTGACTTTGATCATGTCACTGTGATAAAAAAAGTTTTTGCCATAAAATTACAAATTCAGAAGTTAAATTTGTCAACATTTTCTACATGTTAAATAAGATAAACTGATAAAGAAAGAACATTTAATAACCAAAAGGTCAACTTTACTGTGGCAATTGTAAATAATTTTCAATGCCAACATTAAGGAAAAAGTCACATTTATGAGCTTGTGCTGTAAGCAGTCTTGTTTATTTCTGTTACAGCAACTTTAATTTTTAAATCATTCAAGTTTATCAAGTTCGTAAATAAACCCAGTCAACTTAACTGGCCGCGCATGTGAACTCAATGATTTTCTCAATTAACTTAGACTAAAACATGTGACACGCAGCAAAGCTTAGTAAACTCCAATAAGTTTTATCCATGTGTCCCTATATCACAAATTAAGAATTGCCTCACAGCCACTCAGCAAACAATAAACTGCACTTAAGGAAGAAAAAAAAACTCCTATTAATGGAAAACAACTGTAAATATGGATGCAAACTGCAACTTGGCTGGCTGACAATATATACAAGGTGGTAACAGGTGACCTGAAAAAGTCAGATACACAAAAATTTGACAAATAGGTAATTTTTCATAGTGCAAAGAGGCAAACTTAGCGATTTACTGATTGATCTGGATGATGGGAATTTATTTAAATGTAACCTCCCCTCTAAGAAGTTCTTGTTGGTTGGATGGAAGTTGTTTTTCTGCTAAATGTCCTATTGAAATGTGTGCAAACTTTTCTGCTGGCATCTTTTATGCTGATTGCCACTTGTACAGGTTTCAAAGTGTCTGTTAGCATTAAATCATCATTAATTCTTCCTGCTCAACTCTCAGCTGACTTTTTTCCAGTTCATTACTCTGATATTTGATGGAGCTTTTTTCCTTTCCCTCCCTTTATGTTTCCCCACTGAGAATGAGAGGAAAGGCCTACAGTACAGCTGGGATTGGTTATTATTTACTGGCTTGGCACACACAAGCGCATGCGCACACACACGCACACCACACACACACAACAAATTAGGTGAATCTGCTCTGCACATAGGAATGTAAGGCACATGTGTTTGTGTGTTTTAGCTCTGGATGACAGCAGGAATGAGAAAGGGGTGCTGAGAAAGAAAGAATGAAAGTTAAAAAGGAACACGCAAAAGAAATTTAAAAATAAGAAAGAAAGGGAAAATAATGCTATCAAATTCTATGAAAAGGGATTAGTTTCTTAGATTTGGGCTTCATGTGCCTTTTATGTATTGCTTTACAAGACTGAAAAGCAAATTGTTACCATAACCGCTCTGTCTCTGTCCACTAACTCCCTCCTTCCTCTTTCTGTCTTTCATTTTATAACATTCCTACCCATTTTCACCCTTTCTTGTGTTATATTTATAAAAGACAAAATCCCTTTTTCTCCTTTTTAACCTTTTTTAGCTTCCCTGGATTTCTCTCCCCTCATTCTTGTCTCCATCTTTAGCCTCGCTTCTTTGCACCTCAGAGGGTTGCGGTGGATGAAAGAGAAGGTGAAGGGGAGGGACCTGTTGCTCTGCGAGCAAGGAATTAGAGAGAAGGAAAGCATAGAGGAGAAGCAAAGAGGTTTCTGTGTTGACCTTGTCTTGCTTCCAAATGGTTGGATGGTGGTGTTGCAAAGAACTATGAGTGAGGAGAAGGGACAGAGGGAGAAAAATGAAGAGAGAAATTGAGGAGGATGAGGGAAAGGACTTCTTCTCTGAAAAAAAAACAAAACAATTAGCATAAACATGATTGAATTTGCTTCAAAAGAAAGAATCAAGGTGCAAAAATGACGATTTAGCAACAGAAATAAGAGTTGCTGTCGTTGCTCCCTGCATCTGTGGAACAGCTGAAATGTGTTTAGCGTCTTGTCAACTTCTTGTCCTTAGTGACATAGAAGAAGAAATTGGGTTTGTCTCCCTTCCACACTCCCTGTTTCTACTGACCGCCTCTATGATAAAAAGATAAATATATTAATCTTTAAAAATAGCATCAGAACTGATTATTCAAATATTTGCAAAATACGTACTAAAATATAAAGTTCAGGGCTTTTGCTTGGTTAATTTGCAGCCATTAGATATCACTAAATCCCTGTACAGGACCTCTAACGTGCCTCATGCTAAACTACTGATGCGATTCAGAGAACTTATCAGGAAAAAAAAGTAATTTTGAAAGTTGTTTTTATTGTTAACTGTATTGCCCAATACAAATGAGGGATGTAGGGGGCTGCTGCAATCAGGTTTATCTGATAGTTTGTTCTTATCTGTCATAAAGCCAAAAGAGGGAAAACTTCAAGGAGCCAACATTTGGATCACAATTTGTGTCCTGCATCTTGTGGAAATTAACCTTCATCTAGGTTTGAGAATTTTAATGAAAACCCCTCCAAACTCTACCCCTCAAGTTTGCGTGCTCCACCCTTTTAAGTTATTTGACTTTTCTTCCCAAAGAAATGTACAGTAAGTCAGGATAAAGCATTTTTCCATTGAAAACCTTCACAATACCCATGTTGAAAGGTTCCTCCTCCACTCCTCTGACTCTTACACAGCCGACACACCCTTCCTAAGTGGTGAAGACGCCAGTGTCAGTGCGAGAGGCACTACAGGCTCCACTGGTGGCTATTGCGGACTCGCTCTGCAGAGTTGCATCACTTAGTGTTGTCGAGATGCAAGAGAGAGGGAGGGAGAGTAAGGCTGAGACAAATAATGGGAATTGTTTGAGGGAAGGAAAGGGTGGGAGTCTATGTCTGACTCCTGTAGTTTCTGCTTACTATTTGAGGTTTTCACCACCCTCTCAGTCTCCCTGTACATTTTCTGAGGAACGTTCACTATCCTGAATGCTGGCACAGAGAGCATGCTGTGAATCAGTGGTGACAAAACATAAAACAGCAATTCAACAGTAAAATTAATTTTCTCAGCAGTGGTGTCAGAAACCACCCAACTGGTGTTTCTTTTTTTCTTCCATCTGACATCAGTGTGTGTGATTTGTAAAGCATCCTGTTGTGTCCACAACACCAACCAATGTTTCTTTTTGTCTTTTACATATCTAAGCGAATTCAAACATTTCTAATGAGTGGACCTCAACCTTTATAGCAGGTCTCTTTCATGTTGCCACTGCTCGCTTCAAGCTCCTGAAAAACAAAGCCTTCTGTCATTCTCGCTGTTGCAGCAGCATTGCATAATATGTTAAAAGGACGTGGGCTGAAAAGATCAGAGGATGTAAGTTCTAAAAGTAAGGGCTGACATTGGTACTGGAGTGATGGGATGTCTTATGTCTCGCCTTTCTTGTCCTGTATCTCTGCATGCACATTAAACATAAGAAAGTTTTGACCTTTCTATAGGTTTTATGGAAACTTTTGATATATAATTTTTGTAATATATCTTTTTAGGCAGAGGAAAAAAAGGCTGTAAAAGACAAAAAGAAAAAAACTAAAAGAAATGAAAGAAGGGAGCGCAAAAATGCACTGAAGAGTAAAAATGTGAGAGAAAAAAGTAGTGGGAGGTGCAGGGAACAGGAGAGGTATGCTCTGCTGGAGGACTGGGAGAGGAAAACCACAGAGAGAGGGAGGGAAGAAGACTGAGAGAGAGGGGGGAGTAAAAATAACTGGGAGGGAGGGAGAGGGAGAGGCCAGATCAGGCTGCTAGGGAAGCAAATGCTTCCTGTGAGACAAGGGAAGACTCCCTAATGTGTGTGTGTTTGTAAGGGTTGTACCTGGTGGGGAAAGTGGAGGGGGGTAGACATCAGTTGTATGCATGTGAATCTGTAAAGGTCAGGTGTAATTTGAAAGGAATGTATAAGCGACAGTGTATTAAAACACTCCAGTGCTCAATAACACATTTGGTTAGGGGAGTATAAGCTGATGGTCATTTGCACAAGTGTGCATGAATGTGTCTCCTGTAAAAAGCTGCAGTTCTAAGAATAAGAGTGTGGCTAAACCTACAAGACAACGTATCTACTGTATAGGCTTTTCATCACCTCCTTTGGTTCAGCTTTAATTTTTAACATTGTAGCGAGAACTTTTCTTACCTACAAGGACAGTTTTACTGATAACCACTACCTCAGATAACTTTGCAGCTGAAATTAAAGTCATTAAAGTCTATCCCAGAGTATGAGGCCAAATCCACGTAACATTCTCCGAGTGAACCAGTTCTTAACATCTGTTTGGAAATGCACACATGTTTGACAATGGGTGTATGCATGCACACATTAATGCACAAACACATATTTTCGCATGCAAGACTGTATATAGTTAAAGTATGTGTTTTGTTAAGCAATGAGGGAACCATAAGACAGCCTGGGCATGTTGCCCAATCACAGATCATTGAGGGGAAAAATAGTGGGAGGACCAAGTTGCATGACTCTAGTCTGCATATGGTCCTGTATGTGCGTGCCTTTACAATTCCTCCAAATAGCTGCGTTGATGTGAGCGTGTGTGAGCGAAGTCAGCGAGGTTGCTGTGGAATGAAAAACCAGTGTGGTGAGGTAGCTGGCGACCCTGCATCAGGACCTAAACACTGACTTCATTGTGGTTTAGCCTCTGCCTTATATTTTGTCGGAAGATTGTGTCAGTGATTATGGAAGAATTTGTGGCGACAGTGAGTTTAGAAGTTAAAGAGGTGTACATGTTTCTGGAAGGTTGCCGGTTTAAATCCAGCTAGTGAAAGTAAATCAAGGATGCACTCACTGCCAGATGTCATTAAAGAGCGATACAGTGAGACACCCAGTTGAGGTTTCTCAGCTGTGTCACAAAACTACTTGCAACCCATGTCTGGCGCCATTTAAGAGTTCCCGTGGAGGCAAACACTACATAAAAACTACTGTCCAGAAAAACAGATGCCTCTGAACATTCTTGGTTGTAATGTTTTCAATAAAAATAAGAAATCTTCAGCATAGTTGTTAATAAAAAAAAAAAATTGATGTGGGTTTAAACTAGCCTCTTTCTTCAAGTGTACATTGGGAAATCCTGACCACTTTCCTTTCTGTGCTGCCTTAAGACTTGTGTTGAAGTCAAGCAAGACAGTCTTTGTTGCAAGATGGATTTCTGACTAAGGTACTAAGGTGGAAAGGAGATTTGACATCTCTGGGCTAGCTGAGGATGTGGTGACAGAGATAAATAAGCTTCTCTGTGTAACATAAAGCTAGCATGGATGTGGATCACGCTATACCACAGTGACAATTTCTCAAGCCCATGTCTGGTGTGTGTGAATTACACAAAAAAATGTACAGTAAGGCAACGGTTACATAATTAAGATTTGACTCTCAACAGGATGGTTGTTTCTTGTTTTGTTTTGCCATTAGAGAAAAGCTGTGCATGTTTATGCTTCTTTTTTTTTTATGAAAACATGTAATTTGACACCACATTAAGGTTGGGGATGTGTTGCAGGGGACCAAAATGTTCTCTCCCAAAATTTGTTTCAGCATTCCACATCAGCTGGTGGTAGATTGGATCAGCTCGAGGGAGGATTTATTTGTTCACCAAACAGCTGTGAATGGTTATTTTGCTTCGAGTGAGCCTTCGTCATCATGGGATGTTAAGATCAGATTTAGACCTGCTTCCAGCAAACAGTCTGTTTTTATTTTCCGCAGCAGTCCAATGCTAGTTCACTATGAGGAATCACTTTATATTTTTTTCTGGTGTATTGAATGCAATTTTCAGCATCACTGCTTTAATGCAATGACATCTGCAGCAGAAAAATTACTTTAAATATTGGCCAACTGCTCAATTAGATAAAGGAATATAAGGATACAGTTGAGTCCCATCCCAGAGGGATTTATGAACAAGTTTTTGACATAGGACTGCTTTGTGGTGGATGGAAACTAAGTATTAATTGATGATCATCCTCTCTATTCTTGTTGCATTTCATAATCCAAGAACTTGCCAGCAGCTGTACTTTTTCAAGGGCACCAAAGTCCTACTTTCCTTTTATTTTTTCAGAGTTCATGTATGAAAAAGGTCATACACCATGAGTGCAGCTAGTTACTGAGTTGATGAGAATCCCTGTGTTGGTAAAAGTAATTTGATTAGTGACATGTTGCGCCACCATGGCATAACAAGCAATGCCTGATGAGACAAAGCTCTCTGAATATGAAGTGTTAAATAACAAAATTAGCAAAATGATCTCAGTGCAAGTTACAAAAACACAGAGCCACACCATCAAGTATTTCAACACTAAAGGATGTTGAGTTATAATGCTGCTTAAAAAAGGGAAAGGATAAGTTGAAAGTACAGATTTACCTCAGCTCTGTGCTGAAGTGTATTTGATACAACACATACACATACACATACAGCCTAATATTATTAAAACCAGTACCACGTATATCAAGACATTATGGTGTACATATTACAGAGTGGTAAGCGTTAAACTTTTTACCTTGTTACATGACAGGAATCGGATGTCCCAAAGCAAACACATTTACACACTGCTGTCAGAGGGTGGAGCTTACTCACAAACCGATGTCAGAACAACAATAATGCATCTGTTGTTCTTTCAGGTACAGTGGGGAGGAGGTCACTGCGACTGCAGGACACTGGTTGTGTTATTGACTGGAATGATTTTTTATTTTCTGGTCACAATGTTTTCCTGATAAATGCAAATAACGTTACATTTCACAATATATCCCACATTAGTCATTTGGTGCAGTCATTGGGGGGAAAATCGGAACTGAGCATTAAATTAAATCAAATCAAATCAAACTTTATTTATAAAGCGCTTTTCATGCTAAAGGCAACACAAAGTGCTTTACATGATGAAAAAAAAACAAACGAACAAACCCTGCAGTGTGAACGTAGTCTCACTCTGAGCAACATCGCACTCCCTTGTCACTACATGAACTAGGGCAGTGGTTCCCAAACTTTTTTTGCTGGGCCCCCTTTTCATTGACAACAATAATGTCAAGCCCCCCCAATCCCAGTACCACATGTACCCCAAAGCTTAAAATGAAACGTACGAAGAAATGTGCCACTAAATAGTCTTTAGTTTATTGGCTGCTTCTTCGTTAACTACAGTGAAAACCATGTCAGTGGCAGAAGGAATGATCAGCTACTCTGCGATAGTGTAAGATTTTATGAACCAGGAAACTCTGCAAACTACTTCAGGTGAGTTGAGCTTTCAATAGGACAGATGCTGCTTTAGTAAAACAACTCTGCTATATATGATAAGTGATTAGTTTATTTCTTAAGTAATCAACAGTCTTTTCTTTGTGTTCAGGATGACAAGTCCCAGAGTAGCGTTATTACTTGTTTGGCTTCATACCATCAGATGCTGATATTTTGAAACATACATCCAACCGTGGTCTGTCTTCATTACCCACCATTGACCATTACCATTACTTGACCATTACCTGGTCATGCCTAGGGATATACCTCGTCATTTCTCCTCTTGTTTTTTTTGGTAGTTGAAATCTCTGTTCTTGATTCATCCTTGTTTGCCCATTGTTACTTTCACAAATTTGTCCATGTTTTGCTAGCAGTGTAAAGCTATAAGTTTTATTTAGTCTTGCTGTGCCCCCCTGTCATGGCTCTGGGACCCCCTGGGGCCCGGCTTTAATGTAACTTTAAATGTAGTTTTTAAAAAAAAATTTAAATTCACATACATAAACACACACACATACATATATGTATATATATATCAACAAGAAGCATCCAACACTCACCTTTTCACCACAAGCATG
>JBAMHW010000004.1:21078305-21099353 GCA_037177495.1 Rhadinocentrus ornatus
CATGCTTGTGGTGAAAAGGTGAGTGTTGGATGCTTCTTGTTGATATATATATACATATATGTATGTGTGTGTGTTTAAGTATGTGAATTTTTATTTTTTTTTTAAACTACATTTAAAGTTTTCCACTGCTGTTCAAACAGCCATGAACTGCACAAATACATCCAGATTTCCTGGACAGCATTAAGGAAATAGTAAGGTTCTTATCTGTTCTATTTTAAAACGACAGAAATGCCACCTCTAAGCTAATAAATCAGCTGTGACATTGTATTGGTTTATCTCAGTTTCTTTTAATAATAACAACAACAAACCAAATATCTTTTAAATAAGTATGAATTTGCCTGGCAGCTTATAAAGTGTGAAAACTCATGCATTCTCTGTCAACTTTCCTAGCAGCTGTCAGGAATTTCCCTGCAGATTTTTGTCCACTTTCCTCCAGTGAGACTTTCTTGTTGAAGTAGAAATGTGGATCTTGAGTCATTTGGACTAACAGGAAGACATGGGATGAGTCACAGACTTGGATTGGTTTGTGTCTCATGCCTCATCCATAGCATCAAACCATCAGAAGTAGAACGCTGCTGTAAAATGTTGTTTAGCCCTGCAGGAGCAGACCACAAAAATGCATAAGCACACAAAAAACAAACCAACACCATGATACTTCTCATGAGGTTGTTGCTCAGTAACTGAGTTATAACAAAAACAGACAACAGCAACTTCTCTGTGTGTCTGTCTCTCTCTTTCTCTCTCTCCTTGTCTTTCTCTTCTTTTTTTTAAACACACATACCAGATCAACTAAAATCTATTGGGAATGTGCAAAAAGTTTATTGTACAATAATCTATTAAAGGTAATACTAATTAATTGTCATAACATACAGGTAAACTCTTCATTAAAACCTTGTTAGGAATAACAGAACTATTTTTTGGATTTATATAACAATAAAGTCCTGTATATTAAAAGAACATTTACATGATAGCAATTTTACTGGATATAAAATATAGAGAGTACCTTTCAGTTTAAGAAAATTCAACACAATGTGGTTGCCTCTACAACAAATGACCTCATATCCCTCAGCTGCTCTATTTGTCAGAATTGTAGTAATAAATCTTACTTTTCCTTTTAGCACTGATGTCAGTTGTAAAGGGGTACAAAGATGCGACCCCCTGATTGGTCATCCTCCTACTGAGCGAGGTTGAAGCTGTTTTCATAGCTGGAAACCACACGTGTGATCTGAATTTGGATTGCCTCATTCATCTGGAGGGATGGAGAAGGGCCTCCCATCACAGTTAACACCCACGTCAGACCTGTGGATCCCTGTTAGAGGGAGAAGGGGGAGAAATGGGGGACACTTTAAACTGATTACATTTATTCAAACCTGAAGACATTTTATTTTTAAATCTAAAACAATCTTTGAAAGTCTACCTTTCTGTTTATTTTATTAATTTATATATTTATATACATTTGTCAATTCTATTTCTAATAATTTGATGTATTGATTAATTTCTAATAATTTAATAATATCTAGTCTAATGTTAAGTTTGACATTCAGCGTCCTTCATTAAAGGTTAACTCAATGATCAGTTGACAGGCAGCCTCCAATGAAGAGGAACTGACCGAATATCATCATTCTATATTTATAATATAGGCATAGTGAATGCATATTGCTATCTTTTTCATGAACGTAGGAGTCTCAAATGGTTGTCTCTACATCAGGTGTAAACGAGAAAAACAAAACCTGGTTTGAACTGGTAGGTGGCATTTTGAACCATTTTTAACCCACAAAAATAATTATTTTTAAGAATATGTTTAAAATGTCCATTTTAGCAAGAACATAGATGGTTTTTTTTTATAACAATGAAATCATACAATGTTGTTCACAGCTCAAAAAATATAGTTTACAGTACTCTACCATTTTAATGTGTGTTAACTTATGAATATAAATGAGCCTCCTGATTTAGATTGTATTATTATTATTTCATATTTGAGTATGTAAGCAAAAAAGAACAAACAAAAGCCAATTTGACCTGCACATGTGTGGAGGAAGACAGATATGTTAAAAGAAACTTTGGTGCACAAAGAAATTTCAAGGTATAAAAACAAGAAATTGCAAATGAAAAGTAAGACCAAGAAAATATAAAAAACATTAATGCTTTAACAGAATGTGCAAAAGCTACATTGCTCAACATTGCACAACATGCCTGTGTTTTTCTTTGCAAATTGTAACATGCTGACATTTTTTTTATCATGTGACATTGTCACAAATTGTACAGGCAGGTTAATTTGCTTTTTTAATTTTGCTCTCAGTCCCAGTTGGTCATAGTTAGGGATTGAAAACAGTATGGTTAGGCTCTAATATTAATAAACATGTGGTTATAGGCTTGCATTGCATTGCCTGCACACTTCCTTAAACAAGACAAAAGGCAATGAGAAATGTTACCATCACAGACATTTTTTTTTTTGTGTGTCACTACTACCTTTTGAACAAACTAACCTGTGACTTGTAAATGTAAATGCTGATTAAACATGGTGCATCACAGTAACAAGTTCTGCCATCAAAAATATAAAAAGTACATATAGAAACAGTGCATATTGTTTTGATGTGTTTGGTTTAAAATATTTTTTGTGTTCAATCAGAAAGCCATTTAACTGGTTTGTTAACCTGCTTTTCTCTTGTCAGGTGGGCAACACCAAAGAGCTGCTGCCATGCTGTCACTGGACGAGCCGCTAGACTTGAAGCTCCCCTCTGGACGAACAGGTGGTCCAGTGAAATTAGAAAATAGGGTTTGTTCTTCCTCAGTCTGTGGCCCCCTCAGCACCCCACGAACACATCTGCGGTGTACAACCTTTCCATCACCTCCCTCCTCACCAGGTAAATTAAAGCACAACATGCAGTATTTTTAGCAACAGATGCAAAGAAAAGGTCGTCACAAATTCACCCATGACAGTGATGATGTTGTTTAGCAAAGTTTAAGTCCATTGCCATGATAATTCAATAGTATAATAAGATGTGTCTCTGTTCTCACTTTCTCACTAACTCAATATTGCAAATCTGATAAATGGTGGCTCTTTCCAGACCCAAACTGACAAGGATTGTCCCCATGTCTGTCAGAATCATCCATAACAAGTGGCGCGTGACACTGACATGCAGTGGCCCCAAGAAAAACCACAGCCTACAAACAGAATGAGCTGATTTTAACTTTATACCTGACTAAGCCTGAGTACTGAGAATTATCTGATGTATGTGTGTATGTGTGTGTATAGGTGTTTTCTTGCTGTCTTCCTGGTGTTTCTAATGGAACAAATAAGAAAGCAGATATATATTATTATTATTTTATTGTCTCCTAAATGTGAAATGTATCACTAGGAAAACTCTTACTTGTACAGTTTCCTTCTTTGATTACTGAAATAATCTGCTGGGACAATATCCTTTTGTACCTACAATTACTACACTGTACATATAAAGATAGTTTTTAGCACATGAAAAACAAAAAAAGAAGCTGATGCCTCCAGAAAGTATTTATACCTCCTCAATATTTTTGCGCACTGTAGAAGCTGTATGGAGTTCAGCAGTGACAAACAGAACAGTTCATAGTTAATGTCACACAATTTCCACCTAGTTTAACGACAAAAATAAAGAAAGTTTTTATACAACTGAACAAAATTACCTTCACCAGCCACTTAATTAGGTACACAATGCTTGTACCAGGTTGAGCCCCCTCTTGCCTTAACAACCGCCTCAATTTTTGGTGGCATAGATACAATAAGCTGTTGGAGACATTCCTTAGAGATTCTAGTCAATATACATGATAGCATCACACATCGCGGAGGATTTATCGTCTGCACCCCGTGATACGAATCCCCAGTCCCACCACATCCCAAAGCTGCTCTATTGCATTGAATTCTGGTGACTGTGGAGGCCTTTGAAATTCACTGAACTCATTGTCTTGTTTAAGAAAGCAGTTTGAGATGATTTGATCTGTAACATTGTGCATTATTAAGCTGGACATAGCCATCAGAAGATGGGTGCACTGTGGTCATAAAGGGGTGGACATAGTCAGCAATAATTCTCAGGTAGGCTGTAGTGTTTGAATAATTGGTACAAAGGGGCCTAAAGCATGCCAAGAAAATATCCATTACACCATAAACCATTACATCACCACCACCAGTCTGAACCATCAATACAAACTATAAACCACGTGGTTCAAGGTTCAAAGTGTTGTGCAGTCAGGGATGGTATTCTGCATACCTTGGTTGTTGCAAGGGGTTGTTTGAGTGTTGAGTGCCTTTTTTTTTCTGAAAAACTCAGACCAGCCTGTCTGGCACTAACAATCAGGTCACATTCAAAGTCACTTAAATCCCTGTTCTTTTCCATTCTGATGCTCGGTTTGAACTTTAGCAAGCTGCATTGAACATGTTTACGTGCATGCATTGAATTTCTGCCACGTGATTGGCTATTTGTGTTAACAGACAATTGAACAGGTGTAGTAAAGTTGCCAATGAGTGCTTTTCTACACTTTTTCAGTGTTAGCAGAAAAATATTATTCTTTTTGCTTATTGTCCAGCTTTACTAAATAACTAACCAGTAAAGTGTGTTTTGTTCAGGGAGGTAACAGGGGTCCAACCAATACAATCTCAAGACTAAAAATGTAATACATACCATTTTCAGACCACAAAAAGCTACAGATTCACAACAAAGTTTCTCCCTCACAATAACAGCTAACACTGCTGACTTTCACTTAATCACCTGGGGGATAAGTGGAGTCTGACAGATGGTGTTAATCCACTGGCTTTCATACACCTGATCCTGCATGCTGTTTTCCAGAAGCCTTTTCTACTTCCCGCACTCACAATTTTGTGATCTGCTCTCATCTGCAAATGGCTAGGAGAAGGACACAGCTAGAATCAGAACGTATCCGCATAGTATGCCCTACATGTTCAAAATGCAAATGTAGACTTTTTTATTTTTTGCAACTCTCACATTTTAACACAGATGAGTGATGGTTCCTGTGATGATGGCAAACATCAGCTTGGAGATATGTTGCAAGTTGCAGCACTTCATCAATGCCATGGTGGCATCATTTCATAGGGTGCCTCTCAGTAGCAGTAACAGGAATTAAGGGGGTAATTTATGTAACTATTTACAAAGATGCATTTCAAGAAAATTTGATCTGACAGTTCGCCTTTCTGAGCTTGAGAGGAGCATCCAGAATGTTAGAAACCCATGTTATCATAAAGACTTAATGCAAAAAAATTCAAAGCAATACTTTAAGGGAAATTCTACAAAATACTGAATTCAGTGTTTGAGTACTTTGCTTAGAGATGCAACAAGAGATTTCAGGTTTTTATTCTTAATTAAGTTGTAAATGTATACAAAACATAATTTTAATGCATCATTATGAAGTATTAAGCTTAGATTGATGGGAAAAATGCAAATTTAAAAAAAAATAAAGTTGCATGTGTAATGTGATATAGTACACAAAACTGTATTGGTGATTGTACATCTGTTTGAGATTTGTCCAGAGTGTGACAAACATTGAAGTCGGAAAGTTCGTATACTACTACACATTTAAAGCACAGTTAAAGCAAAGCTGCTGAAACAATGATCATGATTATCAGAGGAGCTCCAGCAGAACGCTAACCTACAGGAAACTACATATAACATCATTGTATTTTTTACTCTTAACTTCACTTTAGATTCCCAGTCTTCCTCTCAAGATCGACCCGGGTCCTGCTTCACTCCTCCGGCCATGGACCTCAGCCTGTCACCTTCCTCCCGCCATGCCTCTTCGCTTTCGCCATCTCCCTCCTCCCCCTCTTCCTTCTTCTCCTCTTCCTCACCCCTGGAGTCTCCTCATAACAGCAGCAGCCCTCAGCCCCACCACTTCTCCTGGGTAAGTCCAAGTGTTGACAAGGTAAAAATACACCAACACATGCTGTGGTCGAAACACGCTGCATAAGCACAGCCAGGTCAAATGGTGGCAGCTTCGGCTGCTGTGGTCATTTCAGCCCAGATTTTGATCTCTGACTCTAAACATTTCCTTTCCATGTGGTTAAATGATGTGGTATAATGTGGTTATATCCGGTTAAAAGAGCTCATAAAAAAGAAGAGATCTACGAACTGTTTTATCAATACAGTTGTGAGCACCATCACATTAGATCAGATGACAAATGACAGTTGCCACTTACAAGTTTCTTGCACGAACTACAAATGAGGCATCTGTTTTGATGGGTAAAACAAGCCAAAATGACAGGAAAATAAGTTAATATTTGTAAAATGCAATCTTTTGTATCACAAAGTATCTTCTTTAGAAGTCAGGTTGGTCAGCTGACATTTCTTTGTTTGAGATACAAAAAAATGTTTAGACTGATGCTATGGACAGTTTTCTGATTGAAAAGCTTCTTTAGACACAGAAGAGCAGATTAGGGGGGCATCTATGACCCAAGGGTGTCAATAAGACATCTGGGAAAACAGCAACTTTCCAATTAAAAAACAACCACTCTACCTGCTGAGTTATTGCTGCCCCCAGGCTTTTAGATGACACTAGAGTTATTTCAGGCAGATAGTTTACTAAGCATGCTACAAAGACTGGAATAATGACAAACAGCAGTTTGGTTCTGACGAATTGTAACAAAATCTTTTATCAGATCAGCAAAACTCACATCATCCAGTATGAACTGTCTGTTGGCTATACTATAGCTTTGCTATCAGAGTAAAGAATGTCTCATCTAACTCACAGCATGAAAACACTTCTGTCTCTAAAAAAGTCATGCTCACTGTAGGTGTGTCATCATGTAATTTGTTAATCTGTCCAATCGATGTGACTCCAGTCACCCCAGAATAACGCAGTTTGGGACTAATTGCAGCTGAATGAGCTCCACTCTTTTTTAGCAGGACTGAATTTAATTGGGATCCTGGGAGTGAATCTGATCTGTCTGAACACAGCCCACACAGATTGTGTCCAAATCTAATTCTAACCATGCTTGAAAGGTAAAACATCAAACACGCAGTTTACTTTGTTAGAGCTCTATATCTCTCGTCATGGTAAAGATTATTCATTTAGCTCTGAAAGCACCTATTTTTTAAAAATGGTTTTAAATATTAAACGTTGACCAGACACTTTTATTAGGTTTTTCACTGATGCCTTTGATATTTGCGAGGCATTTGGTAGAACTGACCCAATCTACTGATAAAATCTAGGATGTTAAACAATTGTATTCCTTACAGTTTCTGGTCAACAGATTTAACTAATGGGGAAAGAACAGGTCACAGTTTTCTTCCAGTGGCAGATTGACTTTCTGAATGGATTGATTCTCAGGGTGTGACCTCTGCAATATTTCTCCACATCCTCTTTTCTTTCAGGAGGCAGCTCATCATCGTGGTGTTGAAGGTCAGCACGTTTATCCATTTTATCTCCCGGTCAGAAGCCCACCGGGTGGCTACAGCTTCCCCTCCTCCATGTTCATTAGTCAGCCCAGAGAGAAGCCAGTTTCTCCAAAACCTTTAATGGACGGTCAGCTGGCCTGCCGCTGGATGAAAGTAAATAGAAAGATGAATATCCTCTGTTTAGTGTGTATTTATTAAATCTCAGCTGCAGGTGTCTGACTACCAGTCAAAGAGAAAGACAGATGGTAAACACCATAAAACTATACAAATTTAGTAATACTAAAAGTAGCAGCTGCTATTACAGTTTATTATTGAATAGTGATTGCAGTAATCCATTAAACGCTAATCTGTCAGGGGCATGGATAGAGAACATCTGAAGGTATTCTACAGCATTTGATACTGGATGTCAGCAACTGATCCTATGGATTCTGCATGCTGTGATGTAGGGTCTTTGTGGGTTGAACTGGCTTCCCACAGATGGCATCAGACCAAATTAAACTGGTATCTGGTGATTTTACAGGTTAGGTGAACACTACAGATTTTTTGTTGAGTTGCTTTCTTGAGCAGAATATGGAGCAGTTGTCAGCTGTCATGGTGTTATGGCTGATCTGTGTTTGTATAATCAGTGACAGTTAAAAAAATTAAGTAATGCAAGATCATATAGAAAATTTATAAAAATGCATACCATTGTGTTGATGTGAGGAAATATTAGGGGTATGTCTTCTACTGGTGGTTGGTGCTTCTTATAGTCCAACAATGGAAGAATACACTTATGTTCCAACCTATCCAGCATGTAGGATTTTAATTAATTAAATATTTAGGTTTTTATTTTCACTGTGGAAGATTTTGCTTGTGTTGTTACCCTGTCATTTTAGATCACTGATAAAAATCTCAGGAAGGTTAGAGAATTAATTTCTCAGGTAAGCTTAATTAAAGGAAAAGTACTTAAGGAGATAGTTCCAGATTATTAAGCAAGTCCAAGCTTTTATGCAGTTTTGGGAAAAAAGTAGGGTATTTGTCCTAATCAAATGTTATGTTAAAGGAATGAAAACGGTGGACATTTCACAATAACTTGCGACCAATACAATCTCAAGACTAAAAAGAGAGCAAAATGATTCATTCAGATGAAGGCATATCAAAGAAAATCTTTTGTCAGTCAGTGTATTGCATTCAGAGAGTGGCTTTTAAAAACCACTGATGGTGGTGTAAGTGTGTATTTGAAGCTGCTGGTGCCCACAGAATACCAAGAATTGCAGTTTTGCATAAAGCTGTACTTCAGCCATCCTTAACCAATGCTCACAAAGAGAAGCTTTTGCAGTGGGTTTAGAAATACATGAAGGCTAGTTATCAAACAGTTTTATACACTGAAGAATGTCATGCTAGACTGGATGGTCCAGATGGATGGAGTTCTGGATGGTTGGTGGATGACACCATGTCCCAACAAGGCTGCATAATGGTGGCATCATGGGCTGGAATACTAGGAAGTGGGATGGTAGACCCTTTTGGGGTACCTGTGGGTGCCAAAAAGACCTGTGCTAAATATGTGCAGCTCCTAACTGAGCTTTGAAATTTGCTGCAATTAACATCTTAAAACAACAGATTGTACTGTATTTCTTTATACAAAAATCTTATTGTGAGATCATAAAGTTTACATGTGTCCTCTTTTTTTTTTTTTACATTGCAAACCATATATTCAACTGTGGAGTAGCTACAAATTTAATTCTGGTTTACTGATATGACTAACATTTTATGAAATGGGGTTTATAATTTTATGAAAACATAAACCTCAGTCAGCTCAACATCGTGTGTTTGAATTTTAATTAAATATTCTAGTGATACCATAAAAAGATTTAGAAATTTGTTTGTTGTTAATACTAAACACTGTGTGAGCTAACATGTAACAGTTGACTTTCTGCATCTTTTCACATAATTTAATTGCACTGAGTTCAGTGTTGTCTCATTCTCTGTGTTTCAGTGCCACCTGCTGTTCAACTCGCTTCAGGATTTGGTGGATCACATCAACGATTTCCACGTCAAGCCAGAAAAGGAGTCTGGGTATTGCTGCCAGTGGGAGGGCTGCGCTCGAAACGGGAGGGGCTTCAATGCAAGGTACTGTGTGCACACAATCAGAAAAAAGTCAATGATAAACTATTTAAATCTGGATGTCTGCTTTGAAACTGAAGTGAAATCAAATTCACAAGTTATGCACTGACTGGCTCTTGCCTTTTTAAAAAAAAATATTTTTATTGGAAAAAAAACATATAAAAGGCATTAGTAATTCATGCTTGAAACCAATATGTTCATGCCACAAAAGAAAGACATATTTATCAAGGTTATTTATCCAAGAACAGAACAAACTAAAACCTAAGAAAACAAGTTGGTTCTCAACGTATCATCATATCCCAGCTAAACTAGTATCCAGGTAGTTTCAGGTGACTCATTAAACAGATATATGTGTGACTTTTACAGGTACAAAATGTTGATTCATATCCGCACACACACCAATGAGAAGCCACACCATTGTCCTACCTGTAACAAGAGCTTCTCAAGACTGGAAAACCTGAAGATCCACACCCGCTCACACACAGGTTAGTTCCCCATCGAAAATGATCCAAAATAACTTTAAAGGAAACGTTTCTATTTGCCATCCAACCGAATAAAAGATATCAAAACCTCATCTCATCTGTGAAATCCTAATACAGGGTATCCCTTTCTGTCACAGGCCTCTAGTAAAGAATAATTAAAACACAACACTGGGTCCCACAGCTGAACATGAGCCCAAATAATGTTATGATTCTCACAAGCAGAACTGGTTTAAACTGATCTAGAGTATCAAGTCTGTTTGATAACAAATTATTGCACAACTTGACATGACTAAGCAGTTGGAAAACAGGCATTTTTCTTTTTGCTAAATTAAGATTGACTGTACACACAATGTGTTGTCCTTTACATGGAGAACTGTCTTTCACCAGTTAACTGGCCCCATTACTGTGAGGGTCTGCTAACTGCTTCTGTTTTTCATTTACCACGTCTTTGCACCAATCCTTTTATACTAACTTGTACCTGATATTAGGTCAACGTGAGCTGACACGATGTGGGAACTATTAGTCTTAACATTGTTTTCAAATCTTTTATCTTTCTAGCAAATAACCTGATTTCCAATTGAAAAGCTGTCAACCAGACTCTTGACTAAGAGGATAAGGCACAGTAATTTTTACACTTCAATTTGTTCTTTGGGTCTAAGGAGTCATAAAGTTAAATCGATGGTCCTGCCATCAGTCATGATATTCCTCACTTCATGTATCATTTATGTTTTGCAACATACTGTAAACCTTTCATATGAGAGGTCTGTGTTGTAGCAGTAAACTAAGTGCTACAGTGTATACAGTATCTTAATGACCAGTTTTCCTTTGAAAACAAAACCTAGTTCAGGATAACTTTAACTTCAATGAACTTTGTTTGCACTAGATGTGCCAGTAACCAACACTATATCTGAATCAAACAATAACTAAATTTAACAATACTCAAAAGTGTAACAAATCAAACTCATCTGAGGAAAAACTGACCTAACAAAATGACACAATGGAGGGTAACTTAGAGTGTTTTGGCCAAACCAAGTAACACACAGGGGAAAACAAAATGGATGACAATAACTACACAAAGAACTAGCTAAACTAACCCCTCCCCCTCCACACACACACACACCCACCCCCATGATCCAGCAACACATGGCAGAGCTTGACGATGAGCCGGTGCCCAGTTTAAGGCTCCTCAGCCCTTGTCACACCTTTCATCAAAACAGGAAAAACATGTTAAAGCACATAACCTTTCATTGTTGATAAGTGTGCACTCCAAACCAACAATTTAAGGTAACACATGAATGCAAATACTGGCTAATATTTAACTGTAAGTAAATGTATAATGAAAAAAATGTAAAAAACATTACCCTTGTGGGGCTTAAGCCAAGACATTTTTCCTCCCTCTATTTTCGTTGTTCTCCTTTGTCTACCCCTCTCTCTTTCTCACATTTATTTCTCTCTTCCTCCAGGGGAAAAACCCTACATTTGCCCATATGAAGGCTGCAGCAAACGCTATTCCAACTCGAGCGATCGCTTCAAGCACACTCGCACCCACTATGTGGACAAGCCTTATTATTGCAAGATGGCAGGCTGCCTAAAGCGTTATACAGATCCCAGTTCACTACGCAAGCACATCAAGGCCCATGGGCACTTTGTAGCTCAAGAGCAAGGTACATCCAACAGGCTGGGGACTGGGCTGGGCTTCCCTGCAGAGCACCGGAGCGCTACTGAACTACCTTCTGTAGGTGGAGCACATGTCATCATCCCTGGGGCTGCTACAGCTCTCCTTGGGGGTCTTGGGACTTCCTTGCCACTCACTGCTCTCTACCATGCCAGAACCCTTGGCAATCATGGAGCACCACTTCTCTCCATGAGTGGAGGAGGAGGCAGCAGTATGAGGCCACTTGGCCTTTCAGAATCCACACTGTTACACTTTGGACTCTCAGCTGCATCAATGTTGGGGCTGGGAGCTCTGGGAGGTCTGGCCCAGGTGGCAGGGATGGAGCCAGAGGACAAGGAGGTAGAAGAGGAAAGAGAGGAGGGAGAAATTTTGAACCTGTCTGCAGGTGTGGCACGTGGACAAAGCAATCCCTTGTCTTGGGTGATTGTTCCTTCTAGACCCCTCTTCCTTAAACCAGCTGTCGTCAGTTAAAATGTGCTGCCTGGCAACCTGTTTTTTTGCTTTTGTTTTGTGCTGTTTTTTTGATGTGTTCTAGTGTGTCTAGGTGTCTTGATTATGAAAAGCATGTGCTCAGTTTATGAAGAATGAAATGTTGCTGTCAGATTAAGTGCCAAAACAAAGCATGCCAATCATTCCAATCCACTGACATCTGAAAAGTACAGACAACTTTACAAAGATTTAGCTCTTTGACATGGTCAGCTCACCTAAATTATAAAGAAGATAAAAGACACCCATTATGACATCTAGTCAACAAGGATTAATCTGGACCCCCTTAGGCAGCAGGGGATGGCAGTCTCTAATAAGAAAGACAGAGGGCAGCGCAAATTCTCTGATCATTTTAAATAACTCTGCCGTCAACAAACCTTTTAAAATTCTTTTCTGAGATACTCAGCATGATTGGTTGATTCTGTTGTGCATTGTTCCATCTCTAAAAAGATAACCAAAGTGAAAGAGCAATGGTGAACTGTAAAAACAGTCTTCCTATATTAGAAGGTAAGAGTTAAAAGAACAGCCGTGCTTGTTTTCTAACAGTGTCAGAAACTTCAGACGATTGCTTACATACATTTGAACATGTTAGTTCAACTAATATCGCAGGTAGTCAGTAATGGTTAATTTATTAACAACTTTTAATCATGCTTATGTAGACTTCCCCAGTTTCATACACTGCATCCCCAGAAGTTGGTGTTTTTCCAAAATGTTTTAACAGACAAAGGGAGCAGTTAGGCTCACAATTTATATTGCCAATAAAATTAATTTATGAATACAAAATGATATCAAAGCTTGTGCTTGCATTAGCTTATTAGCATTGCATTCACTTATCCACTTTTTCTCCAGATAACCAAGATGTTAGCAGGCAAATGCCAGTCGTGAGCATGTTAGCATGCTAATGGTTGCTTCTACTTCAAAGCAATGCATTAGCTAATTAGGAGTTAGCATAGCATTGGACACGAAAAGAAAACAGTATTAGATCTCAGCATGGATTAACATCCAATAAGTAGAATAATATGAATGAATTGGGTGAACTGACCTGTCAACAGGCCTTTTCTTCATCTTACCCTTCCAAACATTTTTCAGCAGAAAATCATCTGCATTATATTCATCAGATCATGTCATGACAGTTTCTATTCTTGACAAACCCCCACTGATTGCTTTTTGACTCAGAGTTTATGCTTATAAAGATGGAGAACAGCAATTTTAGGGAACATTCATTCCACAAACAAACATTTCATTTGACACCGCAATACATACTGTAAACTCGGTGAATTTCTACCTTTCCTACGTGTATGTCCGTGTTTGACACAAGCTTGGAGAAATTACTCACATTAAAAAACACATGTATTTATAAAACAGCTGTTTACAAGATATTTATATGTTTGGAAAAGTAATAGTGAGAAGTATTTTGCACATCTGTATGGGTACAGGATTAATTTAGATCAGTTCCTTTGGTGTCCGACTCAATGTTTTGCCATGAAAAGATAGTTTGTGAGCATATAGCTCAACAGTACACCTTAGAGATTCCCCCTCATATGTTCCATTGCCATGACAACAAAGCAACAAGCTCCCTTGAGAAAAACCAAAGGCCTGATGACACACGTGACAATTTATGACATAGCAAGCTTACTCATGTAACAGAGGAATAGTGATATAATGTTCAGATGATTCATTTATTTTAGCTACAGTGGAGTCATTGACTCAGTATTCATTCACTACATTTATAATACTACAATGTGTAATGAAGGATTAGAATCCACATGGAGCTGTGTGGCTGATGATGTGACTTTCAAGTGACAAAGAAAAAAAATTAAAAAGGTTGACGCAACTGAATGTAAATTTGAGGTTAACACATTTTATATATACTTGTTTGTTTTTCTATTACTTATTCAAAGACAATGATCTATATACGATCTGCTCTGTCTCTTTAAATGTCTGAGATAAATAAGCGTTTTAGTAGCAGGAAGACAAACAAAGATGTGTCTTAGTACACATTTGCTTTGGATGAATGTTAAAACTCAATAAGGTACATAAAAGAAACTTTAAAAAAGCAATTAATCTTCTGGGATCTCTTAAGGTGTGAAAACATCTACTATCTACTTTAAACAAACAAACAAAAACAAAACACAAGTCTTTTGAAAACACCGACAAAGCTAAACTGTTTCTGCATGTGCAGATTTATTGCCATGGATTAATAAGTATAGCAAGTGATTGGAGGCACTGATAGAGTTAATTCCAGAGGGTTAAAAAACAATCTCTGTGGTATTTTTGAAGTGGAATTGTTAGACAATAGCCACCTGTGGCTGGTACATTTACAATGATTTATCTTATTTTATTGTTTGCACACTGATTTATCCTAATCGGTATTTCAAAGATGTCTAAGTGCCTTATATATCAACCTAAATATATCACACAGTATCTGAAAAATATATATTCAGGTGTAAAGTGTATAAATGCATTTTTGTAACATGTTAAAAAACTTAACAGCTTGACAACTGATGTTATTTGTACATCAGGGCCCCTGAAAGACTTTATATGGATATTGCCTGTGTTGTTGCTATGACTTTGACATTATGTCAATAAACATAAAAAATACAGTAGAAATGCTCCATCTGCCATTGAATTTTACATTAGTGTGTATGTCTGTGTCTGGTGTGGGTAAAGTCTACATTCTCAGCTCTCTTATGTTCATTATTATTTTGTTTTGTTTGTTTATTGCTAATTACAATAACTGTATGCTATTTTAAATGCTTTTGTGTAATTTCGGCTTGATTGGACTTTTTGTAGGACATAACTTTTGGTTTTAATTTTATTTAAGTTGAGTAATATTTGTTACACTTAAATGGATAAATGTATGGAAGAGCATCAGTCATGAGTAGTTCAGTGGCAAAACGCAGCTTTGTTAAGCTTTTGTCTGTCTTAATTTTGAAGACTGCTGACGCTTTTTATCTCTGGTATTCTAATGGGACATTGCAATGCCTCCAGTTAACTGAATACCCTTTTGTTGTTGTTTTAAACCTTTGATAAAATAGCAAAGATTTACACAATCTAAATTTTTAGCTCAAGCAACAGTTATGTCAGCACATTATAATTCAAAACAACCCGTATGCTTTAATGAATACAGAGAAATCTCCAGAGATGTTCTGTTAAAAGTTATGTCCATAACATCCAACTCTGGACCTTTCTAGACTTTTGTTTCCAGAACCGGGACCTAAGTTTTTAGCCAGACAGAATGTGCTTCTTTGAACCGCATCAGAGTTCGATTGTGCATCCACACCTCCCCAAATGAACCAGACTTACCTAGCAAAATAACTAGGATTCAAATTAGAAGGATTGGTGTGAATGCACTTTTGGATAGAATAGAATAGAATTAAATTACCTTCCTGATTTTAGAATCTCAAACTGACAGGAGAAAGGGTGACCTCAGTCTGCTAGGGAAATCTTACGTTTCCTCTAGATCCTCTCATTTTAAACATTGCCAATGTGATGATTTTAAGAGTGCATTGACACTGGAGCAGTTTTGTCTGCTTTAAACAAACCTTGTTCCACTTTAGCACACTTCATTTTGAATAATGTAAATGATCATTTACACTCTGGTGTAGACCAAAAAAAGCAACCTCTATTCTGCTTGAAAACTAAAGACCTAAGTTCACGTGCAAAAGAATCGTGGTGTGATTTGCTTACAGTTTACAGTTTGCTTGCAGTCATGGACAATCGAGAAGCTCACTTTTGCTGACTGGCAACATGCAAGCTGATGTATTTAAACTCTGGCTACTCCATATTATACACTACTCTGTAATAAATGTAAAGAAAATCTGAAAAACTGAAAACTAATCTGTTCACAATAAAAAGTCCCTTCAATTCTTCTAACACTTCCTTGCACTCTGTAACTTTTAATGCCAACAGTAGGATTTTCTCTTTCGTTTCAAAGCTTTGGAATGTCCCCAAATAACTTTGTTCACTATTGACCTTAAAATGAGCACACAATGAACAAAACTTGTCTGTGAATCAACATTTGCATTTTGACTTATTTACACAGGTTATAGAGTCAGAATAGCCTTTATATAAAATGAGATATAGAGATATTTAATGACAATAGAGCTTGCAGGACGTCTTCATAATATAGCCCTCTAGTTTGCACCTACAAAAGAATAGGTTTCATATTATGCACCGCTAGACAATGAGGACTTTGTTAGTGTCTGTCTCCTATTTCTTTTCATAATTATGCAATACAAGCTTTGACTGCTCAAGAGCACAATGCACATTCTAAACAAATTATTTTGTAACACTTTAAGTATGAAAAAAAAAGCTATTCTCATTAATATGTTAGTTTTCTGCTAATTAAACAGTCTAATGAGATCTGACTTTTCTGTAAAATGCTTGCATTTTAATATTTGCTGAAACACTATCAACAGTTGAGGTGGGAATGTCACCAGTTTCCATGGTATTTAGTCAAATGTGAAAGGCTGTCATTAATGCAGCATGTGACACAAAAGTGACCTTTAGAAATTTTGCTTTACAGATCCCTTTATGTTATGTAAACTGTAGGTAACATTCTTTAAAAATGCAAGCAATAAACAGTCTTCTTATGTGCAAGGCAGAAAATAATGCATTTACCAGCATTGTTGAACTAAAAAACACAAGTGTTATTTCAGCCTCTGAGCACCTGTTCGTTCTCAGTTGGAGATCAGTAAAAATGAAATCTGCAGTCTTACATTTTGTTGTACAGTAATTCAACACAGGAAAGTTACATTTGTGGAGACAGAAATTAAGTTAAACTTAGGTTTATTGCAAGTCATGTACACTGATGTAATCTTCTTTTCAGAACTATTACACCATGTGTGTGCAGTTTTCACAGTTCGATGCTTTTTTAAGTTTATCTTTCCTAAACCCAAACGTGAACTCACCCTCATCTCATTACAACACCTACAGAAAGCATGAGCTTGTTTACATTTCTCAGATACCCTACCTGCCTTAGTGTACTCCTCCTCTTTTCCCTCCCTCATTGCGGGACAAGCATTCAAGTTAGTAAATATGAAGCGTGGAAGATAGGCTGTCTTATGTTTCAACTGATTCAGTGGAGGATCAGCTTCTGGCTGACTGAAAAGCAGCAAACAGGGAGCAATTAAAGCAACAAGAAAGCAGACAGTCATGGGGGATCAAAAGACACGCTCAGGTGGAAACGGATTAAAAAGGTAAGGATTATAAACTGATATTCATGCAAACAAACGGACTTAGTGTCATGGAAATCATCACCTTGTTGCGTGAATAAGATTTATCATCAGTCACCCGACTAATTGCGGCCAGTAGTCCATGATGCAAAGCTCAAAGGGCACGATAATGAGCTTTAACTTGGAAAATTAAAAAGAGCTTGTGAGAACCATACTCATTTCTGTGAGTATGGAGAACCAAAACTGCCTAAATTAAAAAAAAATTAATCCAGAAATATTAAAATGCTCAAAAAACAAATTGAAATGCCAATAAATCGTACAAAAAAGAAAAAAGAAAAATCCATTAAGAAATCTATAAAACGTGACATAAATTTATATTTCTTTTGTCATTTTCAACTGTTTAAAGTTAACTTTGTGTTAATACACCTATTTATATACCTTTCCATGTCATTTTCAGATCAATTTATTTTAATTTTTTTTCTCTTTTATTTATTTCTGTATTTATTTCAGTATTATTTTCCTTTTGCATTGTCTTATCCCAAAAAGAATTTATTTCTCTATTTTATTTTCATCTTATATTATTTCTATTCTTGCATTTCTTCCTCTGTTTTTTTCTCCAAGCGTATTTATTTCTATGTATATTTTTTTACATTTACATGTACGCATTTCTGCCTTATTATATAAATGAGGGGGAAATTGTAAGATTGTTTCCCTATTAATAGTGTTTTATATTCCTTAATGTTCTTTTCAGTATAATAATGGCTCAATGGCATATGTTATGAGTCAGCATTCAGTAGTTGTCTGTTAAAGGGTGAAGGCTGCAGAAGTTCGTGATTATCTTCAGAGACAGCAGGGGCTGAGTAGCAGACAAAATAAGAAAGTCCATTCAGGGTCACACACACACACTTTGGGGACAGCTGCTTACACTCTGGTAGACTAAAAAAAGAGTAAAGGTAAATGTAGAACCAGTTTGAACCAAGTTTTGTGAGTGCAGCAAAAGAGGATATAATGATAATTTTAGGGAAATAGATTCAGACTGTTAGGAAAATTCCTCCTAACAAAAGCACGACAAACGTAAACCTTTCAACACAATAAAGAACACACAACATTATCTCATGTACACAATTTTATTTGCAAGGAGTGTTATTGTTGCATGTAGCGGAGAAGGTGAGGACCCACTCACAGACAGAGGAGGCAGGTTGGTGCAGGTAAAAAGGTTTTATTTTCTCAGCACTCAGGGGCAGTGACACACACAGTACAGGGGATGAAACCAAACAAGGATCTGACCAAGACAACTGTAAACCAGGGGACATATATATACAAAGGGAGTAATTGAAAACAGGTGAAGTGGATGAGAAATCAGACCAGGTGAGTAAACGAACTAGGGACAGAGACTACAGAGTGCATGAGGGAAACAGGACAACTAAACTTTTCTTGGCTATTTTTTTCCTTCGTCTTGCGGGCAAAGAGTATAGATGGTCCTCCGTTTCAATGTAAGCTGGCTTGTTTGCACCACCCCCGCTCCCTCCCCTTCCCCCCAAAACAGCGGGTAAACGGGTGAAACTCGCAGGTAAAACGCATAAGGCTAACGCAGTTTGCCTCCTTTCGGCTACTGTATTCAAAGCGATGCAACATGGCACCCTCCAATTGGGTGTGCCACCACCTATGTATTTATAAACATCTAATTCTAAGCTACGAGAACGCTTTTATTTTGATGGGACTGTGATTAGACTATGGTAAAATACATGTTAATGAAAGCCATACTTGATTTTTGATAACAAATAAACAAATAAGCTGCACACTGTGCCTTTAATGGTTATTTATTTGTCTAATCAATACAGCTTTCATTGTCCAGCACCAGTTTGTAGCATCATCTCCTCGTTTTTGTCATGTATGTTTCGGCTTTACATCACTCAGCAGCGCCATCCATTCAACCATCTTTCCGTCCATTCAATTATTTAATTAAAAAAAAGACAAAAAATCCAGAAAAAAATGTTTTTAATATCTTCATTATGATTTTGGTGTTTTGACTATGGTACACTATGAAAGTTTTGCTTTCTAATTACATCATTTTTTTGTGTACATGTTTTTTTTTTTTTTTAACATTGTCAGATCATTTTGCATGAAACCTGACCCCTGACTCTTGAATTGTTTCATATACATGATTTAAAAGATAATTTCATCTTCTTGTTAATTAATTCACCACTAATATTGGTAACAACAAGAAGTATAGTTGGATGCTGAACAACCAATGAGGCACTTGCATTGAAGGGGTTCCCAATTAAGACATTCTTACTTGACTGAATGAACATTATCCATAGTTATCAGCCATTGGTATGGAACATTGGACTGTTAAAATTGATCTATATTACTGATAAGCAGCATTAATAGAGGAAGACTCCTCATCTCGTTTGACTGGAGTCCAGTCTGCCGGATGACCACAAATCCTCAGCATTACGCCGCATTTTCAGGAAAAATGACATAAAATAAACAAAATTAAACTATGACTATTCCAATGGATCCTAAACAAATTACTGAATAGAAAAACTAAACAGTCTTTTCACAACATATTCTTGTACTTGTAAAAACAATTTCTTTTATTTTTTTCTTAAACTGAATGTTTCTTTCTTTTTCTTTTTTTTTTTTGTAGTTATTCCTGAGTTTTTTTTTACAAGATGCTTTTCATACTTGTTCTGACTCTTTAAAATGGTCAGGTTTAATCTTTCCTGCAAATTGTATCCCATTTAGCATTAAAAACATCTTCTGTAAGTGGTTAGCAGTGTTGTGCAAGTTCCTGCTTTCATAAACTTACACAACAATGCTGAGTTCACTTCATTTCAGTTGTTTTAAGTTAGAACTGTGAATGAAAGATTGAACTAGAGAAACCTGTAACTAACCAACTAATCTGTTGCTGGGAAGTCATACCCCTGAAAGCTGCAGGTAGTGTGATCTGGGTTGTTTGGGTCTCAGGGGGTCTTGAACTTTCCTAATGGCTTTTTTGTTTGTTTTTTTGTTTTAAATGACTTGCCGATATCCTCTCAAAATGGATGGATGCTTTAACTCCACATATATCCTCAAATTAGAAGTCCATAAGGCTGATGTTCTGACTTCCTTTTTAGGTGCAGGCTGACAAAACTTGCATAGAAAAGTTATACTCTCACTGTTTGAATCTTCTGAAGAAAGCACAATAATTTTTGTCTGTAACTCTACCAAATCACTGAACTTAAGTGTATTTAACTTCCAAAGTAGCACACTTGTGTGTTTCTGATATCCCCTTAGGACTGATATTCACCATTTTTATCTCCTGTCTCTTTTTAGACAATCTGTTGAAAGCCAGTGCTATAAGAAGTGTTCGCTCCGCTCCTGGTTCAAGTTCCTGGTTCTGCTTTGTCTCCTGGTCTTCATCTTGTGTTTTGACTTTTCCGACGGCTCTTTGTCATGGTGGGAGAGTTTTCCACTGCACAGACAATACAAATTGTTTTTCAATAAGTCTCATCAAGTTAATGTAACTTTTAAAGTTAACCCAAAGCACAAAGTTATGCTTCATGAAATCTACAAAACCAGAGACCCTCCTATTGTGCGACCTCAAGGTATCCAGTACCACCAAGCCCATCCACGCAACTTTCGTTTTATTATGGATAACCCAGGGGTTTGCCAAAAAGAAACCCCTTTCCTGGTCCTGATGGTTCCAGTAGAGCCAAGGAACGTTCAAGCTCGGGATACAATCCGGCAGACATGGGGCAATG
>JBAMHW010000004.1:21126590-21136725 GCA_037177495.1 Rhadinocentrus ornatus
ATATATCTGAAATGATTAACAAGAATGACAACAATTCTTGCAACTCATTTCAAATTTACTATGAGCTGTACAAATACAGGCATATTTTTAAAGTATTTTGAGTTCTTTGTTGTTATAAAAGCCTATTAATAGAAATTTTCATTAATTTATACTGTCGAAGCATTATACCTTAATACTTGGATGGGGTCATTTACACTGTTGTAGCATCCTACTGTACAAGGTAGCACATTTTTATGAGGTAATTTACAGTGTCGGATCATTCTACCTTCATAAATATATAGGTAGCGTACTCTGATTTCATGTGAAATAAAATGAAGTTTTATTCATTTATATGCATATTTATAGAAATCGGGAGATTTTTTTAGAAAACATGGCATGTCATATCATTTCTATGCTAAAGACTGCCAAATCTACATGCCAATCTCCAAAAACAGCCACTGCCCCCCTGAAACCTTTCCCCCTTTCCACAAAGGCATTTCGTAATTACCTTGACTGTTTTTCATGATGCCATTCTTTAGTTTGTCCAGGAACAGGATGTCCACTTGTGAAACTGTTTTCCCATCCTCCTTGGCCTTCTTGAAATCGGACTCAAAAACGCGAACGGCGTCTGCTGGGATGACTGGAGGTAGTTCTCTAACAGCAGCCCGGAAACACTGTTTTACCACTCTTGAGGTGTCATGGTGTGTTAGAGCACCCCACAATGTTCCATCCTAAGTCAGTTAAAACAGCATAAGGTTCATAATAACCACCTGGTATTGCCTGTCATGGAGCCATTGCTCTTGAACAGTTATACCCTATTAAAAGACCAACCTTGCACTCTTTCAGTGGTGGAATCTCATTAACAAAGGCGGAGAGATGAACCCATTGTTTAGCTGTTTCGTTTGTCGGAATGTTGGTGCGGTTCACTGGTGTACAATCCTTGGTATAGGTCGGAGGAAGGTCAATGAGGAGGGATGTGCTGTAACCTCGTAAACAAAGTCCTGAGACTCTTTCACTTCTTATGACCGTGTCACGCCCAATCATTGTGGTTAACCTCAGTTTAACTGGACAGGAGTCCGCCCTTAAGAAACTGCTTACTTCCTGGTCGATGAACGTGGTATCACTTTGCATATCCAACAGGGCGTAGGCAAGTTTTTTCGTTCGTGTCTTTCATGACACCCACACTGGCACAATCATTGAAGTTGTAGTTTATGGTCCATCTCCAGCAGCAGAAACTGACATTGAAGTTGCGGCAGCGTCTGTCCCATTCGCTCTGTCTAGTGAAGGGTATTCCTGAGGTTTGGTATTTTCCTTTATTACATAGTTGTCATCGTGTAGACAAGTAGGATGTCTACCTTTGCATGTGTTACAGGAATGTCTACAGCGGCAGTCTTTTGCACTATGACCAGGTTTAGTACAGCCATAGCAAAGCTTATTTTTTCTCACATAGTCTCGTCGCTCCTCCAGTGTTTTGTCCATAAACTTTGGACAGCCATGACGCCTGTGTTGACTGTCTTGGCAGAACGCACAGAGGAGATTCACTTTCCCTTTAATTGGCTTTTGTGTGTCACTGTTGACTTTACTTTGAGTACTAAATGCACTTGCCTTGTTCTTCTCAGGGTTCCTACTATTTTCCTTTCCTGAGCTGGACTTAGAGGTATGAAGAGCATAAAATGAGGTGATCGGATTGCACGCAATCTCTGCCTCAATTGGGGAACTCTTGACTTTTGTTCAGTGCTTCTGTAGCTTTTCGGTTTCAATATGACGCTACCCAATCTGGAAGCTTTTGGACCAGCTTTCTATTTTCTTCACAGTCATTAGGTATCGCAAGCCCCTTCACATGCAACATTGCATTTGACAGCCATTCAGGAAGTCTGAAAAGTCTCTAAGTCCCATGGCATCCTTTAAATGGATTTTCTGCTTGTAGCTGGGGAGGCCTGGTGGCTTTCTTCGGTACTGCTAGAGGAAGAGGAACTTACTTCATGTTCTGTCTCCACGCTGTAGACTTGTAGCCTGGTTTGAGCTGCTTTAACATCGTTCTCTGCCTGTAAGCGTTCAAGTTCGAGCTTCTCCACTTCAAGCTGCTTTCTTTGTTGCTCTTCTAAATGTTGTATTTTCTCTCTTTGCTTCTTTTCTTTCAACATAGCTTTATACTCAGCCTCTTTTACTGCCAAGTCTGCCGCAGCATCCACACGTTTGTTTATCAGTGTGCTGCTGTGATGACTGGAGACCGACTTATGACTTATTCTTGAAACAGTGAATCCGTAGATGGAGCGAGCCTAGCTTCTTTTAAGTAGCTCCTTGAGAGTATGTTGTGCATGCTCTGCATCGAAATATCCATCGATGCCTGTTAGCCTCTCATAAGCAATTTTCTTGATATCTGTTGTGACTGCCTCACACGCGTTGACACTTCGTCTTAATTCAGTTGACATTGGGATGCGATGTCTCATTTTAAGATAGCTGTTCATCACTGCGTTTTTCTTCCTTTCTAGAGTTTCAACCAGAAATAACAGGTCACTTTCACTGAGGTCCGTCTTGAGCCACTCTCTTTACTCACGGGCTTGAATCTGCCACCTTTCGTACGCTGAGATGAGCTTTCTATCCTTTTTCTGTACATCTTCTTTTACCACCTCAAGCATTTTTGGAGTTGGATTTTTTGGCCGGGTTGAGCACTGGAGGACCTTTTCTCTGCCCTCTGGAGGTTGATTTTGAAACCTTTTAAAGTTTCTTGTAGTTGACTTTGGAGGCTATTCAAAATTTCCTCTTTGATTTTAATTTCCTTCTCTATTTGATCAGTTTCACAAGTATCTTGCGTTTCTGTAAGAGCATCCTTTTAGCCTTTGTATCTTATGCTGTAACGTAGTTATCTGCCCTCTGGAGGTTGATTTTGAAACCTTTTAAAGTTTCTTGTAGTTGACTTTGGAGGCTATTCAAAATTTCCTCTTTGATTTTAATTTCCTTCTCTATTTGATCAGTTTCACAAGTATCTTGCGTTTCTGTAAGAGCATCCTTTTAGCCTTTGTATCTTATGCTGTAACGTAGTTATCTGATTTTCTATCTCTGTTTGTGAAAGAGGGTTATCTTTATCTGTCATTTAAAATTCTGGCTTAACAACTCAAAGGAAATATATAGTTTTTTCTTACTTTTTAAACTTTGCAGAGAGAGGAGCAGAGAATATTATTATTAAGACTGCACTGAGCGACCTCAAACCTACACAACATGTTGACTAAAGACTGCTACAATATCAAATACAACAAAGAGAAAAAAGAAAGAAAAGGAATGTACATATACATTGATCAGCACCGCCGGAGTAAAATCTCTGATTAATCAAGTGTGTTTTTTTCTTTTCTTTTTGGCGTATAGTAATGAACAATAAAGATATAGAAATGCAACAATACAACGACTTGTAATGTTTTCCTCCTCATTTTACCTTTTCAGTGAGAATAATCTAGTCTGTTCTGAGCTTGAACGAGGGCATTGAAATCTGGCTGAATGTCTGAGGTGGCGATGCGTAGGACAGCTGAGAGGTGGTCATCAGTGATGAAGGATCAGTGTTTGGATTTGTTGAATTTCATCACTGAGAATGTCTGTTCACATACATAAGTAGATCCAAAGAGGACCAGAATCCTCTGAAAAGGCCTCCTCAGGTGTGGAAAGTTCTGTTCTTTGAGCAGCATCAACAACATAGTTCATCTTTAACACCGTCTTACGCAACACTTCCTGATGCATAATACAATGCAAGCATGTCAATTTCTGCACAGTGTTAATTTCTGCCTCTTTATCCTGCGTTCTCTTTAAAAGACCAACATTTTCCCTGGACAACCATCTGTTGTCACACCTGCCAGATTGTCCCATTTCAGTCCCAACTTGTCCAAACATGCATTCTGTGAATAACTCCTGACTAGTGGTTGTCACTTTCATTGACTGAATGGCTGCCAGCTCCTCTGTGACTGGAAAGTCTGCAGTTATTCTACGTAAGAAGATGAGAAGCTGGTGGTGTCACACATATTGCAGCTCTCATCCAAAGCCTGAGAAGAACAGACAAAGTCTGCAGCTCTGTTTTTCAGCTAAAGCTCCAAGTTTCCAGTGATGTCCTCAGCCCGCCTCGTCACAGTGGGTCGGGAGAGTGAGACGTTCTCAAACGCGTCCTGTTTCTCCTTTTTCTCCGGGCATATCAGTTCAACAGAGTCCATATAGCATAGATATTTTTATAACCTATGTTGTAATTTATGATTGGCCTTTACGCGGGCTGGACAGATATGCACAAAGGGTCGGATGTGGCCTGCTGGCCGTAATATGCCCAGGTCTGCTTTAGAGGATAGTGTTGTCTTTTTATAGTCTTATTTAAATCTTGTGGATCCAAGCATATTTGGATTTTGTGTGGTTTCACTACAGTCACCATGCTGCTCACCCAATCTGTGGGCACAGTTTGTCTTTCTATGACACCAAGACTTTCCATTCGTTTCAGTTCTTTCTCAATACTTTCTTTTAAAGCGACTGGAACCGGATGTATCACTGATGAAACTTCAGGATCTACTTGAATATGGTGACTTCCAGGAACACAGCCTAGTCCTGTAAACAGATCCTCATATTCACATATGATATCTGTCTGCATTCTTCTTGTCACCACATGAATCCTTTTTACCATCCCCAGCTCAACAGTAGACTCGCTTCCCAATATCCCTTTTACATCTTGTTTTGACACTTAAAACGTTATTTCATACTCTATGTCTTTGTATGGGCACTTGATGGTTTTCTGTCCCAATGGCTTTTCTTCCTGTCCAAAAAACACCCACTAGCTTGAAGTTTGACTTCACTCAGTTTCAGCATTTCTAATTCGCTCTTAGATATGACGTTGCATTTAGCACCTGTATCTATCATCACATCATTTGCTGGTTGTTTATGTTCACAGCTTCTTTCTAGACCTCTCGGCCACTTTTTGCATCCACTCTATTCACATGTTTGTCTTCTGTTCTAACATGTACAGTCCCTATGAACATGTCATTATCATCATTACTTGTGTCACATTCTACACCTTGTACTTTCCAGCGGTTATCTGTCTGTCCGCGACTCATGCACATTTTGGCGTAGTGATTTTTACGGTGAGATTTGTTGCAGGTTTGACCATATGCTGGGCAATGTCTTGCTTCATGTTTATATCCGCATCTTCCACTATGAGGTGCCAAGTGTAAAAATGTAGTATAAAAGTTGTAGCTGATGCATTTTCATTATTTATCTGACTTTTCTCACATTTAGCACATTTTCCCCACATTTTCCTACATTTAACCTAACTGTTAACCATATTTTTAAGGGTCAAACAAAACATCTTAATATAAATGTTAAATCTAAATCTAAATGTCTAATCTAAATCTAAAAGTTATATGTTATATCTAATTGTTAAATCTTATGTTTAAATCCTAAATAATATATCTGAATCTTGAATCTTAAATCTAAAAGTTAAATCTTATATCTAAATCTAAATGTTTTACCTAAATATTTCGAATAAATGCCAATTAACCCAGCCTCTCTACACTAGTAGGGTGTGTGCGTTACCCTACTAGCTTATTGGTTGAGGTTAAAAGAGGCGGGGTTAATTATCATATATTCAAAACATTTCGGTTAAACATTTAGATTTAGATATAAGATTTAGCATTTAGATATAAGATTTAACTTTTAGATTTAAGATTCAAGATTTAAATATAACATTTTGATTTAGATTTAGACCCCATATTCCACAATCTGCATGTGATTTCTTCATCTTTGTTTGTGGCTTGTCTTTCCTTTGCTTGTGTTGCTTATGTATTTTTTGCACTTGCACATCATTTTTTTCATGTAGCTTTTTAAGCTGGCTCCGGCTTATTTCTGCTGCACAGCAAATATTCGCAGCTCGTCAAAGCGTTAGCTCGGGCTGTCTTAGCAATCTGCCTCGGATTTGATCATTTGTAATACCACATACAACTCTGTCTCTGATCAGTGACTCTGTTAAATCTCCAAATTCACAGTCTTTTGCTTTATTCTTAAGATCTGTGACATAGGCATCAATGGATGCATTGCGTTGTACTCTGGTATTAAACAAATGTCTCTAGTACGTCATGTTTTTTCGTGGTTCACAGTACCTTCTGAAAAGCTCTTTTAAACCTTCCAGTCCATTAAAATCTTAATCAAACTCAAATGTATTGAATACTTTGAGGGCGTCGTCTCCTGCGACGTGAAGAAATGTGGCACATTGTAGTTTTTCCGACTTTTCGGCAATTCCACTAGCAATGAGGTAAATCTCAAATTTTTTAATCCACACCCTCCAACTTTCTGCGAGATTGCCTTCTAAATTTAATGGCCCCTTTTGGTTTTTGGTGGTTCATCTTTCTCTTTCTGATTTTTTTTAGAGAACTTCTGAACCAACTTTATTGCCTACTGCAAGTGCCTAACAAACAACATATATGTGTTACAGAATCATCTACTGGTGACCTCCAGTACTGCACAGATACATGACACAATAGCTAGGGTATGCCTAATGACCAAGTTGCAAGGCGTCCTGGGGCTGCATCTTTGTCTTCAAAATAAAAGCATTTAAAACACAATAATGCCACAATAAGTTATTGCACCCAAACAAAACAAACATGGGTCATTTACAACACCCATACTCAACTGCCTAAATGCAATTAAGGTTTGGTTGGCCCAAAATATCTTAAAACTGAACGAAGGAAAGAATGAAATAATGCTGTTTTGAAATGCCCTCTTTGACATGGGATCCCTCCAAAGTTATGTTCGTCCCAAAGTCAACAGCCTTAGTATCACCATGGACAGTGATTTTATCTAAAGGGAAATTTTATTTTATTTTTTAATCTATTTGAACAGGCTGTGCACGATTTTATTTCTTCTGATCAGGACTACTGCAACGATTTAGGGGACAGGGCCTTCTCTATAGTCGGCCCCAGACTCTGGAACGCTCTGCCCCACCTATCTGTTCTCACAGTCGAGAGCTTTAAGTCTCTTTTAAAGACCCACTTTTATTCTCTGGCTCTTAACACTGTGTGAGTTGTCTGGTCCTCTGTGTATTTTTATTTTATCTTTTCATTTGTGTTTATTGTTTTAATAGTTATTAATTGGCTGTCAACTGATCACCACCTGGTGGTGGTTTGGTTCAGATGGTGGGGGAGGATGCCGGTCAGGCCTGGCAGACCTAAGCAATTTGTGAGGGTCTGCTGGGAACGTTGGTGGAGTCCCTTGTCAGAAAGAGTTTCAACTCCCATCCACGGCAGAGCTTCAACCATGTCCCGGGTGAGGCAGGGGACATTGAGCTGGGATCCCCCTGGATGAGCTGGTGTATGTGGCTGGGGAGAGGGAAGTCTGGGTTTCCCTGGTTTGGCAGCAGCCCCCACAACCCGACTCCGGATAATTGGCAGAAAATGGATGGATAGTTATTAATTAATTCATTTATTTATTTTATCTTTTTATTTTATTTTTATGTCTTTTATTAATCAATATTGTTGATGCTGATGTGCAGTACTTTGGAGACATGTGTTTGTTTTTAATGTGCTTTATAAATAAAGTGGAAATAAAAATAAATAAAGTGGAAACCAAAATCCTATCAGATTACCTTTAAACAACTGGCCCGGAAATCTGATCGCTTGCTTCTTATTCCATTTCAGACATTCCCTGAAAATATAATTAAAATCCATATAATAACTTTTGAGTTATGTTGCTAACAGACAAACAGTGCTGCTAAAAACATACCCTCTATTATTTAATTCGTTCCTCATTATTTTGACAAAACATTACGGTGTCAACACAGCACCTTTTTTTTTTTTTTTTTTTTTTTTGTCGGATCCGTGAAATTCTATTTGTTCACAAACAACTTCCTGTACTAGAAGTCAGAATTCTATTCCATCGTTTGTTTTGACCAAAAGTAAAAGTTTGCAAAACGACTTTAACACATTTCATTTCTACCCTCAGAGAATCTTCGTTTAATGTCACTAGACGGGGTTCACACGCACTTTTAAGTCACCTCCCTATCGGAGTAACCCCCCCCCCCTCTCTCTCTCTTTCTTTCTCTCCCCCGTGGGCCGAAGTTGAGGCTTGGTACATTTGAAACGTGAAAGTTGTCGTTTAAATTCATATTGATTCCCTTAAATAGAGGATCAGATCGTAGCTTTCATGGCAGAAACGGGCAAATAGGGAATAATTAAAGAACAAGGAAGCGCAGGTCGTGGTAGTCATGAGGAATCAAACGACAGGATCAGGTGGAAATGGACTAAAAAGGTAAGGATTTTAAATAATAAGTAATAAAAACTAACATAAATAACTCCTGCAATCAAGCAAAAACAAAATAAATAGCCTGTTGTTTGAATAAAATTCAGAATCACGCAAAGGACGCATCTTAGCCCACCCTAAAGTTGACTTTGAGTTCCTATTATTGTCTTGTATTTGCTGCCGTTGTAGTATTTGATGTAGGTAATATCGCCGAGCATGACTATTCTTTACCTTGGTTAAATTAGGTTGGTTGCATTTGTGTTCTCAGTGTGTGTCAAGGGGACGATGAGGATGTGCAGTAATACTCGTGTTACCGTTACTTATTTTCACCTGAAGAAAATTCCACAATGTTGTGAAAATGTTTCTTTCCCTTTCAATTATACCGCATAATATTCGCTAATTGTGCCAGAGCGCACTTATAAATAAAATAACACCCAACTATATATATATGTATATATATATGTATTGTTGTTTAACAATTAAAAATTCTAAGAAAGTGTTTTGGCATATACTTATTTATCATAAAGGAAACATGTTTTAAACCGAACAGAAACTAAACATAAAATTGGGAGTGTGTGTTTATTGCAAAAAGCTATAGCCTATGCGTGAATTGGATTTAAAACAATGTGCCTTGGTGTTCTTATAGTTAAGCGGCATACTGTGGTGAAGATCGTGTTCTAACTACATAAAAATAGCTGCAAATATAAAAGGAAGACAATCAGTAGGTCCAAGAAGGAAGAGGGTGGAGTGAAGAATCACACTCTTTCTTTCATGACAGAAGTCAGTTTGGAAACCTCTTTTTTGTCAGTTACGTAAATGCGTCAAGCGTTCATGTCTGCAGTATTTCTTTTTTAAAGTATGTGTGGTGGTGGAGGGAGGGGCAGCTGTTGCGATTTACTTCAATGTCAGGGTGAGTTTCAACATGTTTTAGGGACTGTTGCTGCATGTAAAAAGTAGTCCACATTAAACTCAGCAAATCAACAATGTTCTCCCTTGAAAAACAGACTAAATGAAAATATTAATTACTTTACGATACAATCTGTTAAATTATTTGTAAGATAAATAGCTTAAACAGGTGTCCAGACGTGAGTGAAAAAATTGCAAAACAGTTAACTTTATGAAATAAGCATATTTATTGTACCAAACTGTCTTAAATGAGGGCATCTGCAACGTGTCATTTCTGTAGAATGCTCATGATTGAAGGCAAGTTACTTAACTACTCAGTTATAACCACATATGTATTGATATTATTCTGGGCTTTTTAGTTGGTAAGGAAAAAAAAAAGGAAAAAAAAGAAGAAGAAAAAGTAAAGAGGAACACAACACGGTTTATTTCTGCAAAAAGTTACAAGCACAGTCACACTAGTTGCCTAAAAAACTGTTGATTACAGGTAGTGTTGAGAAAACATGCTCCAATATGCTTTCACTGTTCCATCTTGGCATCTTGATCATCATTCCATCATTGTACTCCAGCAAGCTTCCACATGCCTCATTCTCTGAAGCTCTTGGGCAGTATACATATAGTGCAATATGCTTTAAATTGTCCAATCTTCACTGGAACAGTGCACATACTAAATTGACAGCTTAACATAATGATTTTGCAAAAGTTTGCAAGAGTAGCTATTTTCTTAATTAAGCCACAGTTTACAAATACATAAATAAATAAATAAAAAATGCAGCATAGCACGTTTTTTTGCACATTTCATGTACAAGACTATATTGTGCTTTCCTTAAAAATTACAGCTGGTGCAGGAAACATTAAAAAGTACATGCAAAGCAAACTTAAAAAAAATAACAAAACAAATAAAAATTAAATAAAATAAATAGATCAAATGTCAGTCAGTCAGTCAGTCATTTTCTGTACCGCTTGTTCCCATTAGGGGTCGCGGGGTGAGCTGGAGCCTATC
>JBAMHW010000004.1:21147116-21158564 GCA_037177495.1 Rhadinocentrus ornatus
TACCCACCATACGCTCTGGGAATGGGATATATCTTTTCCAATGATCTTCCAGAGAAATTTGTAGAGGTCTCAAAAACAATAACACCTTTTAACATAGAGGATGCTTATATTGGAATGTGCATGAAGAAGATTGGACTTTCACCTACATCTCCACCCAATCCTTCCCAGTTCAAGACTTATAACACAAGGTACAACCGCTGTGAATACTCGCAGATAATCACTTACATTCTTGGATCTCCACAAGAGTTGATGAACTATTGGACAGATTTTAAAAAGCCTGGACCACATTGTTAGAATGATATATGATAAAGAAGCAGTAAGAAATTATCCTGTTTTTTTTTTTTTTTTTTTTTTTTTTTTTTTTAATTTTACTTTAAATGGCCTTACAGGATTACTAGATTTGAATGTAATAAAAATGCATCTTTTTAAAAATTTGTATTTAAATTTTTTTTTTATTTCAGGAGCAAAATGTGAATTGTAACATGATTATGAGGAGCTAGTGACTACTACTGGAATGTTTTATTGTTTGAGGGATGGTATGATGAAATGACAGATTAGCTGGTGGACTTGGGCTTTGTCAGCATTAATGAGGGCTTTGATCCAGTCTGTTGTGGTGAGCTAAACCAAAAGCCAAAGCTTTCAGTTTACTGGTCAATGAGATTTGAGTATGGACTGAAAGAATGAAATGGCAGATCCAATCAACTGAAATGACCTTCCTTCAGAGGGCTCAGCCTGAGAGACTGAGTGAGGAGCTCATACATTCAGATGGAGCTTGGAGTAGAGCTGCTGCTCATCTGTATGGGAAGGACTGAGCTGAGGCGATTCAGGCATCTATAGGATTTCCCTGGTTGCCTCCTCATGAAGGTTGTCTTAGCACATCTCACTGGGAGGAGACCCTGTGACAGACCCAGGACCTGCTGGTAGGAATGATTATTTTTTCTGGTCTGATAAAGCTTTGGATTCCCCAAGGAAGAGCAGGAGAGTGTTGCTGGGGAGAGAGATTCTTCCTGAACTTGTTGGTTCCACAACCCAACCTCGGATAAGTGGCAGGAGATGAATGGATGAATGTTGTACAATCATAACAAAATTGCAAATTGTCTATACAAATTTTTTAGGCACTAAATCTTTGAATACTCTGAAAGCAAGAGGTGAGGTGATCAGTTCTTTTAGTTTTAGTTTTAGTTTTTTTTTTATTTTGAGTGATTTTGTATTGCACTCAACATCTGCACATCATTTTTTTTATGTTGCTCCTCATCCACTACTGATCAGAAGGCGAAGAAAAGGCAATAACGTGCTAAAGATTTGAGAGAATATTTTGCATTTTGTATGCTAAGCACTGTGTAAAAAAGTATATATTTATTTACACACAAAAAAAGGTTATTTAGATGTCATGCATCTATATTACTTTGGCAGGCTTCGGTGTGACAAAAAAAACAAACCTTTGGAAGCACTTTCTACTTTCTAAAGGTCCATTCTGCCTATCTACACATTGTGACGTTAAATTGTGAATGTCAACTGAGGGGAAGACTAAATAAAAGATTAGTGAAGATAAAACAGTTAAGAAAACACAAAGATTTTCTTTAAAGAACTAATGTTTGATATTTGACTTAGTATGGCTTACATACCTGAAATTAAATTACGTACTCTGCTTCTCTTATCAGACTTAGAATAGCACAGGCCAAACAACACAGAGTGTGGTATAATCACATGTTTATAATGTCTGGTAGGCTTTCTGTTGTCGGGAAACATCTGCCTTTTCCTGGAATGACCACCTCCAAAGAGAACACATGATACATACAAGCATGCATATGTTAAGATGTTTAATTATGCTCACACTTACTTCTAGTGCAAGGCTAAAATTAGAGTGGTCAAAAAATATATTATGGAATTACTTACGGGAAAATATTTTGGAAATTGGTGTGCTGCTAATACTGAGCATAGTGCGACATCTAGAGGCGGGGAAAGATTATTACAGTAGAGACATGGTGCTATTCAATCTTTAAAATCGACCCATACCACCGGTATCTTTTAATAAACAGCGAGCAACTTAAATAGCTCTTTTTTACAATCAAAAAGTTATTATCAACCATTGTAGTAATATTAGCAAAATTGTAGGACCAACAAATTATTCCTATTTTAGTAATCTTTTAAGTTTCAAGGATGTGCCAGGAAATAAAGGGATTTGTAGTATAAAAACATACAAAATAATTGGATGCATGTTTATCTCCATAATCAAATACAGCAATGGTTTAACGATAATTTGATTCTTCGTTACCGTTTTTGTGAGAATCGGCTACATAAGATGTGACAAATCTTTACACTTGAAGAAGTTAATCGTTTTATTGGGCTATTTCCTTCTTTAGAAGAGTTTTTCTCCATTTTTATGTAAAAATTTTTTTAGTTAAAACTAGACTTTGTTAGTTTAAAGGTCGTGGATTGCTTGATTACAAATATGATGATTGGAAAGTTTAAATGATGAAAGTGTACTACTTTCTATAGTATATTTATGTAAATGAGACAATTCAAATTACCCCTTCAAATTATGCTACAGCATCAGCTGACAAAAGTTTCCCAAGTAGATCTAGTTTAGGACGGAGTTGAGGGTGGCATGGGCGTGTCAACACGTAGCTGTACGTCGCGCGTTGTGCGCATGCGCATAAGGCACAGTAGCGCCTCTCGATAGGTAGGATGAAATGCGCAGAAACATAAGCTCAAATGAGTTTATCTGTCTCACAGAAAAGTCATTAGAGAGAAGAGGTGCCTTCGAACCGGTAGAAAAGAAGACATAGGTAAGTGAGGGGAAAGTAAAATGTTCCCATCCCGCGTGTCTGCAGCTCAACCTTCACGACTCTGTTTGGCCACTTAGCTGTTTGGTAAACAAAATTTTACTTTGCCGAATTATTTTCTCACTGACATTACAGGAAACGCCGCATCAAAGCGCCGGTTTGCAGCTCATAATGAACGTAAATGTCTTCTTTTTGTAAATTTTATTTGACTTTAAAAACAAAACAAAAACAAACAAAAAACAATTAAAACACGCTACTGTGACGCGGAGAGTTTTTAAATGGGCCTAATCCTTTTTGTGGTTTCATTATCGACTTTACTTCCGCTGTCAAGATCAGCTCCATGGTGGTAAAGTTTCACTGGGCTCACTTTCACAAGTTTGTGTTTGCGCGTCTGCGCCGTCGCTGGTGTCTGTAGCGGTGTTCGTAGCTTGTGCTGTTGCTCAACATTCTGATGGGCACATGTGAGACAGCAGCATCGCGCAGCTTCTGCAAATCTATTTGCAAGAGATGGATCGGAGGCGCCAGTGTGCTCTGAACCGTGATCGGCAGTGGCGTACACATATAATCTGGAGGTCAGGTGCTCAGTGAACAACCTTGTGCTTGGGCTCCACCGGCTGCCTTATTATAGCAGTTAGATTAAAAAAAAGGTAAAATAAAAAAATGGCACGTTTTACGTAATTTTAATTGTATTTAAATAATTATAGCATTTTATTCAAAACTAGCAACCGCAGAATGTGATATCAAGTACAACCGATCAATAAACATTGTATCATTATAAATAATGCTGTAATAAAACAAATAACCATTAGAAATAACACATTTTAGCACAATATTTAAACAGAAACTGTAATTCAGACTTGAGACTTCAATTGGAATCTTAACATAAAGACTTGAGTAGCATTATAATTCTGTGCTTCAACGGAACATCCTCCTCAGTGTAGTCCTGGCACCAGGAGGAAGTGGCCCGCGGGCAGTTGATTGTTGTGGTTGGGCCCCATTTATTAAATGAATTTTAAAATTTGTGTCTTCCACTTACTCAAATTAAGATGTAGTGTTTTTGTTCTTTTAATGACAAAAAAATTATATCGATCGATAGATTGTTGCTTTCCTTTATGTTAAATTTGAATTAAAAAGTAGATATATAAGTTGAGTCTAATTTTTTCCTCAAATATTTGGTTTAAAAAAAAAAAAAATTCCCCGTCACTCTATAGAAGAGCCCAGCCACCCTCCACAGGCTGTCCTTGGTCATCCAGGAAGACGTAGAGTAGACCTGTGCTCCTCCACATTGAGAAGAGCCAGATGAGGTGGCTTTAGCATCTGGTTAGGATTCCTCCCTGGTGAGGTGTTGCAGACATGTCCCACAGGGAGGAGGCCCACGGGAAGCCCCAGAACAAGCTGAAGGGACTACATATCTCAGATGGCCTGGGAAAGCCTTGGTATCCCACCAGATATACTGGAAGAAGTCACTAGGAAAGGGATGTCCGGGCTTCACTGTGTAAGCTGCTGCCCGTATGACCTGACCTCATATAAACAGGAGTGAATAGATAATTAAAAAATATGTATTGGCAAAGATGTCTGTGCTGACAAAATGTGTTTGTCTTAAAACGTGAATTGATTTTGCATTTACTCTACTATGGCATTCTTTATGCCTAATAACATACTACCATTTTAATAAGCTTTCAGTGTAATGTATTCTTGTTTCACATGTTCTGTTTTCATAAGACTTCACATCCATCTGAATTTAATGTTTTATTTTTATTTTCTTTGTACAGTGTGTGGTTTTTCACAAGGTTTTCTGGAGACTCTACTGTCTGTGAAGACACAGGTATGTAAACTGTGGAATACGCATCTACTGCTGGGTCCAGAGATATTTTGACACTAAGATAAGTTATGTCATTTTTGTAGTCTACTATTACACGCTATTGTTATTTAATGGATAAAGATTTAAAAAAGCAAAATCTCAATTTTTAAATTTGAAGTTGTTCACATACAAAGTAGACAGATTTTTTTATTTAAATAGCCATTATTAAAATTACATTTTTCTTGGGGTCCAGAGTCCGCAAATGCATTTGACTCCTTGCCCCAGAGGTAGGGTATACCCTGGTATAGCAGCTAGGATAGGCACTAGCCCCATGCCACAAACCTGAACTGGATGAAGTGGGTGTAGAACTTGGTATCAGTGGAAAAGGTGAAAAAAAAAAAACTACCGGTACCTATAATAGCGAAAGAAACCTCTTGCATGCTGACTTGTTTGAGAGTGTTTGTCACATGACATGATTTTTAATGAAAGTTTCACCTTAAAATGAAGATAATTGTGCAAATATTGACAAGAAGTGACCTTAAGGCCTCTTTATGTCATAGAAGTCATCTGTGTGTACTTTGATATTCTGATGTGTTTGTCCTAAATTGGATTGATAAATCTCCACTGACGCCTCCTTTGAGTGCACATTATGGGTTCACAACAGTTTCCAAGTACAAATGCTGTCCTTATTATCAATTCTTATGACAGATTAATGGGAATGACCTACTTCTCTTAAAACCTTAACTTTTGAGTCTGAACTATAAGTTAAAATTTCATTATATAAAATAGTAAAAATTGTGAGTAAATTATTTCCTGATCTAATTTGTCCTGTATGTTTGTGCATGTAAAAAGAGGCTATTGAAATGCCGATATACAGAAAGTCTGCATGTACATTGTAGGGTAGTGATAGGATACCACTTAAAGCACACATATTCCTCTAAAAGTTTTACTATCATGCTAACAGATGTTTCTTCTCTCTTCAGTTAAAATGGTTGGCAGGAAACGCCTAAATAGCATCATGGTCTTCTGCATCATAGTTGCGATGACAATCTCCATCGTGTTTCTTCATCTTAATGTACAATCAGAGTTCTGGTATTTTCATCCTAATGGACAATCCCACACCTTAAAATTATCAGACCGTTATTTTGTGGCGTATCCAAGAAATTATAGATTTATCATGGATGAAACGTTGACGTGTAAGACCACAACTCCTTTCCTGATTCTGATGGTTCCTGTTGCACCGAGTGACGTTGCTGCCCGTGATGCCATCCGAAATACATGGGGAAAGAAGAAAGATGTTCTTGGTCAGCTGGTTAATACTCTGTTTGTATTGGGTCTACCTGGAGGAAATGATGCTGAGCAGCAGCAGGAGCAACTCAAACAGGAGAATGAGAAACATCACGACCTCATTCAGGGAAATTTCCAGGACAGCTATCACAATTTGACCATAAAGACCATGGTTATGCTGGAGTGGGTGGCTCAGCACTGTGCTAAGACTTCTTATGTTTTAAAGATTGACTCGGATATATTACTTCATGTCCAGAATTTGGTTAAATTGTTGTTAGATCCTAGCACAGCCAAAACAAATTACATAACAGGTTTGATATGGTGGCATAGCCCAGTTATTAGAAACCCATTCAGCAGGTTCTACATGCCAAGATTTGTCATTCATGAGCCAGAATACCCCCCATATGCTCTGGGCATGGCCTATGTTATGTCTCTGGACCTCCCAAAGAAAATCTTGGATGTGTCATCTCAAGTTAAACCTATTTACATTGAAGATGCCTACCTGGGCATGTGTCTAAAACGTCTGGGCCTTTCTCCTACTGACCCTCCCGAAGAAACTATGTTTGTTATTAACCCGATGTTTTCTCTGGACAATTGTGGTCTCTCAAAAGTGATTGCTGTGACAACAAGAAGCATTTCACAGATGCGATGGTACTGGCAGAGGATCATACAGGGAGCTCAGTGCTGAACTTTATCAGGCTTACAAAACTGTCTGATTGTGGGACCCTTGATTTGTAGCATTATACAGGTAAATATTTTAAAAGTAAGTATCTTGTTGGTTCGCGAAATGAAAATGTATTTTTAAATTTGAAAAGTTTTGCAGCTGACTGTTAGCATTAATGACAACATAGTGTATTTGTATATCTGTAGGACATTTTGACTAAAACAATAGTTTGCATCAAGACATTCAACAAACACAGGTCAACAAAAGCAAGCCAAGTTACATTTTGACAGTGACCAAAGGCAAAACCAACGTGTGTGTGTGCTCTGTCTCAGCCTGAGCTGCTTGCTCATATTAGTGTCTTGGTTGTAGTTTTGTGGCATCTTCTCTCTTTAGGTCAGAATTGTATGAGATAATTATTTTTCTTTCCATTCAGCTCTTAAGTGTTTCTAAAAAAAATATCTGCATGGTTTGCCAAATATTGTAATGTTTAAGATTTGTGAAGAAATTTTGTTTTCACATTAATTTGCAAGTTCACCACTAGAAGAAGTCTCTAATTGTACATTGTAGTTTGTCATCACACCAGGAGGGGGCAGGGTAATATCAGACAAAAGTCCACCACCCCCCTCTTTGGAGGACAACTTGATTTTAGTTTTTTTTTTTCATTTACTATGTAATTAATTTTTGCACAAATTAATTTAAAAAGGGAAATAAATAAGTTATTTGAATTTTGGTCTAGCCTAAGTGTAAAAGATGTGACAGACATTACTTTACCATTAAGTGCTATGGTTGAGTTTACTTTAAAAAGGTTATGAATAGATTCCAGTTTTCTTGTATGGCTGACATATGGATCTTATTGTGGGCATTGTTCTTTTCCGAACTACTCTCTTAGCAACAGTTAGAGAAATGTGTTAAGGGTTTTCGAATCTGGATGGGGTTTGTAGTTTAGAAATATTGTAAAAAAAGAAGACAGAGTGGTGCTGATGCTGGGACTCTGCAGCTCAGGATGGTGGAGACTGTCTAAGTGATTTTTATCCATAGAGGCTGAACAGGCTGACAAAGCCAAATGGTTTGAAATTAGTTGTCTATGTGCCCTGAAGTGCATTGAGAACAGATATCTGTGTTAACCAATCCCATTTAGAACATTCTACTTTTTGTGGTTTAAGTTTTGTGAATAACATCATATTGTATAAGATGTAAAATAGTGTTAGATGTCATGGAGAAGCTGTTACATATTTGTTACCAGAGATCAGGGTTGGAAGAGAGAGCCAGGTAATTTTCCCACTTGAATGTTGGGAGTGTTCATTTACCGGTTAGTTGTTTTATTATTATTATAATTATTATTGTTATTATTATTGATTATGTTTTTTTCTTCAATTATATGGAGGTGGTTGTAATGTATTATTATTCAGGCCAATGTTTTCTTTAATTCTTATAATTTTGATATTGTAAAAATTGTGTTTTTTTTCAATCCCAGATAAAATAAAAGTTAAATTTAGACTTAATCTCACAGGGATTACTTGCAATTTGCACAAATTCTCCACAGATATTTCTATGCATGTAGATTATTTACAATGTAAGTAATACTGTTAATGTTACTGTTGTTAATACTTAAGATGTGAAAAATGTGGATCTTCTATTTTAACAATCATAATTTTCCTCTGTTGGGAGTTTGCACAACTTGTGGAAGCTGCACAAGAAAATGGGCCACTTAGTGGTTGGAACAGATATAAATGACCAAATTTTGCAAGTTCACTTGCAAAACTGCAGATGGTGGTGAAATATGTGGTGAATAAAATAACCTAATTGAGAACTACACATAAACTTTACTAACATTAAACACCTAATACACACTTTGTTCTAACAGTTTTTGCATGTAGGCAGAAATGAAGACGACTAGGTTGGATACACTGAGTTTGAAGACAGATGTCAATAATTTTTAAAATGCTGGAAAAACTGTTTGCTACTGTTACTTTAAGTCATGTTTGACATTATAGCAAAATAACTATAATAAACTGTTTAAATAAATTGTTTGTGTGTGTGTCCTTTCCACAATGCTTAATTTTTAGAAGTGCAAATCTTTCACCCACTTTTAGTGGATGTTTGGATGTGTGTTGGTTGAATGTGTGTGTTGCTAGGCCTCTTAATTATCTCACTGTTTCAGGTAGCCATTAACATAAACCCTCACAGAGACCACACAGACTTTCCAATTTCTGTACGCAGCAGATGAAATTGCTCATCCTTTCCCTTCCTTTTGGTACTTTCAGCCAGGAATGAGTTGATATTCTGCCATACCGGTGTGTGAGCATGTGTGTGTGTGTGTGTGTGTATAGCTAGTTGGGGATTTAACTTCTTTTCCCTTAAATGAAAGAGCTTGTGTACTGATTTGACTCTGGAATATGAGAAGTTTTTATTAAAAAGATGTGGCTAAAGTCAACATTCTAGCAGAAAGACAAAAATACCAAATAATAAAGAAAATATCTGTTTCTCCTAACTAACAATTCCTATAGCTAAAATTAACTGGACTTCAAAATGAAAAGAGGACCATTTGAAAATTAATGTTGGGCTTGGTGAACGATGTATATAGATATACAGTTTGCAGATGAAATATATTTGTAAACAAAAATCCTGCATACAACATATTTGTGAAGAAAGAATGCATGTTTAGAATAATGTTTTTAATCTGTCCTCCTTCCAAAGCTCTGATATAGTCTTTGTCTGAGGAGATGCACCTTTTCTGTCATGCTCTGACAATTTCTTTTATTTTTAGCTCTAAAGATACTTTGCTCTAAACTTACACAACTGATCTGGGTTTCATCTGGACCCAGGAGTTGCTGTGAAGTAAACCCTCTTTTCTGCCCCCTGCAGATCAAATGTTCTCTCTGTCACCCTAAGAAAACACATTGTACTATAGGGCCATGCTTTGGTCACAGGAACTCGCACACACACTCCACTTCAAAGATCCATCCCTATACTGCAGTCTTCTGCTGCTGACTTTCCCATCATTAGGACAAGATGGTGAAAAATTATTGCAACACTGGATGTGACATTAAAGAAGCTGTTCGAAACAATGCCACAGTGAGTGTGTGCTTTACTCAAAGCTAAATGCGGGCCAACGGAATAGAACCTTTTATTTTGGTGTTTATGTGATAAGCACTGACCATAAAATACAATTTACACTGCCTGAACAAAGAAAAAAGTTATGGGATGAGAATACTGCCATAATCTGAAGCTGAAAGAAAAAACGTTCTGAAACCCTGAAAGTCAGTGTTTGAAAATTTTAAACCTGATATAAAATTTTGCAAGTCTGAAAATAAGTTTTGAAACCTTGAGAAGTCATTTGAAAGTCTGAAAAAAATGTTTGCATCTCTGCAAGCATAATTTTGTACTTGAATATTTTATTTTTCATAAGTGTAACATGCATATTACAGAGTTTAAGACTCAGATTTTTCAGAGATTCAAACTCAAAGTTTTTGGGCTGTGAGTTTCAGAGTTTCAAACCAAAGCAGCGAGAGAACGCTGCCAAAAATCACCCAATCGCAACTCGCAGCTGCATATATACGAAACTCTGAAAAACAGATGTTGCAAAGTTACGAGTGCCACAGTACATCCACCCAGATTTCAAATTTCATCCTTAAAAAAATGACAAAACTTTTTTGAAAACTATTGTGGTGGGAAAACAATGCCACATTTGAAACTCAGAAAATGTATGCCGGTACTTAAAAACAGCAAGGATGCAACAAGAGGTTTGAATCTCTGAAAAAGTGAGGCTGAAAAACTTCTGAAAAATAAAATATTCAAGTACAAAATTATCCTTGCAGAAATTCAAACTTGTTTTTCAGACTTTCAAAATACTTTTTAAGGTTTCAAAACTTATTTTCAGACTTGCAAAACTTTATTTTAAGTTTTAAATGTTCAAACACCGACTTTCAAGGTTTCAAAACGTTTTTCTGAGTTTCAGATCAAGGCAGTATTCTCATCCCATAACTTTTTTCTTTGTTCAGGCAGTATAAATTGTATTTTATGGTCAGTGTCTATCACATAAACACACGTTCTCTCTCTCTCTCTTTCTTTTTCTCTCTCTATCTCACACTTACATTCACACACACACACACACAAACATCATGGATGCCATTAATATAAAAGTAAGCCAGACACGGTGGTGATTTAGGGGTAGCAGACAGTGGGAGGGTAGAGGCCAAGCTCTGGGTCTCATACTGTCTCCCACCATTTATCAGCCTGTAAATAATCACGCAGAGACTGTCACCATAGAGAAGCTGCAGTGTTGGAAGTATGGAAGGAAAAAGACAGAGAGGAGTTGGTGTCGTGTGATGAACAGAAAGAGCAGTCCAGAGAGAGAAGACAGGTATGGGAACTTGAGAGAAACCCAGATGTCCTGCTGGTTCTGAGTCAAACAGAGAGGAGGGATGGGAATCAAGGAGATAGTTAAATGTTGTTGAAAAAGGCAAAAACCAAAAATCAATGAAGCTGTGGACTTTAGACTAAGAATATTATAATAATTAATTTCCTTTAGTGAGTAATGCATTTTTCCCCCACATAGATAACCCCTAAAAATCTGAAGATACTACACGGGTACTTCAACAGCTAACAAAGAACGGGTCAAAAAATGTGTCTATTGTGTTTGCAGCTTCATATAGAGATTTTTCTATGTAAAAAGTTATTCTTTTGACATTAATGAACACATGTGTTTTTCTTTTCTTTACATTTTGTTGAATTTCTGTCCAGCACGAGGACCCCTGCCATTCAGGTTCTCACGATTCCTGTCAAAGTGTCACTCTGTGGACTGTGAGAACTAACGGCTGGAGGCCCCACGCTGCGATTCACTCCCTCTGTGCATGCAACCACAGACAATAACAAAAACACAAGACTTGTCATGAGTCATTACATATATA
>JBAMHW010000004.1:21158664-21179976 GCA_037177495.1 Rhadinocentrus ornatus
CCCTATTTATTTACATACATAGGAAGAGAGAGAGAATTAAACAAATATATTTTGTCAGGAATCTTCTTCAACCTCCAGTAAGACACATTTCTACTGCTTACATGATGCAAATGTGTGGAAAGAGAGAAGGACAGTCTCTCTTTCAGACCACAAGGGCTCTTTGAATACTCTGATGAGTGTATAGATGATGTGCATTATGATATGAATTTCAGATTTTGGTGATTTTTTTGGTGAATGGGTTTTATTTTAACACAAAGAAGTTAAAATCAAACACAAAAATGCTTATGTGCTAAGTAATTGTGAAGTAATGTAAATAATATGATTGTTATCCAGCACAGATCTAAAAGTGGCAGCTAAAACTCCTCCCTTTTTTTCCTTAGACTGCTTAACAATTAAATAAAAACTAAGTTTCACTTAAAAAAAAAAAAAAAAAGAATTCACACTGGTTGGGCTATAATTTGTAAAACATAAGGAGTCAAGCCAAAGTTCAAAGATATCTTTAAGTTACAAACTCAATAGCAGAGCAATGAAAAGGGGTAACAGATTCAGAGATTATCCATTTATGAATAATATTTGAATTTTTTTAAGGTTTAAAGCAATATTACATAAGTTTTAAATCTTAAAACTACATGCGCCTGGCTCATTTTAATGTAACGCTGACACTCATTTTGCACATTCCCGGGGCCGTCATTGCACTGCAGCATTGCAGGGCTGTGAAACTGCACTTTACAACTTTGTGTTCCAGTCCGGAGCATCACGTGGCAGCTGTGTTTTGTTTTATAGCACCACATCACACACACAAGAAACTGAAAATCATCTGTACAAAAATAAAAACAAGCATTTGAAACATTTTGTTATACAGGTGTGCTTCACAACATACTCACACAAGACTTCATGAAATGAGACTGGTGTGCACACCATCAAGAACTCAAAAGCAGACCTGAGCTCAAAACAACCAAATGTCCTTCTTAGGGTAACTTGATTTTAATTTGTTTATGGACCTTAGTTTAGTTTTTATGAAGTTCAGATAACAAAAATACTTGCTTGTGAAATGCTAATTTTCATGTTTACTGTATTTGAGACATTATTGACGGGTGGCCGGCCGATGAATTAACCATATTGTCTAATTTACATTTGAACATCAAACTTAGTGTCTCATTTTTTATTGACAAGACAGCCGGTCATTTAATGTAACTCTTTGTTTCCCACAATCTCCCAAGCCATAATTGCTGCACTCATGACAAATACACCAGACTGAAATAAACCAGCAGCATCCTAGGAAAAGAATCAGTGACAAGAGCTCTAAAGTTAGAGTGGCTTCTTGTAATAACGCAGCACCTTACTAAGGCACTTCTCTCTTTTTCACCTATCTATAATTGTAAAACGCTTGGCTATTTAAGGACTGTTAATTACATGTTTTATACAATAACTGTTACCATAGCCTATCTGAGAAGTATGCATTCCCACCTGTTTCCACACAGACTGTCAGCTGTGACTATTAGATGGGTGTGTGTGAACTGGTTGGTGTGCAGGCTCGTGCCTGTAGAACATGTCATTGTAGTGCAAAATGACTGTGTGTTAATCAAAATTACGTTTACTGTTAAATGGCACATTCCCTTAAAGAAAAGTTTTCTCTGAATGTTTTTGTATTTTTAGTATTGCAACATTTCTTTTGCAGTGGCGTCCGTCCTCACAAAGTGTGTCACACAGCTTATTACATGTGGTAAAACTGATGACTTTGAGCAGAAACTACAGTGAGAAGCGTCATTAACATCTGTTTGTGGTCCACACAGCAAGGTTAAAGGCTATGTGAAAACAAAACAACACTGAAGAGGCTAACAACTGCAGAGTCTGGAGCAGTGACCAAACATGGGTTCCCATGACTGTGTCATCCCCCTCCCTATGCCCAATGTTACCCTCCTTCTTCCCAGTTGTTTTCCTTCCTCCCTACTTCCCACTCACTGTCCGTCATTAAATCTCACCCCGTCTTTGTCTGTAGCTTCTTCTCCTGTCTTTTTCTACCTACAAACTACCTGTCAAATCACTTTTGCCTTCCCTTTCATTCTCACTTCCTCTGCTGTATTTTTTCTTTTACAACCTTCCCTTCTTTCTTCTGTCAGCATCACTGATCTTTAAAAAGAGCAAGTTTATTCTAGTAGCTGGGTTGTGACACAAAGAAGTTCTAAGTGTATTTCTATGGTAATTTCATATTTTGACAGCTTTCTTTTGTTTCTTCCGTTAACATTTTTTTACTGGCTTTTTGTAAAATGACACTACCTCTGTTTAATGTTTATGTTAAGGTTTGCAGGAAGACAGGCAGGAACCAGAAAGGACCAGACAGCAGATACAGTCAAATGGTAACAGGTTTATTTTAGTGAATCCAGAGTCCTTGGTGGAGTAACAAAAAACTGTGGCAGAGGTGGTGGCAGTGCAGCAGACCAGGCGACAGCTTGTGGTCTTCCAAAATGGGAAATGGAACACTTCACTTGGGTAAGGCAACGATCTGGCGACGAGTGGACTGCAGACTGGCTCTTATGTTGGCGGGCTGAGCCAAACAGCAGCAGGTGAGTGGCATCTCCCACCATCACCCGGTAAGTAGAATTTTCAATTAGCACCACCACCCAGTAGGATCTCTAAATCACAATAGCAGAAAACAGAACATGACAAAATAGCAGTAACAAATACAATCCTGAAAGTTTATTAATATGTGTAAGACAAGGACGTGTGTTTTATGTAAATTTAGTCAAATTTTCGATCGTGGGCTCAATCTGACTTACCAATGCCTCATAGCTAAAACGTTGGCAGTGTGAAATGTCAATTTCTGGAACAACTGATTCACATGTTAGTGTGCAGTTGTGATAGCGTTGTGAGATTAAGTTTGGTTTCACTTTATTTGTCCATTTCTTGACAGGAAAATTTGTTTGATTTAGTTAAACATTTACTCAAACATAAACAGCAATTTCAATCAAGAGAATAACAAATAATATAATATCTTGTGATTTCTAGGGTTGTTCCAGAGTGATGTTATGTGTTAATGTAATGTGTTGACTGCCCTATTTGCTCTGGTCTTCTTACAGATATTTTTTATTCAATCCTCTAATGAAACCTCTGGAAGATCAGCTGATTGTAACTTTCAGGAAGAGCATTTAGTTTGGTATGTTTGGTAATAAAATGTTTGATGTCAGAGTCTTCACTTTGCATGCCTTCCTGTGAGGAATATAAAAAGAAGAAAACAAAGCTATAGTATGAAATACAATGGCTTTTTTTTTTTAGCTTTCCTTCTGCATACAGACATGCACAAATGTGTGCATGTGTGTTGTGTGCCTGAGTACAGGTTGCAAGTCCATCATCTCTGGAGAAAAGTGCTATTAATATACCAGGATAGAAGTACATACAGAAATGACGTGACAAGTGATAGTATTACGAATTGAAGAGAATTCCCACAGATGCAGAAGGAGGCAGAAACACACAGAAGTTCAGACAAACAAGAATTGTGAAAAAGATTTACCTCTTCCTTTAGAGTTCCTGGCTCCGACCCAAACACTGAATCTGAGTGCCTCCCATGGGGAGAGTATCTCCAGGCTTGATTTCCTTTGTGTTATTTTGTGTTTCCTTTCTGCCGCAACACTTTTTACTAAGACACAGACTGTGCACCAGTTGTCATTAAAGGACTGTAACCAGTTACTACAGTGTTGTAAAACACTGTGCAGGGAACTAATATATGGAATATGTGCACATGCAGCAGGGTTTCTATATGTACAAATCAACACATGTAAGCTTGGTGCATGCTGTACACCATGCAAACACATGCACATAGCAACACTTCTTCCACTTTTTTTTTCCCTCTTGTTTACATGCCTTTAAAGCTACAAATTGAGGAGTTTGGGAGGGACTGAAGTCAAAAGGAAAGGGCCGTACAGAGAAAGAAGTCATTTCCGCTGTGTTGGGGAGGTCTGTGAAGGGTCAAGCCTTCCACAGCCCTGGCTGTGTGAATCATATAAACACTGACAGAAACACTCCCACTCTGTGCTCTCACAGCAGGATCCACACTTACCCCATTACACACCACTTTGTGCAGTAGTACAGAAGCGTTTTGTGGTTTGTATGAGTGTGATGTCCATTTACAGATACATCCTTCAACAAGTATACCAATTTTTTATAATTTAAAGGTGTAATACTTCAAGATCACCTAATAACATCATGTAAGAAAGCCCTCTCAAAAGTAAAGAAGATATTATTCAAAGGTTTTTGCAGGTCAAGCCATAGTTACCACACTGACCAAACTGACTTTGATAAGCAAACCATAGAGACAGCTCTTTTTATGTTTTTGTGATATTTTGACAGCATGATACGCTTTTCTTTCTTGCTTTGTGTTTGATCCAATAGACTATTAGAATGAGGTATTCATTTTAGTATATTGATTTCTTCCCATGAGAAACTCCCACTTTGGTGTTTCATTGTAAAACAGCAGATCAAACATAGATGTGAAGGGTCAGGATTGCCGTGTTTGTTTTATCGCACTCCTGTCAAAATCTGTTCCTCTTTCTCACACAGACACACACTTGCTGGAACAAACGCACCCAAACACAAAGCAACTCGGATCCCACAGCCCAGCTGACCTTGGTGACTGTGTTACAGCCACAGATAGGTTCCACACACTGTAGATAGTGTTCGTCTGCTGAAAGACTGGATATTTTAATGTCACATCATTCCTTTAAAAAGTTAAATATCTTGATTTTTCAAGTGGGCTTCCATATAAAACAATTTTTTTCCAGTTTTTCACCACAAACCTTGCACAGAATCACCACTTTGTGTCATATCAAAGTTAAGTTGCAAAGATTAATGTCACAAGTTTTCCTTCTTATTAAAAGTTATCATGAAAGGTAAACCCAATGGGAAATTACTAAAATGTTTATAATATTGTTTTGATTTAATATATATGCAACAACAATTTTAGCTATGAAGCTTCTTTTTTTTTGTTAGATAAACACAATGGATCAAAATAATGCAAACTTCCAAAGCTAAAAGCACAGAAATCTGGCTGCAGTAGCTTTACATTAAAAGAAAACAAAAATTTTCTTTCTATAAATTGACTTGTTCCTTGTTACCTTTTATTGTTATTAGTTTTATGATTTCATTCAGACAGTACTGATGCGTGTCATGGCCTGTCTATTTTAGACTCTTTGGTTTCAGTGGTGTCGGCATCTGTGAGCAGGCTGATGCAGCCACACAAAGTCTCATGCATGTATACAAAAATTCACATACATGTGTTTGGTTATATCTTTATGCGATGGTTTATTAATGTCTATGTATCTGTGTTTGTGTATGGGTAATACCAGTGGATATGGTTATCTGTCAGTGTTAGCAAGAGCTGCTGAAAAGGATGACAATTTCAGGTTTCAGTGTGTTAATGTACACACACACCACAGACCAGTGCTTGAATTTACTGTCTCCATCCACAGCACATTTACAGCTCAGTTGACAGGAGGAAGTACTTGGTAAGTGGTGCAACTTTCCCAAGACTGTATATAAATAAATGTGCTTAAAATGGAAATGCAAACTTGCAGACTGTTCTATATATAAAATAAAATGTGACAGGTGGGAGAATGTTCGTGATACAGCTTGTTTGACAATGTTTTAAAGAGAGAAGCAGGTGTGATGAGATTGTCATGGCACCTCACTTTTATCATGATTTGTCGAGAACAAGAACAAAGTTTTCGCTTCCCGCAGATAATTTAACAAGCTTCACGTGTATCCTCTGCACATACGTCTTCACTGACGGCATAAATACTCTGCCACAAACAGGTTTTGCTCCAACAGACAAAATAAATGAAAAAGATAAAGCATCACAAAAATGACACGGAGGTCCGCCATTGTTGTTGTTATTGTGCTGTTCGCAGGTCTGAGTGCACAAGTACAAGATAATGTAAAAGATATGGTCGGCAGAAGAGTCCAATTACTGTTTACACTGACATATTCACCTTGTCTTGAAACAAAATTCCAGTCTGGAGACCGTTGTCTTTGCGGTTTTATCCTCCCAAAACTCTGGTACTGTGTAAATGAGAGGCCAGAGCTCAGCAAAACTTTGGGCCCTCATGGCAGCAGTGTATTAAAAACAAGTATGATTCTGTCAGAGATATCACTGTATGGGCTCAGGAACTCAATAACACTGTGTTATCCACAAAACACAGCTCTACTGTGCAAAGAAGAAGCCATTTGTGAGTATAATCCAGAAACTCCTCTGTCTTCTTTGAAACAAAGCTATTTAAAAATGGACTGAGGTAGGTGTAAAACAGTTTTGTAGCCAGAAGATTTGAAACTTCAAATTCTTTTAGGAAATTGTGAATGCCACATTCTTCAGTCTAAGAAGAGAGAGAGAGTGTACTGTATATGGGTTGCTATCAGTGGCTTCAAAAGTCAGCATCTCTGTAGTATGAGGAGCATTAGCGTCACTGGGACTGGCAACTGTGGAAAGGTTCCATCAATGTTAAGAGGTATAGATCTTAGAGCAGCTTCCTCCTATCCAGATGACATATTTATCAGGCAAGGTCTTATTTCATCAAGTTAATTCTATATTGCAGCTATTCCAATAGCATTGCTTGATAGTAGAAGAGTCCAAAGATTTGACTGACCCGCCGTTAGTCCAGACCATTTACTAGATTAAACAATTTGGAGCATCATGACATATAGAAGACCCAGGACTGCTGAGCAGTGGTAAACATGGCTCCATCCCAACTTTTTTGAGATGCGTCGCTGTCAAAACATCTTAATATACTTATATATAATATAATATCAGTACTTTCATATTTTCCCTCATGAAGAGAGTGATGAATGGAACAGCCAGAAAGTCAGGTCTGTTTAAATGCTGTAAGGTTGATGTAGACTATTACACCAAATAGGTGCTATTTCAGCTATACAACACTTCAGTGACAGAACTGTAAATCAGAACTCAAAATGAGTATGAATAGGAAGATAAGTTCACTTTCTTGAGAGTTCTTTTCCCTTTGCAGGTGCGGTCTGTGTCGGGGACGCGCCTCGCTGTGCGCCCCACCTCCGGACTGTACCTCCCACTTCCCAGCTTGTTTAAGTTGCTCGCCTTCTTAACTTCAACGAGCGCTATTGTTGAAACGTCTATGCGCTCTGAAAGCCGGCGGACCTGGGTCTCCAAGCAGAGCGGGTGCGCTGCAGTGATACACATTTTTTCAGTTAAACTTTGCGTGAACGCAAACTTAAGTGGAAGTTTTTTTCGTACTATTTATTTTTAGATTTTACATTTTGGATCTGTAGACACGCTAAAAAAAACTGGTGCATTTGGACTCGAACGTACTCTTTTAAACTCTGGATTACTTTGCCAAGGTAAGCTTCTCGTGCACTTTTATTGTAATTTTGAAATGATCAGGGCGACTTTCCTGTATTTGAGCGGCAGGGTGACTGGGGTTCGTTATTTGAAATCAATGCAGTTTTCCGAACTTGTCGAAAAATCTTGTAAATATATGGAATCTTTTAGATGCTGTAACCTAATATCGATTAGATCGAGAATTAATCAGCTTTTCTCTACCGCTCAGAGTTCTGAGGGGATCTGAAAACTGATCCAGCGTCGGCTCCTTGTGCCTTTACCCAGCCTGCTCCACATGTCAAAGCGTTCCCTCCCGGGGAGTGACTTTGTCAGTGTGTGCTTGCATTCCTCTACCGGGGCCACGGGTCAGTATCTCGGTCAGGATCCGCGGAACAGACGCGCTCAGTGGGGCGCGCGAACAAGACAGATGCCGATAACAGTGTTTCCTGCAGAGATATGTGGAAACAAGATTATCTTGTATATTTATCGCTTTTTCAGATCGCCTTAGTGTCGAATGTTTAGGACTAGGGGTCGTTATCTGTCTTTCCTCAGCTTAAATCCAACCTCAGACTGTTTGTTATCACCTCATTGGAAGCGTTTATCAGCGTGATTAGTTTGTGGTCCCCCTGGAATTAAAAACCCCCCAAAAACGTTTCTATGAGTTTTGACTTGTAAGTTGTATATTGCTTTGCATGTAGTGGGACAATTTCCATGACTAATTTCCAATATTTCTGTGCCTTAAAAACTCCTCAATACATTTCAGTCAGTATTGTTGTAAATTTGGATGGTTGTCCAATACTGTGTGGCTGCTTGACAGCTAAACATTATAAATACTCCAAAAATATTAGAAAAGGTCAAACTAAGGTATTCTTTAGAAGAAATTCCTGCTTATATTTGCTTTTTCATCCCCTTTGAATCTTTGCCCAGTGCATTAGTTTAGGGAAACACATGATTAACATTTTTCAATACATACCAGGGAAAGAGACAGAAAGAGATAAAACAAACAAAAAAACACACAAATCCCCCACAAAACATTTCATCCTCAAATTCTTAAATGTGCAGTTCATTGTTATATCTAGAAGGAATGTTTAGGGTTTAGGTATTTGGACTATATAGCTGAGCCTGAGTGTTGATTCTTTTCATATCTGTAAATTCAATTAATTTGTATTTTATCATAAAACATTTAAACTGAAAATGTCTCTGTGGGCTTTGGAAAAAGTTACGAGTAATTTAAATGATTCTACCACTTGAATGATTAAAAATCTAATAAAAAAATATCACAAATTAGTTTAAGTTGTTGCTACGTACTTAATGAATTTAAGAACTCAGAATAATTAGTCAGATTTCCTTTTTCATGACTGCAACCAATTATAATAAACTTTATTTATACTTAGACTAATAAATCTGCACTTGAAGGTAATTTACTGGTAGTAAATCAGAGTAATATCAAAGGAATGTCTGTGCTGCATGGCTGAGCCATTTATTTAATTAAACCAGGCATGAATATGCAGATCATGACCTGCTGCTTTTACCTTGCAACTTGCCACCTTCACTGTCTGCTCTGAGAGGAGTTTGAGGCACTAAAACAAACTCAGCCTGGGGCATGAGTATGGGAAAAGCAAAGAAAGGTGGAGACAAGAGGGATGGTCCAGAGTATGTTTGGTAGAGAGGGAGAGCAAAGCAAACATTCCTGCTTCGATGGCTCAGCAATTTAATTAAGGTTTTTGGGAGATGCTGCAGCCAGCACCTCGAGGTGAAGGCTTAACCCAAACTCTCCCCCTCTTTTCAAAGTTGGGCTAATCCCAAGGGTCAGCTAATAAGTGTTTGGGTCATGCCACCATGACAACTAAACAGGATGAAACCTGAAGGAAAGTTCACCAATCAGGGAGTTAATAACCCCATGAGGGAAGTTAAGAGGTACAAGGTGAAAAGAATGAAGTTCTGGATTGGCAAGTGTATTTGTGTGTGTGTATGTGTGTGAGAGAGATTTCAATCCTTATCAGCCACACCAACTAAAAGCCCCTCCTCTTTCTGGGGTTTAAGTGTGCCCCTGTGGTGCTCTGTTTCTAAACACCATTCCACTCATATATAAACTTACTCCTTGATTCAGGTCAGATTTTTGTCACTGTATCACTAGCTAAAAAAGATTATTATTATTAGTATAACTTTTTAAGCACTGATGCACCAACCATCAAAGTTTTTCTTGGTTTTCACAGATAATAAGTGTCTCCCTTCTCTCCTTTTCAGGCTACTTTTGCTTTGCTTCTGTTTCTTTGTTTGTGCACTTTTCTGCACTGCAAATACTATGTTTCATGTGACTTTCATTTAAATCACTTATTTCCAGCCTCATCTTATCCTTGTGCTCTTTGTCTTCTTTCCATCTTAGTTTTCAGGTGTTATCCCAATATTTCCACTGGGAGCTTCTTGTAGCATCTCTCTGTGTTGGCCCTGCAATGGACTGGCTACTTGTCCAGGGTGCAGTAGTAGCAGTAGTAGTGGGCGGACTGTCACACAAGTTGTCTGAAATGACATGATTGCTACACGATTGCAGCTCCTATTCTGAACCCTGTCATGCCTCTTTGTTGCCTTTCCTTACTTAATCTGAGCAGAGCATTTCCAGTTGTGAGAAAGTGTCTGGCATGCTGCGTGCTGCATGTGAGGCCAGATCATCTGTATTCGATTCATAGACACTGTCCAGAGATCAGTTGTACGAATGACTTTATTAGAGGTACGCATTACTGGAAGTGTTTTATTTTTCTGCAAACCCAAATGAATTTACTCTTTTTTTTAAATTAAATCTATTCACATGAGCTTTGAAAAAGAAAATTGAAGTTTTCAATCAGTATGCTATTTCTTAACCTCAGCCATAACCTAAAGCGTGACTTTTTTCTTTTCTGGAGTCTCAATTTCTGTTTTAGAGCTCAAGCCATTTATAAGAAGGTATAATAAATCAGAATATCTCCATAATTCTAGTGTGCAGATGTATAGGTACGGTAGACTGAGCTGTTTGTCAGCTTATTTAGGGAAGCATGGGCCGCGCAAATGTAGCAGATGTCCACCATCAAGCATCCGACTGCTGATAAATCATTCTGCTTAGTTTAGTCATTATAGTAGTCAAAATTTGTTTCATTTGTTTTTTAGCAGACAGATACTTGTTCCCATCTTATTTGGTATAATTGATCTGAAACATTTGATGTTAGAAGTGTGTAGAGATGGCAGTGGAATCACCTTAATTATTGAATAATGTCATGTTTTAGGAAAATGACTACCACACAAATAAAATGTTTGACTCCAGTCATTACATTTGCAACAGCCTAAGACAAAGGAAAGATGGGTTGCTGTAGAGGTTTGAACAAGGATTGTTAATATTACTTGGTGTTCTCTACTGCTCACCCGAAGGGAACCTCTACTTTCCTTGAGCTCCCACCCTGCATCATCCCCTATACCCCCAAGCATGGTTTAGGGGTTGTTACTTCTTTACTAACCCATGAAGCGTGTCCATAAGTACCTCCCCCCGTCATCCTCGCAGTGTGTTGTATAAACACAGTGGCTCAGTAAGAAGATAGAGTGTGGCAAACATATTCCTTGTAACATTCCTCTGTGGCACCAGGAGACACCAGGAGAGAAAGATGCCTCCAAAGGCTGATCTATGGTCAGATTACCCTATGCAGAAATCCCAGTGTGAGATTACAGAAATTATGTAGCTTTTAAAAATCTAAAACATGTATATTTTTTCCAGGAATATGAAAATCAAACCAGGTATCAGAGGTTTTTTGTTCCTCTGTGACAGGTAAGATAAGCAGGGATGGCACTATATTTAAGTAAAGTATTTATTTATTTATTTAAAAAAAAAAATCTTTCCAAGCTAGCACAGAAATAACACAGCATACACCAATCCATCGGCAGCAGCTGTACTACTACTGGAGGGTGTTTGGGTCTGTGTGCAGTATAGGAGGGAGAGGTTGTAATAAATTCAAGTAAACCCTTCCAACCCCCTTTTCCTAAACCTCATTCGTCCTAAGGGCACACAGTCTGGATATACACACATCTGCTCTCATTTTTTCCTCTATTCAACAACCCTCAGTCCCCTGCACACACACTAAAAACACACACGCACTCAGTTGTAAGTAGACATTGGCCTGGGGGACGGCTTCAGGGCCTTACTAAGCACTTCAAAGAACAGAGGACTAAACCTGGGATATTCTGAACAATTCAAAGGTACAACAGGTAAGTAGAGATGCAGTTTGACAAACAGGATAATCAGCAGTGTTAGTAACTTGCAGGTGTACTGGAGGCAGTGCTGTGTGTAAGACTTTGTTTCAAAACTGATCAGATGTCACAGTAGACGACCAAAAAATATAATCTCTGATCTTCTCTTTATAGGAATATTCTTAATTTAAGAAGGTGCTATTTTGTGGAAGTAAAGCTAGTCAAGTCATGATTTCCAAAAATAAATGAAGTAATATTAATGGCTAAATGTAACATGAAAGGAAAACGTAAGGATATCAATAAATGGGACCTGTGGTCCAGTCACAGGGCTTGAACACAGCTCTCCTGATTGGAAGGTGGGTGACTTTTCCAGCCTCTAAATATTAAGTCTCACTGTAGGTCCTCATGTGGCAAAATGCAACTATAGCCGAGTTCCCAGAGTGTAAAAATGATGTAAATGTTGACCCCAGTATGTTAGAAGGCAATGGTTCAGTTTAGCCATCAGTATGGGATGAGTTGGAAGTGAGATCTGTAGCTTTGTGTGGCAATCATTTTAAAGTTTTAAAGCAGCAGTTTGCAGCAGTAATGTATTGTGCAATCTTAATAAAAGAAAAGGACTAACCTGACTGCAGTTAATCTAACTAGCTTCAGAATATTAGTAAACAAAGCTGTTGAACTTTTAGTTGGCTGCTAGCCTTGGCATGCTAGTTGCCAGCTTAAACAGGCTGATGATCATTCTCGCCAAACTAAATCCTAAACAAGTGCGTATCATGTCCACTGAGTCGCTAGCCTAGGTGTGTAATAGCCAGTCTGGACTTGCTATTGTTCAATTGAAGCAGTAAAAAATCTGAGTTACTGTTTTAAATTTACTAAACTCAATGAGATGCAGCTTTAATTTTTGCCCCTGCCTCTGTAACCACTGTTGTTATTGGCCAAATCAGTAGCTGGCTTCGAGAGGGATAGTACATCCAGTTACAAATATATAGCTTCTTCTGACTGCGCGATAATCAGAAGTCTGATTCTTTTATCACAGGATAAGTCTTTGAAGGTGAACAACTTAAACCAAAGAGTCAATGTACCCTGGGCACTGACTTTATCATCTACAGTAGCTGCAACATTGTTTCATGTTTATGTGTCTTATTACACATAATAGATATTGCACATGCATCTTACCGTCTACCTAATGACAGTTTTTTTTTACACAGCTAATCATTCATTGTTGAGTGTGGCACAACAGTTTATGTACCAAACTGCTCATTTATGTACATAAACTATTTACTCAGAGTTTTTTCTTTAATTTTTATCTGCTATCTAAGTGCTGAGTTGTTTTTCTTCTATTTATAATCTTTTATGGCAGTGCGGACAGCAAAGTAAGAATTTCATTGTTCAGGGAAACTTGCTTCCTTACTGGGCAAATGACAATAAACACTCTGAATCTTGAATCTTGAAGTCATAGCTCAGAACTAGTACCTGTCTCAAGATGATCAAACAGGGACGTCTCTTTGTGCTGTTAACTCTCCTCAGGTGTTGTTTTATCTAGATTTAATCTTTTCTTTAATAAACAATAGCTGAAGTGAACAGAAAAAAAAAGATAATTTTTTTTTATCACAACCATTTCAAATCTTGCATATTAAATTTCACAAAATGACGCAAACACCAGCTGGTTGTGAATCTGAATAAAACTTTAATTGTGCCAAATAAATTTGTGATAATTACTGTGAAGAAAAGGCTACATTTAGATTTCATTCAACGCTGAGATAAGAGACTATAAAACAAAATTAATGTAGATTTTATTATTAAATGCATTAAGATCAGCTGGTTTACTGGTAGCTAGTAGTACCACAAGTGACACATTTGATGGACTAACAGAACAAACATATAACCAAAAGTGAATCTTTTTTCAGCTGAATCAAAGAAAGTTTCAAAATTTATGCACAACAAAGATTATCTTGACTTTGCTAAAGAATAGCCTTAAGTTCACTTTCCAGATATTTGGGGGCTGTTTTTGTTTACTCAGCTGTGCCATACTGTGCTATGTGGTAACTGTGTAGCGCATTATTTATCTGACACATTCCCTCATGCAGTCTTCTGTCACACTGGTGCTGGGAGGTTCAGTGTTATACACACTGACCCATCCACACTAACTCATGATGTGTCAAGAAGAGAAAAAAAAATCACTTCTTTATTTCGGTGGCTTTTAAGGGGAGCCAGGATATTGTATTCTCTGCTATCATACTGTACCTTTAAACAGTTTGATGTTTTGCATAGACTTCCTCTCCACCAGTCACACTCAAACACGCACATGTGCACACTCAGAGTCCTTCTTGGAGGCCTCAATGCAACTTGCAGGGGAGGATTAAAAGGTCAGGAGTCAAAAGGTGAACCAGTCAACCCACAGAGCAGGGCGAGAACGTGATGAAGCAGAAGAAACACAGGCACAAACATGTACAAAGAGAGTTTTGAATCAGAGTCGAACTTACAATCAAGTTATCTAAATAAAGTAAGAATAAGACAAGGAGTGGCAGACCTTCAAGTACACTGAGTCACCATATTTACATTTGACCTGAAGAACAAACAGGTAGGTCATAAAACAGCTGAAAATGCTGCATTTAATCAAAGTTAGGATAGAATTGGAGCATGTAGAATACATCATATAGATCATTAAATTTCAACATGCAGCATTACTTTTGTGGAGGCTCTTATTTTTAACCACTCAATGAATTTCTTTCTTTGACATTTAGAAAAGAAAAGCATCCTTAACTTGTTATTTTGCCTGTTAAGAATTTTTTCTTTCTTCAGTGGTATTACTGTTTTACAATGAGTGATAACTTGTGAGGAAAGAAGAAAAAAGATTAAAAGGGCAGAGCAAATGAGCCGTGTAGTTAAAATTATCCAAATATAGCTACTAGATAGGGTTTGCTCAAAGTCAAAGAGTTAGTTTGATGCAGCAGCGAAACACAGCAAAGGCAGGACAATTGTGTATGTTTGTGGATCACATTGTAGTTTTAAATTTAATTTAAAACAGGATTTTGAATATTCAAATGAGCAGAAAGGTGAAAATAACCATACCAACAAATACCTGCGTGTAAAACTTCTGTCAGCTTTGCTATCAGCAAGTATATTGAGAAAGCACACTCATAGCCAAATACATCCAGCTTCTTCTGTAAAAGAAGGTAACTTCTGTAAATTATTGTTGTCTTAGTATTGTCTTTTGTGACTTTATGCATGATTTTCATCTGGCTTACTTACTTTAAACACCATTGTCCTGCTCAACCTGTTGCAGGCTGCTGCAGTCATGGGCACGTCTGTGGTATTTTTAATTTGGACCCAAATGCCACTTCAAAGAGATGGAGGGGGTACTAAAAGTTTGACTAGAACAATTTTGTTAGACCAACAAGACGTAATGGATAGTACATTGTTGAAAAAAACAACCTGTTTTTTCATAAGAAAAGTAAATTGTAATAAACATTTGAAAACTTAAAGGATGATAATCATTCTGGCTTACACAGCATTTCTGTTTAACTAGCTATCCTTATAACCACACTCCAGTGAACATTGCAGCTCCAGATCAAATTTTTTTAAGGTGCTGTCAAAATGTCACGTGATTTAGTCCTGATCGCAGATTCAAGGATAATGGAGATAAACCTGCAATTCTAGCTGGTCAACCTTAGCATGATTTAGTAACCAGATACGTTTTTAGTATAAATTAGGTTGTTTAAATGAGGTGATGATTTATAGAGCGCATTACCAGAAAAACTAGGTCACCTTGAGAGCTGCTGTTAGCTTTACTAAAAAGTTCAGATCTGAAGCTCTCTCCCAGTTTTTGTTCAATGTTGATGGACCATATAAATCCAGAGATATGATAGTTTGACTTTAATAAATTTAAATATTTATTCTATTGTAACACAAGCTGCATTACAGCTTTTCACAAAATAAAAGTGCAATTGCGATTTGCAGGTGTTTAGTGCATTATCAGTTAGCCTCGTAAAACCTCGTCCCGTGAGACTCCACTTTAAGGGGGAAGGAGATTTCTAATTCCTTGTAAAACACTGCACTTTACTGTTGTTTGCTATCGAGAATGATGGTTATATTTTTTCTTTAATCGTTTGTAAAAAGATTGCCATCTCCTCCTGTGTCTACTGATACCGCGCCATGTTAACTTGACATGAACTGGTCACGTGACCCCTTATGTCACGTCCGGGGACGTGTAAATGCGAAAAAAGTGTTTCCAAAACACTTTTGCGATCTACTTTTATGTCGACATGTCTGAAAAACCTACTCATGAGCGCGTAAAAACTTTTTAGCAATATTTGAGAGTTTTTTTTAAATGTAGGTGCTTCCATCACCTGTTTCCAGGGGTAATGGAAACAGACTTACTGGAAACGACAGGTGCTGTTTCTTTTAATGTTTATTTTTCATTTTTGTAATTTGAACTTAACAGAAAAAAGTGAAGTTTTCCGGTTTTAATTGTAATAAATAGAACATTTTTATGATTAAGATTTGATTATGTTTGTGTATTTTGGGCCCAATATGTTAATAAAGTAGGTTAAAGTGGAAAAAAAGATCAGATATTATCAGATAATTCAGCAACATTGTGCTGAAAAACTGGTACCAAACAAAGATATGGAAAGAATATCTTTCTATATGGTCTATAAAAGCCAATTTAAAACATTAAAGCAATCAAGGTTTTCTGCCAATGAAAAGTCTAAATAATGTGACTTAAGCTTTTATTTTTTATTTTCATCAGTCGAGCCAAAGGCACTAGCGCTGTCATCTCTGAAATGAAAATATGTGCTTGGTATCAGTACATTTGCAAATGCTGCTGGCTAAAGCAACACACTCCATAAATACAGACAGATTATTGCAAGTCCAAAACAAGCAGTCAGTAAGTCAGACAACTACAGAAATGTTTCTCAATGCCTCTGATGAGGCCAAAAGACACCACACTGCTGTCAGTAAAACAGATGCAATAAATTAGACACATTAAGGTAGCAGGAATTGATGGAGCACTTTCTCAGACTCAAACATAAAATTAACTTATTATATCAATTTGGTTGATGGCTAGGTCAACCCAATCAAGTCTCTGCTCATCAAAATTTACCTGCAGCTATTATTCAAAAGAATAGATATGTCTGCTTGATCAGTGGCTGCACTGAGAACTATTGACTTTATTATGAAAGAATCCCCACCCCCCAAAAAAATAAAAATAAAAAAAATAAAAAAATACATGCATATAGTTTTTTTATTTTTTTTAATTTTCTTTGGAGGGGTCTCAGATGGTGCCAAATTCAGCAAGGAATCCAGTGAAGGCACCGGAGTTTTAATTCCAATTTTCTTAAAAAAGTACTGCAGTGATTGGTTCATCAAAACATGTGACTTCATCTATATCCAGCTGAACCCCTCATACTTGAAACCAATGGGAGATCAGAGACAGAGCCAAGAATACTAAAATTTGTCATGTAAAATAACTTTGGGAGAAAGGATTTTTCCTATAGACTGTTGGTAGTCGGTGCTGGAGGATTTGCAGACATGACAGTTGAATAAGCAAACAACAACCGATGTAGAATAATCTATAGAACTGTAAGATGACTCAGTGCGGTCTATAAACTGGAAATGTATGTTCAATACTTAGTTATACTTAATTAGTTAAAAAAAACTAGTGAATACATAACAACACTGTACAGTCTTTGTTCCAACCATGCTCCTGTACAATGTGTTTACAGTTACTGTATGCTAAAGAAAAAAACTAATTCATAGCGATGTGGTCTTGGTCTGATCAGGAACTGTAGTACAGTGCTGAGTCAGTGTTTGCAAAATGCATCTAACTAAACTTTAAATGGATGCATCTAAATGCATTTAACTAAACAAAACAACATTAGGAGCCCCAGCTAGGATCTAAAATGTCTAGAAAGAAAAAAAATTTGAAATGACAGAAAAAGGCGAATCAGCCTATTATGCTAAAAATAGGCCTCGCAGATGGGCCTCTTATAGTCTAAAATAAAATGACTTTGGTTATATTTTGAGTGGACTGCATGTGGATGGGCTGTGATTACTCTACAGGAAGTAAACTTTTTGACAAGCTTTAAAGCCTTGGACCTACTTTCATGGATTTTATGTGTATAAAGTTATAGTGTTTTGTTACTGCTTGGGGGCAAACTCAGAAATATCTAAGGTATAGATTGTTCTTATTTGCATTGGTGCCTTAGCTGTACTCTGCCGTTAAAAAGTCAAAGTGTACAAAGATCTGCTTTGGGCTGATATAAAACTTAGTGTAAAACTAAGAAAATTAAGTGCGTTTAGTGCCGCTGTTCTTTGTACTTTTAACCTGTGCCTCATGGTTTTTCTTTTGAAACCAGCTATTGCCATCTCTTTCTAGCCCCAGCAGAGCTGTGCTAACTTTCAATCAATCAGCATTCAACCAGCGATTAGCATCATCTGAAAACCTGACAGGTTGTTGGAGGACTGCACATTTGCCCTGTTGCGCTGAAAATATGTCGGTTTGTAAGAACTGAGACAACAGTGGATATCTTGGTAAAAGTTTAAAAAAAGTCCTTAGTCTCCGTCACTACTGCATAACATTCATGTTCTCGCCAACCATACTTGTCTGTTTACTTAGATATTATGTGAGGAAATTGACCAAAACCATGAATGCACAGGAACAGTGCCCTGTTTTTAGTAGCAATATTCATTTTTCAACAGAATCTCTGTATGGTCCATAATTTGTTGAAAGTCATAATTAGAATATATCTTTAAAGCAATTTAAAATAAGCTTGGCATAACTTTTTCTGGCCAATTTCAGCTGTCATGAAAGGGATTTCATTTTGAAAATAAGACTTCAGGTGTTCAAATTATATGCAGTTGTTGTAGAAGTTTTTTTTAAAAAAAACAAACAAACAAAAAAAAAACTAAAACCTTTTTCAATGTCCCCTCAGTTTGACCCTTATTTTCTTTTTTTATTGCAATGATATTTTTTAATTTTAAAGAGGCTCCAAAACATATCAGATAGTCAAGTTACCTATGTTCTAGAAATAATTTACGCTAACAGTGAGCTCTCATCTAGGTTCCCTGGAAGATTGTATGTGTTTTAGTATGCACGTGTGTGTACGCGCTCCATCCATCAGCATAAACACAATACCTTTTTTTTCCACATTCCCTCCAAACATCCCTGCAAACCCCCAAGGCTTTTGACAGAGTCGTGTGTCAGCGCCTGGTCTGCAGTGGAGCGTGTCGTTGTCATTCCTTCATGTGTCTTTACCGCGGAGTCCAGTTTCACCACACAGTGTGCAGCGAGCCTTGCGATTTAACTGCAAGCATATGGAATGGTGTGTTTGTGATAAAAAGGAGCAATGGACGGGCTTTTTCACAGACAAGGTTGCATCAGTGGAATTTCTAAAGCGCCTAAGAATTATTGCAACATGATTCATGATTGTCCAGTAGCTGCAGTGATGTCTGATATTTCTTATCGGCATCATGTGATTGGATCCAGTGGTCATATTTTTAGGTCAGGCTAATGACTTTACTGTGTAATGATATTTTTTGTTAGTTTCTTGTGGTCTGTGTGATGGCCATCAGAAGCAGTTCTGCTGGTTGTCCAAACAGCCACAATTTTAGCTCCAATGATATGACTAAAGTTGTAATAATTGTGGTGACACTGCTTGAACAAATTAGGCCGTTGTTTTAAAAAAAAGATACAAACTAGCTGTAAGCAATAATTTTCACTAAATTACTTAATTTTATGGTAATTCTGATGTGTAACAAGAAGCTTTTATAAATAGCAGCATCTGTAGCTGCTCAATGCTCTTTAAAATTTGATATCAGGACTGATTTGTGCCCATTTCTGTCACCATTTTGCTGATGTATATGGTGTCTGTCCGGAAATTTTTTGTCTGGCTTAATGGCCACTCTGCACATTGTGTAGTTTCCATTTGAACCTCCATCCCATCCCAACAGAGAAAACAAGAGAAACAGAGTAAACAGAGTGTTAATATGACCTTCAACCCTAAGTAACTAAATTATTTGCAGAGCATTAATTCATTCTACATACCCACCACATACAAATTAGGGTTGCAGGGGAACTAAAGCCTGTTCTAGCCAACCATCACAGAAACTAACAACCATGCAGCCTCCCTTTTAGGGTCATTTTAGAATTAGCAATTAACTTTACATGCATGTTCTTTGCACTACAGAAGAAAACCAGAGAGCACATGTTAACTCTACACAGAAAGACCTGAGCCATAATTTAAATAAAACTTTCTTGCTGTGACACAACACCACTAACCACAACACAAGTGCAGCCCAACAACTTTTTCTTTTTTATTTATTCATTTTCATTAACAAAGTGTATTATGATAATTGAGACTTTGGACTCAGAATAAATGGTTTCTTATTCAAGGGGAGTGGTCTAGGATCTGATTTCTGTTACTGCTGATTGTAAAGCAAGTGCCAAGCTGGGTGAGAGTCTGGCTTCTGTCATGATTAATGTTCTGTAGGAAAGATAAGCATTCTGACTTGTGTGTGTGTTTATGTATGATGTCATCAGCCTCGATTCAAGCTTTATAAGTTTCAGTAAACATGCTGTAGGGAAATGGAGTGTTTTGATTTGACATACTTTTCAGCTAGAGCAGGATAAACCTCTTTATACTTAAATGAGTTCTATATTTCCTTTCCTTGCAGACACAAAGCATTTTGAACAGAGTTGACCCCCCAAGACACATTTTACCTGTCTGTATCTGCTTTCAAACTGTGAAAATAATGTCAGGGAACAGGCCTGGTCCTGTAAACCCGTCAGAGCAGACGGCACGGTGAGGCACCACAAAGAGTTAAAAATGTGATTTTCTGTTCTTGTGAATAATACAGCCTTTGTTTCTGGGTCATGAACCAGTCAAGGTCAGTGGCTTTAACCGAGCCAAACAAACACACACGCAGTTTAGTTTGCACTAATTGATTTCCCTTCCAGCAGAGACAAGAATGAGCCTGTGTGTGTGTGTGTGTGTGTTTACTTTAAAGGATCTGTCAGGAGTCAAAGTAAATAGATAAGTGACAAAGTAAACACCCATCCCACACACATGCCAAAACAACAGCCATCTGCAGGGATATATTTCTCCACTCAAACATCAACTCAGTTCACTGATTTTAGAAGGTGAATTCAATTATAATCTAATCATAATGGTGTGTGTGTGTGCACTTTTTGGCAGTTCTTATAAGGTTTCTCAGCAGTAAATCCTTCCACACACTGGGTTAATGAGGTGATCCAGCTGCAGGGGACGGTTGGTAGAGGGCTTTGGGTCTGTTTTAGCTTTCTTTGTGTGTGTGTGTGTGTGGATGTGTGTGTGTGTATGCAAGGAATTATGTCAGTATAGCAGTCGCAGCATTCATTGTGTAAAGTCATATTTGCACGGTGCAAATTGAATCTTGAGATATGCAATTGTCAATAACAGCACTGATTGTTGCTGATTTTCTGGAGCAAGTTGCCATGTGTGTAAATTTCCACTGCAAATTACTTAGTAAGTTTCTTAATGAATACAGAAATCTCGTGATAGTTCCAAGCCTGTTGCTGTGGATGAGCCTGTGGTGAAACCAAAAGAGGGTTTTAAGGACATTTATAGCTCACATTTCACATGCTTTTCTCTGCAGGGATATGATCGACTGTGATAAAAAAATGTACTTAATTTCTCCTTGGGGGATAGATAGATTTATCTATCTATCTATCTATCTATCTATCTATCTATCTATCTATCTATCTATCTATCTATCTATCTATCTATCTA
>JBAMHW010000004.1:21183461-21207793 GCA_037177495.1 Rhadinocentrus ornatus
CTGTGATTAGACTTTGGTAAAATACGTATTTATGAAAGCAATTCTTGATTTTTGCTAACAAAATACCCCCCAAAAAACACTACCCACTGTACCTTTAAATCTTAGTGAAAACCTTGTTTTGAATCACTTTCTAGGGAATATATTTTCTTTAACTCATAAATAGGTAATAAATGAATAAATTACCAGGCAGTCTTCTGTGAAGATATGCATTTATCAACATAATATATAGCTCTAGTCAAGCACTACTTACTAATAAACAGCAACAGCACACCTAAATTCCTCTCTGCATTTTTGTCATAGGAGCAGAAGCATAACAGCATCTCTGCCATACCTGACATACGGACTGACGCTATCAGTGAGTTCTAACTACCCACTCAGCTGGTTCAGATCACTGTCACTCGAAGAAGGACTTTTTTTTTGCATTTCGTTTCCTTAAATCATATCTTCCATATAATTATCTCAACTTCATCTTATCGTTTTATCTGAATCTTCATCTACAAAACACTACAAAGCTGTCTGTTCATAAAATGCAGAAGACATGCAATAATAATGCAGTAATAATATAGATCATTGAGACAGAGAAGGTGTTAGAATGACAGCAATGTACTGAGAAGTTTGGAGGAGGCACATGGTTAGAAGAGTTTGGGGAGAAGATTATAAAAAGAAAAGGAAAGTCCAATTTCTATCAGATCAAAAACCCGGCAGCTAATTAAAGATTTAAACAGGATGTTCACTGACTCACACTTCACTGACGTACACCTGACTTAAATTAAATGGATCCAACAGCTTGTGACATTCTGCGCAATGACTCATTAATTTTAGTCAGGTGTATTGGATCAGGGAAACATTGAAAACCTGCAAGACTGACGGCAAGATGGCCGAATTATTGTTTTCCAGTCAAAACAGAACTTTAGATTATTTAGGATGGAAGCATGTCCACCAGCTATTTATAGGACGTATAGTGTTGTATTTCTTGTCTTCAGTGAATGAAGACCACAAGGAAACAAACTGATGGATACCAAATATATTTAACAACTTTGCAGGGACCACACCTTAAAATGCCTGAAACTTATTGTGCTATTTGTAAGTATGCACTGTGTAAACGGAGCTGCAAGACTTGATCAACAACAAATCATCACATACAAAGTGGGTTTGGCACACAAATACTGTCTACTCGTACACTGAAATGAGAACACCGAGCGTAAACAAATAATCCATCAATTACTTTGCATCATCAGTAGAGTATTTCCTGATATATTTTTTTAATTCAGCCAGCTGGATAACTGTTTTTGGACTAGTCTAAAATTCAGTGTCTTAACAACTGCTTGATTGGTTGCCACAATTTTATGCACACATTAACTGGTTTTCATTAAAGATATCTAAAAATGGACCTGATGGATGAATTGGCTTCTTACAGACATTTGTAGTTCCCAGACAATGGATGCAATGACTAGTGATCTCTGACCTCACCCTTCATCAAGCTTGTCATCAACTGGATGAGTTCTGTATTGATGTGTTATTGTAATATCTACACTTATACTTGTTTTTGCATGTGTGTACACATTCCTATGCAACAACACGAGTATTCATGGTACACTTGATCTGCTTACACAATACCTTGTTTTGGGGGTTGGGGGCACTAAGAGTTTTAAAAAGATTGAAGCTGAGCAGATTAAGCTTTTCAGGCATGAGGTAACAGGATATTTCATTTGTAGGAGTGAGTGCAACTATTTCACGTCCTCCCTTTTTTTCCTGAAGGAAAACAAAGTGAAATTATTCCATACAAGCTCTGCATTTCTTAACCTTCATCTCTAAATCTCCCTCTTTCATCTCAACCCCTAAAGTGATAATATTAGAAATATTTATTGGTTGTTTTTAATTCTTTTGAAGTTGCTAAAGTGGTCAATTAAATCGAACCTGAAATTTTTTTAACATCTCAAGGCACACACTTCAGTGAATACTAAACCAGTGTCTATGAACCCAGACTAAGGAGAAGCTTACTTAATCTGTGCAAAGTGTCACCTAGTCAACTCAACATCAAACTTTTAATGGTTAATTCTGTATAAAAAATTAGAATAATCTCAGTATTTAGGACACACAGAGATATTAATTTTTTTTCTTGGCCAGGAGATACAAACAAAACTAAGAATATTGACCCAAGTCCCACAGGCAAGAATGCAGAGAGAAATTTATTCTTTTTTAGTTAATCAGCCGTCAAACCTAATCAAGGTAAATAGCATCATTAGCAAAATTGACTACTTTAAGATTCTGGAAACTTAAGGCAGTCTTCAGAAATGCTTTGCTTTGAACAACATTAAACCCTACAACATGTTAGTGGTTAAATACTTGATGAGATCCAACCAGCATTCATTCTGCTCTGTTTGGTCAGCTGATTGCACAAAAATGAAGTGGTGGAAGTAGTGGCTCGTTGTCATTTAACAAGCTATTTGCAAATATGTTATGTGGTAATGTGGGTAAGCAATGGATGTCAACGTCAGCACACAGGACTACAGACATGGTTTCAGACAGTTAAAAAGCATTGTCTTTTGTAAGAAGGAACAACTTCCAACATGGACTTTGTTCTTTGTAACTTTACAGAACCTTTGCATTCACAACAATCTATGGCACAATGAAAGCAAGGAAGGAAATATAGCATATGCAGTCTTAAAGTAACAGTATAGGTAGCAGCAGTTGTGTTACAAGATTTTCAGGAGTCCCTTGAGCACACTTCTTAACACTGTCATATTTGGGTTCTTTCATGCATTTTGGGTTTTATGGGGGTTAACACTAGATTGTGAATAAATGGGGAAGTTTTAAGCTACCAGCCATTTAAACATCAATATTCATCTTTGTGTCTTGTCCATTTTGTCATTCCATCTTTCACATTACCTCTCACACTCTTCTCTTACTTTCCGTCTCTTGCTACCTTTCTCTTAACACGGGAGGATGAAGGTTTATGTGGGCCTCTCATTCTGTCTCACAGTGAGGGATGGCTGCAGTGTATTGTGGGTAACAAAATCCAGCTGTGTTGTAGAGTCTGCGTTTGAGTGGGTGTCTGTTGGTGTGAACATGTAAAGGAATGTTTGTGCGTTGATGAGTGTGCACTGTGCAGGTTGCTGGTGTGTGTGGAGCTGTTACTTGTCATTTTGACAATGACATTTCTCTTTTAGCCTTACACGAATAGCAGAGCATATACGGTGCTGTGAAGTCTTACTGTAGCTGAAAAAACTGTCAGAGTTTACCAAGAACTTGTAAAACAGCTAAAAGAACTTGTTTTGCAACTCCAAGTTATAACATTGTTCCGTAAGGGGTGTAAGTCCACCCTCTGTTTTCGTGGCTGTGGTTATTGTCATACATGGCAGGTTCTTGGCTGGATGATGTGGGCACCCAGTCATTATCAATCAACAGCAAATCCAGATAGTTTCAAAGAAAGGCATGCAGTTCCTAAAATAGTCATCAACAGATTAACCTATAAGCTTTCCTCCTTTCATGCCAATTTGTTCTAAAATGGCTGAGTCATGTTCAAAAATACAACCACTCTTCTACACAAAACATTATCACCTACAATAATAACCACTTGAAGTTATCATTTCGGAAGTATTGGTTGGAAATTAATACAGTCAGAGTAGTTGACATAATCAACTGTTGTGGATTTGCTAGATTTCAGACAGCTCAGGAAAATGAGCTGTGTGAAGAGTTTCAAAGCAAAATCTTCATGACAGAATTCATCAGATGTGCTTCTTGATTCAACAACACTGCAGTAAGAATCATAGAACACATCAGTAACACCAGATAAGGGAATGATATAACTCACTAACAGAACATAACTAACTCACACCTTTCCACGTGAAAGTCAGAGCAGCCCCCCCCCACCCCGCACATATAAGTACCTTGGTAATGTATAAAAAATGTCAGAGTATTTCATTGTATACTGTTTTTTAGACATTCTATACATTCAGACATTGATAGTAACATATATACTGTATAGTCTTTATTTTCATATATACAGGATGTTGCTGTTTTGCCCTGTGCATGTGTAAAAAACAAAGAAATCTGATCTACGATTGTAGGTTGGACATCAAGCAGTAAGTTCCCCTTTATAAAACCTTTAGAGTTTTAAAATATCACATTCTGTTAGGGCTTTCTGTCTTGACACTGTTCACTTAACATCAACAAACTTTAAAGGTCCCATATTATACATTTTTTCAGCGATTTCATATGGGTGTCAGAGGTCCAACAACATTGTTTTCAAAGTGTATTACCCCAAATTCAGCCTTGGCCTTAATTTCAGCCATTCCAAAAGTGGGTCTAGTGAGATCTACAGAGAACGGACTGTTTCTGTGTCTGAACCTTTAAGTGTTAATGAGTGGCCTTTCCACGTCCACTCCACACCCTTTAAAGGTAAGGGAGCTGGCTTTCGCTGGTGCCCGCTTAGTGATTTCAGAGGGTAGGCTCAGCTAGCCTGGGGGTTGGGTCAATAGCAGTATCCACTGCCAGAAGGAGTGTTTTTTTTCCTCCCTTTGTGATATCATGATGGGAAAGATATCAGACCCACCCCTTTTTGTGCACACATTTGCTAAAAAGTGGAGCAAGCAAGTGAGAAAGGTGACAGAATTTTCTAATTCTTGGGCCTCATACAAAGGCTATGATGACACATGACTGTTAGAAAACCTTTAGAAAGTGAATTTTGCATAATATGGGACCTTTAAAGACCACATAAACACTTTGGTATTGAGTTTGCTGGGCTTTTATTTATTTATTTTTTTATTAGAGTAATACTGTGAAATTTGTTAATATTTCACGTCTCATTACTGTCTATTAAAGCATACATTTTACAGTCCTAAATGACATGCAGACTGGTTAGGGTCATGTTAAGGTTAGGGCTGGGTGTTGTTGGTAAGGACTATAAAGTGTGAAATGACATAAAAAGAAAATCTTGTGGTTTTACAAAAGAAGTATTCACATGCCATCTCATGATACCATGCTGTCTAATATGATTAGTTTCTTTTCTTGTTCATCCTGTTTTGACACCAAACACAATTGTTGTTCCAATCCTCTCCTGTCATCAGATCATTAACTTAGCCAGTGTACCAAAAAAAAACCAGTAGAGCCCTTAAAGGACGGACAAGCAGCTCCACTGCTCTATAAAAAGTAAGTAAATGTACAAAAGAAAAACCTGGATTCCAGAGCAGTTTGTCTTTACACCAAGACGTCTACCTGAAACAAAGCAACCCTAATCCCCTTCATAGCAAAAATATTTAGCTATTGTTGGAGCATGCTCTAAGACATTTTCATTGTGTTCATTTGTATAGTTTCTGTTTGTAGCTTCATGTCTAAAAATAATGCTGTTGACAACTTCTGTTTTTCTCCTGGTTGATGTGACAGAGTAGTTTGGTAACTTCACATTATAGTTATGAACTTTTTATGTTTTGGCTCTAAACTTTTCTACAATTCAAGAGTTTAAAAGAAAAGAAAAACATTTCTTACAGAAAAAGATCTTGCCAGTTTTTCGACCTTCCCAATAATCTAAATCACATTTTTCTGTTATTTTCACATTTTGTCCAAACAGACAGAACCTTACAAACAAGACTAAATATATGTTTATAGAGATTTATGATAGAGAATATGATTTTAACCTGAGGGCCTGTCAGAAACCATCTGTCTGTGGTTTACAACAGGACATTACAGACAGTGAGGTGCTGTTACTTGCAGTTCATGTTATTGTCTTGTTGCCACCTTTCATAAAACACAAGGAAGCATTAGAAACATGCTGGTATTGACCAGCTAATTAAAGTGTATCTGTTTGTCTTTTGTCAGAGTTATGACAAAAGCGAGTTATATAGATTTGATCCTACTACAAGACTGTGAGCTTTGGCCACTTCGGGTTTATTTAGGCAGCACATATTTAAACCTTAAAATGTGAAAAAGAAAGATTTTTAAAATTTAAACATCTATCGTTGACTAGGACATATTTTTTAGCGGTTACAGCTTTAACCTTTCTGTTTTCCTTCCTCTTACAGTCCGTTCCTTTTTGCCCCTTCAGCGAGACAGTTTTTCAGGGAATATTACAAATTCCTGCCATGCTGACAAGCATGTGTTATTAGAAGAAGGGGGGGAAAATGAAGAAGACACAGGCCAGAAATGGAACGAAAGGCATGGGGCCAGAGGTGTGTTGCTGAATTTAATAAATTATCTTGGGTTTCTCTTCAACCTCCACCTTAGGAGTCTTGGAAGGTCAGAAATGCAATAGTTAAGTAACACAAACCACATCAGAGAAAGAGAGGGGAGGGATGAAGTTATAGAGGGAGGATGAAAGGCAGATGTGTGGTGAGGGATAGACAATGGTAGAAATATTGACAAAATATTTCACAACTATGTGGTGACTGAAAATGACTACCCATTCATGTGAACAATTCAGATTAAATTTGTTGAACTGGCAGGGTAAAGTCTGCAGATTCAGGTCCATATGATTAGAATCAGACGTACTGTCTGAGTCAATGGTATGTGAACGGGAATGGTGACAGCACAGTCCCTTGTGGAACTCCTACATCACTCACCACCCTCCCAGCCAGATCATTGCCCACTAGTCAGGTTGTCAGTGACCCAGGAAATGGTGGGCAACCTGACACCCTTCCCCCACAGCTTGATGTGATGACATTGGTGTTTTTTACATGCAGCCCCTCTAGATAATGACCAGAACATTTCAAGGCTACAGTCTGTGCAAAATGATGGTTTTTGACAGCTTGACAATACCACAATCCCTAAGTTTGCTGAAATAAAACATCAAAATCCCAAGGTGGCTCATAGTGTCTATACCCCTTCTAGTCGATAAGATAAAGATAAAGATAAAGATAAAGATAAAGATAAAGATAAAGATAAAGATAAAGATAAAGATAAAGATAAAGATACAGATACAGATACAGATAAAGATAAAGGTTATAATAAAAAATATAATCACAGTTTTCTGTAAGCTACTTTTAGGAACAAATGCTTTCACAGAACTTTAAACAAGGGACACAGTTAAAAAATGAGGCAAGGGTTGAAGATTAAAGGCACACTTTAGTACATACATTTCCTTCAGAGAATCATTTGGAAACCTGGTGAGACAGGTAGGAAGGTGTCAAGGAAAATTTTATATGTTTATAACACTCCAAATGTCAACAGTGAAATTCTTGGAGATCTATATGTGGCATTTTCGTATGTATTTGGCATGCCTTGTGGTTTTGGGTGTCCTGCTGCTTTACTTCAAACTGAGTTTCACAAGCTGTGGACTTTTCCATAAACACAGGAAAGTGGCTGAATGGCCTACACATTGACCCAATAAGAGTCAACCTGGGTGGGTTGATGTAACCTCTTGCTTGTCCTGTAGGTTGTAATTTTAAGAATGTAAAATCTGTGTATGTACCCATGCAGTTGTATTATGTTGTATTTCTATTTTCTTGTTTGCTTGACTATAATAACACACATATGTTTATTTAAAAGATGAAGAAAAAATTTGTATATAAAAGACTTCAGTTATTACAGCACTAACAGTTTCCTATAACCTTATTTCAAGCTGTTCATTTAATTCAGAATGAGTTTTAAATGCAACCAGATCAGAAAGCAGATTGTGATTAACACCCATCGTTTTCTCTCTTTTCTTATGTTTTTCAGAGCTGCAACCTTGTCATTGTCATGATGTTACTTTGCTTCATACTCTTCTTCCTCGCCTCTGGTGTGGTATTTTCCTTTGACTGCCCAGAAGACTGCTCCTGCCAGAATGAGAATTCAATATTCTGCATTCATAGACACTCCAGCACTGTACCCCATGTCCCCATAACCACCCAACAGCTCTACATCTTTCAAAATGGTATTTCCACCTTATCCCAAGATGATTTTAAAGGACTTGTGGAGTTGGAGATGCTAGATCTGAGCCAGAATGACTTGGTAGAAATTCCAGATGGGGTATTTGAGATGCTGTCAAAACTGAAGAACTTAGACCTGTCTTCTAACTTTATTACCCGCATTTCAAAAGATAGTTTCTCTGGGTTGGTCCAGTTAGAAAGGCTGTACCTTCATGCAAATCACATTCAGAGCATTCATTTGGAAGCTTTTGAAGGTTTAGAGATGTTACTGGAACTCAAGCTGCAAGGGAACCAGCTTATTTCCTTGCCAACACTTAATTTCCCCAGGCTTCTTCTTTTAGACCTTAGCAACAATAACATCCCAATCCTGGGACCGTCAGACCTTCAGACTCCCCATTTAGAGGCTCTTAAGTTGGCCTCCTTAGGACTTACCTCTGTGGATGAGGATCTCATAGCCTCACTGAGGAACCTCCATGAGCTTGATATATCACAAAACAAGTTACACGAAGTCCCTCAGGCCCTGAAGCAGGATTCCCTTAAGGGGCTGATCAGACTAAGCCTGGCTGCCAACCCACTGCCTGAACTGAGAGTGATGGACTTCCAAAAACTGGTTGGACTTCAAGAACTGGATCTCAGTGGACTTAATCTACAGGGGTTTCCTGAGAGCTTTTTCAAGACTTTCCCAAAGCTGATACATCTGATAGCTGCTGAAAACCCATTTAACTGCCTATGTCCATTAGCCTGGTTCCCTGTTTGGCTAAAAGAGAAAGGAGTGAATCTTGGGAGGCTTGAGGAAACCAGATGTCACTTTCCTCTAGTCAATGCTGGGAAGATGCTTTCAGCACTAGAGCACAAAGACTTTGGATGCCTACCAGCCACAACAGAATCAATTGGCTTCCCCATCACAAATACACTTGTTCCACAGATTCCAACTATATTGCCAGCAACTACCCATACCAATGCTATTCCTCCCCCTCCACCACCCAGTGAGGAAACCATCTTCTCAAAAACAGACAACTACCCACTTCCACCAGAACTTCCAGTCTCTACTAGCTCAAACAGTGGGGAGTATGAGCAGCATTTCTGCCCACCAAACATTTGTCTCAATGGAGGTACTTGTAATTTTGACCCTCTGGGACAAGTCAGCTGTTTGTGTCCCTTGGGATCCTCTGGCCCTTATTGTGAAACTGTGGAGGAGGTTCCTGAACCACCACAACCCTCAGCAACAGAAGTTTCATTAGTTGTCCCTGTGATAGCTGATCAACTTGATGCCATCAGCTCACGGCAGGTAACATCCACATCAATCCTTCTTGACCTGCACCGCTTTATTGAGACGCGGCCACATATCCGTGGCATCAGGTTGACCTACCGTAACCTCTCGGGGCCTGACCGCCGCCCCATGATACTGAGTCTACCAACGTCCTACCCTGAATACACTTTGCGCGGTTTAAGACCCAACTGTACCTACTCTGTCTGTGCCAGTCCCCTTGGAGAAAGAATCACTACTAGGAGTAACAACTCTGTGGAAATTGGGTCATGTACAGAGGCTCGCACTGAGGGGGTTCCTGTGACATTGTTAGAGCCATGGGTGGAGACAAAGACCTCTGTGACCTACACTCTCATCTCAGCTCTGGCTGCCCTTGCACTGGTGCTGGGACTGGCTGTGGTGGCTGGAACGATCATCTGTCTACGGAAGAGAAGACAGGAAAATGCAGGAATGGAGCAAGAGCTGGGTCCAGCTGATCCTGACCCCATGGAGTTGGAGGGTGTAAAAGCTTGCCTGGAGAATGGGTTAAATGGTGCAATGCCCCTTAAGCAGCCTGAGACTGATCTTTGTCAGACCCCTCAGCCACCTCTATTGTTGCAACAGAATGGTGGTTTGGATTACGAAACACCATTAATGCAAGGTCACTTGCCATCAAATAACAATTTATCATCTCTAAAACCATCTTATTTCTGATGCATAAGCATTTTTTGTAAAGAGTTCCCATAAAGGACTTCCTGATCCTGCTTTTACTCACTTAGTGGTTTAGTTCTAATTTTCATTCCAATATCAGATGTCCATAATTTAAGAAAGGGCACTTACTATTCTGTATTTTTCTACTTAATGATGGGACAGAATGGATCATCTATTTAAGAGACATTAAATGATGGATTTAAGATTACAGTATATTGGAAAGGAGCTTAACCACTGTGGGACAATGAAGAGGATGTGGTTTGAAGCCATCCAAGTTTGGTGGTGGTAAAACCTAGCCAAATGATTAAATTACGTGCAATCAATGAGAAGGGTCTTATTAGTGGACAGAAAACAGGAGTGCCCTTTGCATTTTTTAATATTCTTTGTGTATATCAAAGAATCAATATGAAAGAGCTCAAATCCTGTTGCTGTATTTGAGAAATATGAAATTGAGAAGTGATGCAGGTTTTGGGCCACAGAACTGGAGAACTGACAGTGGTTCAAATAATACACATGAAGACAGAATCAAGAAAATGGAGTTTCAACCAACTTCAGTGTCACCAGAGACGTTATAGAAGAATTTGCACTGAAAATAATTTTCTTTGTCTCTCAAGTGTCCCTGTCTAGAAGTTTAGTAATAGGTTAGTGACCATAAAAGCTGTATAAATTCCTCATTTTGCTGTTGATGTTATCCAGTCTCAACATATCTACCATAGTTTTCTCACTACACATTGCCTTTGGCTTCTTTAGAATGAAATTTTCTGTGAAAAAGAAAAATCAATGTGGACTTTGCCTGCATTATTCTGCACCATGACAGATGGGCTGTTTTAATAGTTGATACCATGGTATTCTTTTGTCATGTATTTTTGTATTTTATTTTTGTTACTATGTATTGCTTTTATTGTGAGTTGAAACAGCATCTGTTCCTACTTTGAAAAACAAACAAAAATACTGCAGTCATCATCATGATATTGTTAGTTTTTTCTTTTTATTAAGGTCACAAAGCCAAAACTTTCCTGTTACACTATCCGCACAATACACAAATAAATAGCAACTTAATATCCTTCAAGACCAAAACAATCAGCAACTCATCATATTTACCTGCAGAATAAATTGCTTAAATATGCATTTTTCGGAGGAACTCACCAAGTGAATGTAACTGTCAGACACTTTATTCTCACTGCCAGGTCTGCTGACGCTCCATAAACTCATGGTTAAGAAAACCTCAGACTGTCTGAACACCAAAACTACCAAAACTGTGTTCAAAAGCCTTTTTGCTACAGAGTTCACTCCTATAAAGCAACACACACTTGCCAAGAAATAAAAGTGACTTCAAAAAGATTGAGAGCATCAGTTTTAGCCACTAGTTCTGTCACTCTCTTTAATAAGCCTTTCTGTCTTTGGTTTACAGGGATTATTAGATGTGTGCTTGGAGATTGTTTTGCTTGTTTTATGTCAACCAGACTATGAAAAGTACTGGCTAATGAAGCAGTCTGATGTATTCTTTCTGTCTGGGACTGTGACAAACTTTTTTTGTGTTTCTGTTCTTTTAAATATCTTTTTACTGAAAAATAAAATCAGTGAGTAGAATAGGTTTACAGAGACATGCCTCAGCAACATTGGTACAAAGTCTTACTCGCATTTTTTAGTGTTACATTACATACCAATTTGCATTTCAGGAACAAAAGGCCCTTTATTTTGCCTCACCACACACTGCATTTAAATCACATTGCAAAGTATAAATGAAGAAGTGTGAAATGTATTTTAGCCATTTCAGATTAAGCGAGAATTTTCTCCACGCTTGGTTAGCTGGAAGTTTAAAAGAGTTATTTCTCTATTTTTGTTTTTGCTTTGCTTTTTTGTGTATGTGTGGACAAACTGAACTTGTGTTCGTGTGTGTCCCTTTTTTTCTGCTCCAGCACCATTTAAAATCAAGTTACCATTTACTTTCTTAGTTATTACCCCGTAAACATGGTCACAGATACCGGTACACTATGTCTTCTTTCCTTTGGTTATTTCTGTAACTGGAAAATTGTATTTCTTTGGCCAGTGAGAACGGCAGGAAATGTTTGAAATATTTTCAACATGCTTGTTACACTACGTTCTTTTTTGTTATTGTTGACTGTTAGTTTGTGAATATGTTTTCTGTGTAGATTTTACTAGGAAAACATTGCTAAGAAAAGAGCAGTATTAAAATGCCTTAATGATAATTTGCATGTGGTTTTGTCTTGGATACATTTTTTTATGGTTCAGCTTTACACATGTTGAGTTGCTCACTAGCGAAGGCAGTTTTTTCCATGCTTGTGGATATGGGGAATTTTGACCCACTTGAGAGTCAGAGTTTTGCCTTAAAAGCTATATTAAACAACTGGAAAGATTTCCATCAACAGATGCTGATTTCACACGGCCTGTATCTCCTCAGTTCCTCATTATACGCACACATTTAAACTACCTTCAACCACAGCATAATTACTCTGTGATGTGTTGGTTTGTGGATAAAGGTCATTTTCACTATTTTCTGCTAATAGCTGAGAACAGATCCATTGGAAAAAAACTATACATTAAGACACCATTTCTTAGCTAAAGATATTGCATGGCTCTGTTGTTTTTTTGCCCACATAACAATGACAACAGACCAATAAAGTTCAGCTTTACAATGAAATTTATGCGGCGAACACAGTAAAGCTGGATTCATACTCGCGGGGCCAGGGCCGTAGCCAAGGTTTAAGAAATGCCGAGGTACACAGCCCATTATGGCCCACACATCTCAAGAGCAAATTTTGATTCACACAAACCACGCCCTCTCTCTCATGTCCTGTCTCTTTTCTCCACCTATTCTGTCCTCTTCTTTTGCTCTCTACTCTCATCTCTTTAGGTCTTGTCACCTCCCACATCTCCCCTGCCAAAGTGTTTAGGGTAGGTTTTACGGTTAGGTTACGGATGGATGGATGGATTGATTTTGGGAAATTTCGGAAGGGTTAAGGTGAGAAGCTGTGGACTATAATGTGTTTATGGAAAAATATTTAGGCAAGAGCGTATTTGTGTGCATAATCTATCTATATATTGCATGTAACTTTTTCTATTACAACCATGAATTCCACATGCAGCCAGTTTCTTCTCTAACAAAGCAGTTTACCGCAGCTGCAAATGACCTGAATGAGTTTTAACACTTTAAAACATTGTGTTATTAAAAAAACATAAATAAATAGTTTAGTCAGCTTATAAAATATAGCCTAAGTAAAAACTGATTATAATCTAACTACAATTTTGCATTAGTTTTGTTTTAATTTTGCTCAAGACTGTAAAATAGATTTTAACAACATTGTAGCAACTTGTCATTGATCCTAATGATGCTGAATTTCTAAAGGACTGTTAAGCTTTATTGCAAAAAAATACAAGAACAATTACATCTCAATATCCCCAAAAATTTAGTAAGTTAGAGATCTTTGTTCTCCTTCATTTGGAGGATGAGATGTGCCATCCTTTTCTTGTATTTCTGCAGTTATTGGATTTTGGGTTTAGCACTCCACCAAGGATTAACAAGTTAAAGTGTAACTTCTTCACCTACAATATCCAGCACAAGTAGCACCAGGGAGGAGAGGATTATTGTCTTTTGGCCTTGAGTTTCTATGTACATTTTTTTTCAGCCAGAAGATTAAAATAAATGTAATTTTCATGAATTGCACTTTATGTCTTCCAGTTTAAGACAGCTTTACACATTTAATTCAGATTTGAGGAATTCTGAAGCTTGACTTAAAATTAGTCTTAGCTTTCTTTGTCTCACTGCTGACAATGCTCACTGTTCATAGATGAAAACAGTCCAAAACCATCTACTTGAATACATCAGGTGAACTGATGTAGTGAAATTTAATCTGTTGTAAAGGATTGTAATTTTTCTCTTCATCAGTAAAGGTGTATAGATGTAATAGAAGCTCTTTGGGGCCATATTTGAGCACAGCTTAATGATGATCATTGAAAAAGTTGCAGAGATTTTTTTTCACCACAGTCCACATACACTGTATAGAGCTTGCTGTGGTGCCAGAGGAAAAGTCATAAGATTGTCGCACACATCTCAAATTACACCTTGCGTGAAAATAAATAAAAAAGTAAAAATACCTGAACATTATTCTAGAGTTTAACTTGAACTTAAATGGTCTTAAGGAACTCTGATATTTTATTGGGACTGGTATTTGGGTAAAAAGCAAAAAAGGTTCTGTGTCCTTACGTCACTGCTTTCACACAAAATGAGTGACTTTGTAGTTCTCTCCAAAATGCTTTCCCACACCGTCTGGGTTGAGAGCTCACGTTTCTTATTCTCATGAGAAAAACTCAGTGGATAAATCTGCAAATGGCCGTTTTACTTGTTGAACTGCAGAACAAAGTTTAATTAACTTAACTTTAATTGCTAATCTTCTACCCAAAGAACTCAAAGTCTCCTGTTACCCAGAACTCTAATGATTTCCATGCTCTCTGAAGCAGAAGTTGAAATTGATGTCTTACATGCAGCATCTTCTGGACCACCCGAGATTCCCTGTTTGGCTACAATCTTTAATGTGTCACTTAATGACTTTTTCTAACAGTATACAGACTGGAGTATTTGGACATCTATGTTGTAACAGGAAGAAATTTTATCATGATGCTGAAGATAACAGGAATAATAACAAAAGAATTTTTTTTCAGAGGTTTCTGTGGATTCTTCTTCATTTATTCCTAAAAAGTAATTAATTAATTACACTGTATAAAATTTCCAAATTTGTTGTAGAATAGAAAAAAAATCATTACAGCAAGGAATCTCAAAAGACATTAAAATTGAAGTTGAAACCATGCAGAATGAAAACCAAATGAAAGGATAGTGCACTTAGCAGAGGTACCTGCAGGTAAGAAGGATAGAAGTTACATCCAGTTGGACCTTGGAGCAGCAGCTGAGGGCTTATTGAGCTCTGGTATTTTTGTGGCACAACAATAGGTCCTCAGGGCCAGGCAGGGTCATGTTATGATAAGAGATGACATGACTGCACAGAGTTGGGATTACTAGGGGCTTGCACTTATTCAGGGCTTCACTAAAAAGCAAAACCGGCAAGACTAATACTACACCACGCTCAGGCATCCGTGCCTATAAACCACATGCTCACAAACAGATGATGTGCAAATGACATAAATCATGCATGAGCATGGAAAAGGCCCAATCATGCATGCAGACTTGTAGGAAACACATGCAGAGACCAATTTCAGAGATGATAAAAACTGGTGAAATAAAATGGTAAATAAGTGATTTCCTGCTCATAGAAAACAAAGTCACCAGTATCCGATTGATTTTGAGCATAAGAATGACATGGATTTAGGGGTTAACATAGCCAAGCCTTTTTAAAAAATAACACAAAAAGATGGTCTGATTTGGAGTTTATGGGCTGATTGGTTTTACTTGGTTTTCACTGCACCAAAGTGTCACTCAAAGCTAATTGGAGAGGATAAGGGTTAAGAAACCTTTCAGAGATTTTTATTTATTTATTTATTTTTTAATCTAAAATGAATTTTAACTAATTATAATGGCAAGACAAAGCAAGGCAAGTTTATTTATGTACTACATTTAATTTTAAAAGACAACTCAAAAAGCCTTAAAATAAATTCAGATATGGTTTAAGCCACATAAACATGTTTTTCCTAAATAACTAGTATTTCTATCTTAATGGCAGTAGTCTCTTCCAGGATGAAAAGGCCCCCACCCATATGAGTGGGATCATTGAATGGTTTAATGAGCATAATGTGAATTCTGCTATTATCAGTCAGTGGATCTCAACTTTACGTCTATTTTGGACCAATATGTTAACAGTTAAACAGCTGTTGTGTATGATGTTTCCACCATCTCCAACCATTTCTCCAACAGTTATTTAAAGTGTATTCAGCCCTTAAATGCCCTTTACTGACAACAGCCCATAAGTATTCAGTGATCAGTAGTCAATTTGTTAGTTTATTGTCCTAAGGTTCAACATTTAGTATTTGGCTATTTTATCTACCTTTAATGCTTCATCTCAGTTTTACTACACAAATCTCCTCTCTAAATGCTTCTGTGCTGCAGGGCTTGTTCCCCTTGACCTTTCACCTTTTTAACAGGTGACCTTTGACCCTCTGCAGGAACAGGCCATGACCAGCCTCTTTATGTCCACTTATACAAGAAAGGGTACGTTTGTAGAGTTTAGTTATTTTTGGTAACACATCTCATCTCCTTGTCGGCTTCAATTACTTGACATTTCTCATTCTTCAACCTCTCTTCTCTGCTTCTACTTTAAATTTATTATTCTGTTCTGTATTTCAACCCAGCATGTTAACTGGTTTGAATTTTTTTAACCTCTTTATTTATTTCTTTTCCATACTTATAACTGCCATAAATCTCTGTGAAACATAAGTTAAATGAAAGTTAATTTCTGGCCTCTTTATTTTCACAATACATAATTTCCATCTCCCTCATTTGCTCCTTTCCTCCTTAGTAAAAAGAAATATGTGGTTAGCCTCTGGGCTTGTTCCCTCCCCTCACCAAACCAATGCCAATGGAGTTATTGAATTGCCTTTCATTACAACGAGCCCTGTTTTATTGGTGTTTCCAGGCCAGATGTGAAGCAGGTTTTAACATGACCTTGCAGAAAGGAAAACAGGAAGGGGGAAGAAAGGGATGGTAAGGAGGGGCAAATGGATGTCCAAATGTTGATTCCTTTAATGGCAGAGTAATTTGGCTCACATTTCACTAATTGCTGAGACGATTTCAGAGAAGGGTCACAATATTAACATTTTCATGGGTGTCTTAAAGACAAAAAGAAGGTATGCACATTTGATTATGTTTAATTAATGAAAATTAATCTCTAGTTGAAATAGATACATTTGTAAATCCTTGTTTGATTCAATACATCCCTTAAAACAACTTAAAATTCTCATATCAAGGACAATGTCATCCTTGACAGCACACTATCTTTCCAATCCCACATCAACAACATTACTAGATTTGCCTACTTCCACCTACGTAACATCAATCACCTCCGTCCCTCCCTTACCCCCCACACCACCGCCATCCTTGTTCACAGTCTCGTCTCTTCCCGTCTGGACTATTGTAATTCTGTCCTCTTTGGTCTCCCTCACAAGTCCCTCTATAAACTTCATCTGGTCCAGAATTCAGCTGCCCGCATCATGACTCGAACCCCCTCAATCCACCACATCACTCCTGTTCTGCAACAGCTCCACTGACTTCCAGTCCACTTCCGCATCCAATTCAAAATCCTCTTGTTAACATTTAAAGCCATCCACAACCTTGCACCCCAATATCTGTCTGACCTCCTCAATGTTCCCACTCGCTCTCTCAGATCCTCTTTCTCCTTACAGCTGTCTGTCCCTTTCGCCCGTCTTACCACCATGGGGAGCCGAGCATTTAGTTGCTCTGCTCCCCGTTTCTGGAACTCACTACCATCTCAACTCAGAAGCATCGACTCACTTCCCCACTTTAAATCACAACTCAAAACATATCTGTTTAAAATTGCTTATCCCATCTGATGCATACTGCTATGTCTATTGATTTTATTTGCCTTTATTGTTTTAATTTTGTATCTCTGTACGGTGTCCTTAGCAAAATTACTAATAGGTGACAGTTTATTTTGTCATCTTTCCATTTGAAAGTTTTCCAACTGATTTTAATTTATATCAACATTCCTGCCAACAAACCTCTGCTGGTTTAAATGAGTATAATTTCCTTTTATCGTCTCTCAGCAGTTCAAAAACAGAACTAAAACAAGAATGAATAAAATTAAATACAAATGGATCCAAAGCTAAAAGTGTCCTCCAATGTTGAACTGCTGGTAAATCCAAAGTTTAGCTGCTACAAGTTTGTTATGAGCCCAAGGGGAGACTACTACAAAACAACTGGCCCTGGCTTATACAGGCCTATTTATGATCATGTACACCACAAATCTTTGCATTCCCTCAAATCTGAATATCAATTGTGCAACTTCTTATAAACCACTTAAACCGCACAGTGAGTTGCCAGGAGTCAGTGAGAGTGAACACCATCAATACTTATAAAAAGTGTATTAATAAAATAAAAATCTAAATTCCAGCACAGTGATGAATATTAGAGCTAGACTCATAATGCTGTACTTTGTATTTAAAGGAGAAAGAAAAAAGAAAAATATAAACCTTGCTCTGCTAGCTCTACTAACTTTATATTTGTTATATTTTTATTTACACTAAAGAGTTTTGGTTGAGCTGCCGATGTTTAATTCTCCATGTAGGAAGTCCTGTTTAAAGACCATTACAGTAATCCAGCCTACTGGAGATAAATGCATGGATGAGTTTCTCTTTGTCTTTCTGGGAGACTCTGAGCTGGTTACAAAGCTGTCTCAGTGACAGCTGTGATGTGGCTGCAGAAAGTCGGAACTGAGTCTATCAACACTCCAAGGTTATAAACTTTGTCTGTGATCTTAAGACTCCTGGTGTTTACCAATGCTGACCCTCTTCTCTTTGCTACCAAACAGAATAATCTCAGTTTTGTCTTAATTTATTTTAAGAAAATAGTCTCTCATCCACTTGTGTATTTGCTCCAGACACTGAGACAGTAAGACTATTAAGCTGCAATCGTCTGGTGAAGTTGTGTATCATCTGTATAACTGGACCTGCTTTCTGCTCTTTATCTTAGCTACGTTCAACAAAACGTTGAATAGATATGTTTTTTTGCTTGTTTTTTTTTTTTTTATAACATGATGCATTCAGAGCCAATATTATTGGATTCTTTGATAAAGACAATTGCAAGTCATGTTTTTTGTAATAGCACATTTCATGTGCAAGACAAGTCAAAGTACTTTACATAAAACATTAAAAGCATTACAGCTGCATCAGAATAACTTAGACCAAAATTTAGATAAATAGACAATCTTATTTATTGTCCATAAATACATAGACAGATGCTGGCTGTAACACACTTAGACCCAAAATTCTTTAACAGCAACATATTGGTGTATATTTATTTCTCATCTAGATAGTAGAACTAATCAAGGCAACTGGACTTGTTTTTCTTGGTTCTTAAAAATGTTTAACCTCTCATACGAAAGGTTTCCTCGGTTCATCAGTTCAGTGAAGAACTGAAGAAGCCTGTAAGAGAGGTGAAATGTGTTCAGTAACCATTAAAAATAAATCCACTTGCCTTTTTTCAAGCTTTAAGGATTTGACTGCAAAAAGTTACCTGCCACACAAAAGGATGAACTACTGTTGAGTTACGTATTCTGGACCTTCCAGTGGCTTTTGTGATGGTCACCCACCATAATCCTTACCTTTATGTCTTTTTTTTTTCTTTCTTTCAGGAAGAGTAACGTTTTTTTCAGTGTGGCTTCTGTAAACAAACTCTTGGCTTACCTTCATTGTAAATGTATTCACCCTTTCCTACTAAAGATGTTCTGAACCACTTTTGTGCCCTGTGAGCGATGGTATGTGGAAGTGAGCAAGGAAAGGACAAGATGAGTGACACTTTTGCTAAATTCAGTGGAATAAAAAACTAGCCTGAATCATTGGTGTTCTGTGTGCAGACTGTTTTTAAGTTTACTTTTAGCAATAGGAGGAAATGCCTGGTTTCATATTGGGTGGAGTCTGTTTAATGGCTCCAATATTTCATAAAGCCATATTGTTCCCTTCACTTTATTGGCATATTACTTTACCCTTTTTACATCTGCACTTCAGTCATGTTTGGCTACTTTAAGCTTGTTGACAGACAGACACCAGTTCATTTCCTTTCACATAGGTCCTTAAGGGCCTCTAAATAAAGGAGTAACCTCCCCTCTCAGATATGAGGTTTTCCTGCTCAGACAAAAGACGTATTCCTCTCCTCTAAAATGACTGATGAAATATTTAATCTTGTTAGATGCTGTCTTGCAGAGATCTAGTTAGCAGGTGCAGTCTGAGTAAGACACAATGATTTCACCTTGGAGACTAAAAAGACAAGATCACCATGCTTCCACTGTGAGAGAAACACTGAGTGCATACATTATCTTCATTCAAGTTGTTCTCTGCTCCTCTGAATGAAGAGACATTTTCTGTCCTTCCCCTAAGAAAAAGAACCAACATTTCTTTTCTCTTTGTCAAATGGGCAAAAAATTGTGATATACATATATACACTGTGTTTTACAAATGTGAAGCTTAAATTGGTTTGACAAAAAAGTTGTTTGTGTTCATGTCGTCAGGTGGACACAGGGAGCGGCCGTTGTGTACCTGGTCCTTTAATTGTTTGTTGTCTTAACTGTGTTTGGTGGCCATAAAAATGGTTTTACTGAGCTGCTAGCTGAGATTCTGGACTTTCTGTGGATACCACACATGTTTATAGTTACATTTACACACCTGACGTTACACCTGTAAAACAGGATGGTAACCCCTTAATGCCTGGTAGCAGAGGGTGCAGGCGCAAGAGGTTAAGCTAAACAGTCAAACTAAGAATGCAAAGTTAGAGAATTTATAGGCCAGAAATCTGGATAATGAAGCACTAAAGGTGCATGGATGGAAGTTATTGGGCATATTGTGAATATTTATCTCTCCTCACAATCTAGAAGCTGTGAGATTCTGATCCTGCTTTCTGTCTGTTCACCTGATGGCTGATATTTATCAGATATTGTTCCTTCTGTGTTTAGAATGAAGCAGCTTCACAGGTTTAAATTCAGCCTACTGACCTTTTGTGGAACTTTGGGTAAAAAATAAATTAATTAATAACTGCAAAAATTGCATGCAATGTACTTCTATATGTTTTTCTAAATCCCATTTGCCATGTTCTAGATCATAATTCAGAGTTCATATATCATCATCTCACCAACTGTCTCGATGGTGATAATTTCTGTCATGAAACCAGCAGATGTGATGTCTGAAGTTATACAGCCAAGATTGATGAAGAAACTCTTATTAAACCGATAATCTGGATAAAAACCATGTTTCCTTTTATCATTGAAGTGTAACTGATTGAGCAGCAGTGATAAAAGTCCTACAGCAGATTCACCCAAAATAAACACCTGTCGATAAAATAGATCATTGGCTCTTTGTTTGACAACTTTTTTTTAAAAACTTTTTTTGCATTCGATGATCACTTTAGTTGTAATCACCTGTTCAATATTTTATAAAATCAAGATCCAAGGTTTCATTTGTGTCCCCCTTTTCTTGGTTAGTGTCTCTGCATGGCCCCCCATCATTACCATTTTAGACCTGCCCCTGCGTAGCTGAAGTATAAAACCTTGATACCACCAGCCAACTACTGTGTCTGTGAAGGTTTCTGCCAAAAACATAATCAAGGAGATTATGAGATGTGCTTGTGTAGGTTCAGCTGTGAGCTGTGTGAACCGAGAAAAGCTTGCAGGTGGGATATTGAAAATTAAAACTCAGTAGCATATCTTGTGGAGCCAACTGAGAGGGTATATGAGAAAGTATCACACTGAGAACAACAAAAGCATTAATTGGTCGTCTGGGACAAACCAGCCTAAGATGATTAAACTGTCAAAACAGGAAACATCAATTGAGAAGGGAGGAATGTGAAAGGGTTGGGGGTATATGAGATTTATTTTTTTTTACCGTTTGATTTGATAAAAATTATTAAGGGAAACCTCCATTAGGTTGAATCTCTGCATTTTGGATTTCATAACTTACATGAATACAGTTAAATGTCCACAGAAAAAACTTCCACTGGTCTTAAGTTTGTCATTTTAATCAGCCAAATCTGCTCTGACAGACAGTGGAAGAAATTGATGTGGTCAAACAGGAAACTGTTATGACAAGCTCATTTTAAGGTCCATATGGCAGAGTATTATGGAAATAACCCAGGTATTATGGCAAAGACTTTACCACATAATATCCAATAAGCATGAGGAGACATGTAATGCTTTCAGTCAAAAACACCATCAGTTGAAAATTTCCACTTTTTTTTTTTTTTTTTTAATAATTAATAATAATATACTAATTAAATTTAAACAGGAAAAATCTTGAAGAAAACTGTTTCAGTCTTTCAGAGCTCTAACACCAGAACAGAAGTCCACATGTCTGCATGACAACTACCCTAAACATGATTAGAGTTATATAGCACTTTTCTATTTCTAATGTGTGTTTTAATGCAGAATTAGAAAAAAAAAAGTTTAACATCTTCACAGGTAGTGTAGATCAGTATAAACCTCATTTAACTTAAGTTTGTTAGGATTCAAAATAGGAAATTTGCAACGAGAAGTCAAATACCATTGTAACGCAATGAATCTGTGCCGCATGACACTTTTGTTCATGAACACAAAAACAAGTGCATATAGAATGGATTCTGCTTATATTTAGTCAACTACTAAGTGGATTTATGTCTTATAGGAGGTGATATAGGAGTTCAAAGAGATCTTTTTTTTTTCTTCTATCCATTTTTGTGAATAAAAGCCTTTGTTTGATAAAGTCTAAGCACTGGAAAAGATGACTGAAAACATCACAGTTAGGCTTAAAATAGATTCTCTCACATCTAAGTGTGTTGCATATCCGTTTGTCTGGCTCATTTGGTGACAAAGCCCACTCCATCTTTAAAAAAAAAATCACAGTGCAGGCAGGAAAGAAAACTTCATTTCAAAGACATAAAATGTCACAAAAACAGCGTGTATTTGAATGGTTTGTCATGTGATCAGTCCTCCTCTCAGCTGTCTTTAGTAATTTTCACACAGCATTTGAACAATATTAATGCAAAAACTATGCACTTGTCAAGAGGCTAAACATTTGCTTCTTTTTAGATTATTTACATAGAACTTTTACTCACTTATAGCAAGGCGGTGTCACAACAGAGGCACATCTGTCCTGTCCTAAAAGTGCTATGTAAAATGCAAACAATTAGTTATGTCATAAATACGTGGTGTAATTTAATCTTTTCATGTTTCTGTGTGTTTCAACTACTTTAGGACACTATTACAAATGTATTTATTATCTTATTATTTTCAAATTCAGAAAGAAGTGTTCAGTATTTTGCACTTTCCCAGCTTTTTGTTCTACTAGAGTTTAAGTTCACCGGTGAGATTAATTCACTATGTGAGTAATGTTTCTGTACCTAATCTCAGATCTGCTTTTTAAATTTTGTGTCTTTGTCTTTGCCTCTCTGAGGTCTCTAAGGCGGATTGAATGCTGACTGACGACCGGAATTACAAATGTGCAAAAACTCTGGCAAACCTTTCAGCAGTACCTCATAACTTTTAATCAAAACCATGCCCGGCACTTGCCCCCAACTTTTCCACCATAGCTCCTCCTGCATACTCAAACAGAAATTAAAGCAGTCCTTTTTTCATACAGCAGAAAGTTTACACAAAGGAGAGCCTTATCCCTTGAGCCTGTCTCCTTTTCTTCTTTCCAAATACTTTTAAGATGAAATCAAACTCCCTTTTGAAAATTATATTACAAGTTTCTCTTTATCATTCCTTTCTCTTTCCCTGTCTCTCTCCTCTGACCTTGCCAAGTAAGTCCAGGTTTACTCTGCAGCAGAAAATGATCAGCCATTATTCTGTGGGTGTCATCCATTGTTGCAGGCCTTAATACATACATGGCAGGGGTTCATGGGAAAATTCTACAGCAAGGGTATTTACCAGATAAAATACAGGAGGTGTAAATGGCAAGATAGAGTTTAGTTAAATGGATGGTGCATTCTTTGTAGGTGAACAAACTGTTCCCTATATAAATCAAGTTCTACATGTAGATACATTTTAGGATTGTTATAATAAATTATGGTCAGTTTCTCCATAAAGAGTAATGAATTACTGAATGAATACCTGGTAGTCTTATGATCATACAATTAATATGTAACTGCCATATACTTTGTTATAATTTCTATCTGGTAAGATTGTCGTGTTTCCTACACACATCTCTTCTTTTTGGTCATCAGTTCTACTCATACTCCTACTGGGGCCTTCTTCTGTTTAACATCTACATGCTCCATCTGGCACTGATAGTAAATAACAAAAAAAATAGTTACCATAGCTACGCAGATGACACAAATATATATTACAATGTCACCAGGAGATCGAGGCCCTGTAGAGACTCTTGGTAAATGCATTGAAGAGATTAACGACTGGATGTGCATGAACTTTCCACAGTTACACAAAAACACATCGCATCAAAATGAAAGTGTTCTCGTAGCTTAGAATTAGATGTTTATAAATACATAGGTCGCGGTGCACTCAACTGGAGGCTGACTTGTTGCATCGCCATCTTTGAATAGTCCCCACTGTTTCGGGGGGAGGGTGGGGGGTGTAAACAAGCCAAGACGTGGATCATTCTGCTTGCCAGCTTACATTGAAATGGAGAACCATTGACCATTGACTGATTCAAAACTCAGCTGCTCGAGTCCTCACTAAAACCAAGAAAATGGATCACATCAGTCCAGCTATAAGGTCATTACACTGGCTGCCTGTTCACCAGAGAATAGACTTTAAAGTTCTGCTGCTGGTCTATAAAGCTCTAAATGGTTTAGGACCAAAATACATCAGTGACCTCTTGACCCAGTATGATCCTACCAGAATCCTCAG
>JBAMHW010000004.1:21207893-21231774 GCA_037177495.1 Rhadinocentrus ornatus
ACGCCCCTCCAGGTCTCGCTGTCATTGCCCATGTGAGCATTGAAGTCCCCCAGCAGAACGAGCGAGTCCCCGGAAGGCGTGCCCTCCCACACCTCCTGTCAAGGACTCCAAAAAAGGTGGGTACTCTGAACTGCTGCTTAGTGCATAAGCACAAACAACAGTCACGACCGGTCCCCCCACCTGAAGGCGGAGGGAGGCTACCCTTTCATCCACCGGGGTAAACCCCAACGTACAGGCGCCAAGCTGGGGGTAAATGAGCATGCCCACACCCGCTCGGCACCATTCACCAGGAGCAACTCCAGAATGGAAGAGGGTCCAGCCCCTCTCAAGAACAGCGGTTCCAGAGCCCAAGCCATGAGTCCAACTATATCTTGCCGGAACCGCTCAACCTCGCGCACCAGCTCAGGCTCCTTCCCCGCCAGAGAGGTGACATTCCACGTCCCTTGAGCTAGCTTTTGCAGCCGAGGATCAGACCACCAGGGTCCCTGCGTCTGGCAGCCGCCCAGCTCACACTGCACCCGACCCCTATGGCCCCTCCTGCAGGTGGTGAGCCCTCGGGAGGGGAGGCCCATGTCATCCTTACGGGCTGAGCCCGACCGGGCCCCATGGGGAGAGGCCCGGCCACCAAGCGCTCGCCTCAGTGCCCCACCTCCAGGCCTGGCTCCAGAGGGGGGCCCCAGTGACCCACGTCCGGGCAAGGGAAACTCTGGTCCCTGCTTTATCGTCATAGGGGTGATTTTGAGCCGCACTTTTTCTGGTCCTTTCCCTAGACACCTGTTTGCCATGGGTGACCCTACCAGGTACATGAAGCCCCCGACAACATAGCCACTAGGATCGTCAGGACGCACAAACTCCTCCACCATGGTAAGGTGGCGGCTCAGGGAGGGAAGTCTGGGTTACCTGCTTAGTCAGCTGCCCCCGAGACCCGACTCCGGATAAGCGGCAGATAATGGATGGATGGATGGATGAATTTTATCGTTTTTAAACTTTGTTTTTCTAATACACTTGTATTTTATTCTGCACCTTGCTGTAATGTTTTATGTTTTGTGTAAAGCACCTTGAATTTTTTGTACATGAAATGTGCTATACAAATAAATTTGCCTTGCCTTGCCTTAATTAAAAATAAATAAATAAATAAATAAAAAAATCTTTAGAAAAATTAAGCTTGAAAGACTATCTTGGCATTTAAGCTACCAATAATGTCTCTTCAGTACAGTAAAATCTGACAGATTTGGCTTCCATTTGAAGGTTTGACAGAAGAAATAAAAAGTGTTATTTCTTAAAACTCGCTTCACTGCCATCTGAGACCAGCAACATAAAAAAGAACATAGAAAACTTAAGCACTGTGCCATCTAACAGATAAGACTACAAATATGTGGAAAATGCAATCCAAATTCTGCTGGATTAACTTAAGTCCAAACAGGGAAATGAGAATGCTAAGCACAGAAATTTAGACTCACTAAGCTTTTCTTCTGTATCTCGATGCCAGCTCAACTAATGAAAACCTATTTGTGGGGTGTTATGAGCAGAGGTGATGGATTTTATTCTTCTTTTTTAATCTTGTGAAGATTTATAGGAAACAAAAAAAGTGAATGTGTAAATGTGTGTTTTGTGGGAAACATGAATGACTGAAGCTGTTAACTTCAACTTCCAACTTCGACTTCCAAAGTCGCTTTGGATAAAAGCGTCTGCTTAATGACTGTAGAATAGAATAGAACTTACCTTGACTTCCTTAATTGGAAAGAGTGATGATACAGAAATATGGAATGTTTTTTCTCTGTTTCTGCTGTAAATCTAATGCTAAAATTTTAAGTGATACATTAACTGCCAGTAAACCCAAACCTCTTTTCATAATTTGTTCATCCAGGGTTTTTTTTCAGGTGTGATGAAGCAATTGTTGAGTCTGTTCATTCCAGTTAGATTTATACCCCATAATTTAAAGTTAATATTCCTGTTTCCTTCATATTCTATCAGTCTTCTTTAGGTTAGGTATTTTCCCTGCAGGAATCATTCATTTTCCCTTCTAAAATTCATGGCAAATATTCCAGACTTTCTCAAAATGCTTCAAGAAGACAAGTTTAAACAGGCTTTAAATTTAAACATTTTTATCTTAAAATTGTATTAGTTTATTACATGAACAAGGTTTAGTACATGAACAAGGAATCTAGCATATTTTCTAAATATTGATATGGAAATGACACAGTACAGGCTTTAAGGATAATCCAACTGACAAGTAGTCAAAATCAGGTAACCTATCAATAATGTAGTAACACATTTTCCACATGGTGTGTGCGCGCCGCAGCCTCCGCTACTATTTGCAACCATTTTAGTCAATATGTTGGTTCATATTGGACGTGCCGCAGTGCGTCCCAGAAGCGCCTTGTCATGGCTCTTTGATAAACAAAAATACTGAGTCTGTTTGTGGCGGAGCACAAGTCCAAAACTCGTTAATCTCAGCAGTTCAGACAGGGGCAAACCAGTGTAAAAGAGGTCATTTTCCAAATAAAAGCCACCGTGCAGATTTGCACTTACTAAACCATGTAAACTTCATTAATGGTCTTTTTTTTTTTTTTTTATCATGTACAACAAGACGTTTATCCTGGAAGTGGAGAATCGCAAGATTCTTCAATTCTCCTTTGATTTAGTGATGTCGCGGATCCAGCTTGCGGACTGCACTCGTGGGTGCTCCACATCTGACACGCTCCCGGTGCGGATTGACGTGCCATGGAGGTCAAAACGAAACCAGTGCAGCTGTAATGCGACACACATGCACCCAGTGGAAATTTGGGGTTAGGGAGACATGGTTTTGGCAGAAGTGAAATCTGAGAGTAGTACAATAATTCTCAAAAATTACTACACAAACAGTATATGAGCAAAGCGAAAGGCAAGACTGGGAAAAGACTGAGGTCACTCATCTATAAGGAACAAGAAAACAAGGTTGGAAAGTTATTAGCTGGAACTGGAGACAATTTGGCAAAGACTGAAACCAGCAGTAAGTAATAACTGACAACCAGGCATGTGACACAAAACAAAACAAATATCAGACGTAGCATGACACAACACAAGTAAGATGAGTCATTTTTAATTTAGACCTCATAGCATTGACCTTAGACATGGGTTAGTCGAAACCCAAGCACTTGTATAGAGGCATGTTGACTAGTTGTTCCTTGAATAAGAGATTTGTATGTAACATGTAAAATTATGGTTATGGTTCTAGCTTTCAAATCTAAATGGGTAAAAAAAAAAATTTGAACAGTGCGTGTTATATCTCAGTTTATTTGGTTAGTTTTAATAGTTAAATGGCTATAACTAAAGCAAACTGCTCTCACCATATTTGATGCATTTATCCACCCAACATCTGAGCCTCTTAATTACTCTCAGCAAGAGACTCTGACTTATCCTTCCAAAAACTTGAATTATTAAATTAGTGAGAATTCATCATTAAAGTTGAAACATTTTAAAAGCATATTATTTACAAGACCTAAATAAATAAATAAATAAATAAATAAACAACTATGGAAAAGGGAAATGAGATGACAGTCTGTATCTACAAAGATGAGGGGTAAGGTTGAGTCTGGCAGAATCCTATGTGTGTGCGTGTGACTGTGTGAAAAAGAGAGACATTCATTGCTTATTTGCCAGAATCTGGTTACAGACACCGGGGTCAATTTCAGTCTGAGACAGAGTCAATTCCCAGTAAACCCTGTCAAGGCAAATAGCCAGGTCAAGCCATTACATAACCCTGACAGCCTTAATCAGGCAGGTAGTGCGACAGCCAGGCCGACCCTCACCTCTAACTGCACCTCAATCCAGTTTTTGACAGGACCTCCATACAGGTCACCTCTTTTAAAAGGTCAGACCCTATAACCTACCAGCACCAGTTTCCTCCCTGGAGTTAACATATTAAGAACTGAAAGCATGTGTTTGTGTGGACATTTTAATCTGAATTAATGTGGATATGTGAGCAGGCATGTGTAGGTTCTAAAGGTACAGACATTTGAAAATTTTTACTGAACACAGGGAAATAAAGAAAAAGAATGAAAAAAGGCTCTCCTGTTATTCCTATTAATAAATACAATAATGTGTGCAATATGAATTCTAAGTCAAAAACATAGCTTTCAATTTTACCTTGGAGACCCAGTAGATGTGGAGATCTGATGACTTAACCCAAGTAATTATTTTCACACCAATCATGTCAATCAGAACTCCCGATGGCAATGTTACATAAAAAGCCTACAGTAGGATAAACAGAAATGAAGTTGAGTTTTTATTAGTTGCTGTTAATAATGACGACTCCCACTGCTGTCAGTCCTTTCATGCTTGATCTGCATCAGAATGTTATTTTACTGCAGTGAGACTGTAACATGTTCCCTTCCCACACACAGGAGGTCACAGGTCTTTCTCTCTCCTCAACATACACCCCAAAGCTGCATCCATCACTCAGATGTTTTTTTTCCCTTTAGTTGGTCAATTCCACTTGGTGTACCTGCACTCTGTCAAAAGGTCTCCTTTCATGAGAAAGGAATAGGTAGAACTACATCTTTTTATTAAACATTTGATCTAATGTCCATCCGTCCTGAACATTCACTAGGCAAGGCAAGGCAAAGAAGTCTATTTGTATAGGACATTTCATGTACATGACAATTCAAAGTGCTTTACATAAAAGAAAAGCATTACAGATATTAAGAAATAGTAAAAGGCGGCAACAAACAGCAAGAATCACAATAAAAATCATAAATTACATTAAAAGAATTAAATAGATAAGTTAAAAAGTTACTGTGCAGAATTCATGCATAGGTGCACGAGAAAAGAAATGCCTTTAACCTGGATTTAAAAAAGTGTCTACTTTTGGTGAAAATTTAATCTCAACTGGCAGTCTATCTGGCCCATTCCTCTTTGTACACTGAAACTCTTACAGCTGGTCCAAAGTGTGACAGTCTATCTGCTGTTTGATTAACCAAAATGGTCATGTCACTCAGTTTTATTCTTGCAGCCAAATCAAATTTAAATTTCTAATGCTTGCATACAGAATGGCTGAGGGGTCTGCACCAAGCTATCTTGTGTCTTTGTGTCTTTATTCTACAATCCAAAATATTAGAACAAATGTAACATCCCGTGATCATGACTATCTCAATCCATTGGTGTCCATAAGTGCACAGCAATGTCCAATAAAACAACTTGTTCATCCATACCTTCACATGGTGATATATTCACTGTCAGATCATGCAACATCACACAATACACTCTTATAACTAACTGCATCAAGGCTACTAGACGTATATAGTGCAAAGCAATGTTTCAAAAACAACAACTTCCAGTCTGTGAAGACTCTGGCTGCATACACAAAAGTTAACACATAATTCACGGTGGGGATGTTAAACCTCTTCAATCACCAACATTTACATAACAAAACAGTAAACTTTTACATTAACACTCTTAATAAAAGAAAAGTGCAGCTCTTCTATATTTAAGCCTACCTTAACTCACAGTGTGCAGGAGCCCAACATAAATCAGTGTAAACAGTAAACTAAAGAACCTAGTGACACAGCGCCGTGTCTTGACTGCAAGCAGCAGCATCTGTGCCTGCCGCCCAGAGAATTATAGTTTCACAAACTGTTTTAAAGTTTGTCTTAAGTGTTTACATCAATATTAACGTCCCTCAAAACACTCATGCACTACAACTTACTGTGTCAAAGTTCCGCTTTGGTGCTGCTTGCTCTCACATCTTATCATCATACATATAAAAAATCATACATCACTTTAGATATTAGGCAAATAAAAATACCATTTAGTAAATAAAATAAAATACACCTTAAAGTGCACAATTTTGTGGTGTACCACACACTCCCCCACAAACAGAAGGGGCTCCAGACAATGTACCATCTTTATGATACGGTCTCTCGTAGATCTCAGTGTAGGCTGGGTGTTAAGGTCTTCTACCTGCCCGTCTGGGTTATCAACCGGAGGCAACTCCTCCTCACCACGAGGCTGAGGTCCTTCATCACATGATGTGTTTTCATTTTGTGTCTGTAGGGGTGAAGATGTTACCTCGAAACAGGAAAATAGTCAGCAGTCTCGAAGGGTAAAGCATTACATAAATGGAAATAATCTCCACAGTCAGTTCTTAGAGCTCTAAACTTCTTTTACTTTGAAATAAGTGTTTTCTTTACCCTTTCAACAGCTCACCAACAGCAGGGTGGTTCACAGAAGGCATCATCACAGTTGTTTTTAGCAGTATCAGTCATTCATCCTGCTTCTCATCTCTGTCCTCCCCTTGTCACACCATCACACAGCAGCTGAACAATTGTCGGTTAAACCATCTTACAGAAAGATGGTGTCCCTCACATTTATAAGTACAAATAGACTACTATTTACAACATAACTTTCCTGAAATTAGTTACAAACTACATACTTTGTGACAAACTAAACTTAACACATAACAGAAAAGCAACAGTAACATTCAGAGAAAACAAAACTAATCAAAACCCCCATTCACTCCCACCCCTCTCTACTCTGCCCCCTTGGTTCAGCCCAATCAGGTGCACTCCATGAAGCCACGCCCAGCCAGACCTCAGAGAGAGAGAGATGTTAGTGACTATTCCCAAAATAAATTACTACAACTTAAAAAATAAACAATGTCACAATATATTGAACACTATCACCTTAATGAGGGGGCTGTCACGCCATACCCTCACAGTGTCCCATGTTCTTTTCCAATGACACCTTCTCCCTTAAATGTAGGCTCAGCTGGAGCTGTCTCTTTCGAGGCCGTGGGTGTCGACCATGCAGGAGTTAAAATGGGGAATAACCTGTTGACTCATGCTTGGTACAATTATATGCATGAATGACATGAGGTAGGTGTTCCTTCCAGTTCTCTCTCATTTTTTCACCTAGCATTCGGAGCATCTGCAGCAGGGTCCGATTAAACCTCTGCGCTGGACTGCCTTGTGGATGGTAAGGTGAGGTCCTGGAGTGGTTCACGCCAGAAAGCTGCTGGAGAGTTCTGAGCAGTTCATTTTTAAACTCGCGGCCCTGATCATAGTGGAGCTTGGCTAGATATCCAAAGTGGTGGACAAAGTCATTAAAAATCTTATCTGCAGCAGTTTTGACTGCCTTATTTCTGGTTGGGTATGCAGTGGCGAACCTGGTGAAATGATCGATTACCACTAGAATGTACTCATAGCTACCACGGCTGGTTTCAAGGTGGAGGAAGTCTATGCAGACTAGATCTAGGGGTGAGTTTGATGTCAGACTCCCAATAAGTGCTCAATCAGGTAGGACTGATTTTTTCTGCTTGATGCAGTGACACCTCCTGATGACATACTCCTCGATATCCCTCTTCATAAAGGGCCAATAGAACCGTTCTCTTGCAAGGCTAAGGACTCGCTCTACAACAACATGTCCCATTTTGCCGTGCAGGTGAGTGAGAGCTGTTTGCTTATAGATGGCTGACAAGACCAGTTGTTTGCGACCAAGAGCTGTCCTATACAGGAGGCCATTCTCTACATTAAGTCTGCTCCACTCTCGCGAGAGCTTCCTTGTAGCTTCATCAAACATCCTCCTTTTGTCTTCAGTTAGTTCTGTGCCACTGTCTTTTAACTCCAAGATTTTCCCAATGGCAGGATCCTTCTGCTGCTCACTTGCCAGTTCATTGAGGTCAATAACAGGGAGTGGTTCAGTGTGGGTTTTTTGTTGGGACGCAATGTTAAGGGCTGCCACCCATGCTACATCCATTTTCTGAGCTGTTTGGCTACCTTCCCAAGTGGCACACACAGCCTCTTCAGTCCATCTCTCTGAACGCTGACTCATGTAAGTACTGATGTCAAGAGGACAACGGGAAAGAGTGTCTGCATCTGTGTTAAGTCTGCCTGGCTTGTACCGTATTTCAAAGTGGAAATCTGCAAGCTGCCCTACCCAGTGATGACCCACTGCATTAAGCTTAGTCATGTTCAAGACATAAGTCAAGGATTTAGACAACAAAATAAGGGACATAAAACAAGTAGTCCCTGAACTAGTCACAGATGGCCCACTTCAACGCTAAGAACTCAAGCTTGCCATTGTGGAGGTAATGGTTTTTCTCTGCAGGGGTAAGGGTTCGAGAACCATAGCCAATCACTCTCATTTTCCCATCCTGTTCTTGGTAAATGACTGCTCCGAGCCCCTGCTGAGAGGCATCCGTGTGGAGTATAAAGGACTGGTCAAAGTTTGGGTTTGCTAGCACTGGTGGGTTGGTTAGAATGTTTATGAGGTACTCAAGGGTCTGTTGGTGCTCACCCTTCCACTCCACTGAGGTGTGAGAAGGCAGCTGGGGGCTTTTCACCTATCCTGTGGGATGTTTTGGCTGTGCTGGACTAGGCTTTACCTCAAGTAGCTTATACAGTGGTCTCGCTATTCGTGAGAAGTCTTGTACTTATGCACGATAGTAGCTGAGGAAGCCTTGTAGTCTGCGTACGTCCCCTACAGTCTGAGGAATTTTCTCTTTCAAAGCTTGCACTGCCTCCACATCTTTTGGATCGACTCTCACCCCATCAGCAGACACAAGCCATCCAACGTATCTCACCTCCTTGCGAAATAGTTGGCACTTTTCTGGGCTTAACTTGACCCCGTGGTGCTGTAGGGCTTGCAGCACTCGGCGGAGTACATCAACATGCTCTTCAAATGACCTGGAAAAACAGAGGACATAATCTAGGTAGGGAATACAACACTCATCCCTGAGCATGTGAAGCATTTCCTCCATGCTTCTTTGGAAGGCCACAGGTGCGTTTGACAACCCAAAGGGTTTTCTGACCCACTCATACAAACCCCAAGGTGTGGTGAAAGCTGTCAGGTGCCTGGAGCCCTCTGCAATGAAGCCTTGGTGATAGGCTTTGCCCTGGTCTAGAATGGAAAACCAGCTGTAGCCCCCCAGTGAGTCAAACAAGTCCTGTATCCGTGAGAGGGGGTGTCTGTCTGGTACAGTCCTTTTGTTGAGCAGTTGGTAATTGATCCAAAGATGCAAAAACCCATCCTTCTTCCTCACAGACAATGGGTTCCGCATATGGGGATTGGGATTTTACTATCCACCCTTTGGGCAACAACTCCTGGATATACTCCTGCAGCATACAGGTTGAGGATTTCCCCAGGCCCCAGAAGCTCTTTTAATGGTCAGACTGTCTGTTTGGGAATAAAGTTCTCTCTCCAGGACTTGTTAATGATGCTGACTTGTGAGCCTGAGTCTAATAGCATTGTAACTGCATAGCCACTAAAAAAACATTTGAACAAACTTTTTCTACCAATCAGAGGTACTGTGGGAATGGTATTTTTCGGAGTGAACAAAGTCTCTTAGGGTAAAGTACCAGATGATTCTTTAAAATGTTTTTTGTGTTTGGACTGTTTTTGCTTTGGTATAGGTGTTGCTGGGTGGGACTGGAATTGTGGCTTGGCCCCTGGTTGTCCCTCAGCAGAAGCCGACTCCCATTTCCCTGCTCCCGTGCTCTCTTCAAGCAGCCAACAGCCAGATGCCCTGGGTCCCCACACACAAAGCAGTGGTAACAGTTTTCTGAGCCTTGCTGTGAACAGTTGGTACACCTGGGTGGTTTTCCCTTTCTGGTGAAAGGAGACTGGCCTGGTATGGGAGTGGGTACTCTGCTGGGAGTGGGTGCATGAATGGTATGTGCTTGAGACTGTCTTTGAGTGTAGAAAGGTGAAGAATTGAGTGAGCAGTTTGTCCAATTGCTGACTGCTGATCCATCAGAGATGTATATATGTGTTGCCTTCTGACGTGGCCCATAACCAAAGCGAAGCTGGTATTCATTCTCATCAATGACAATTTTCATGACATGGCTAACTTTTTCTTCATCGGTCACTTGGTTATTGAAGACAAGTGGCCTTAGCTGCTGTCGGATATTGGTATGTTTGACCCAAGGCCCTGATAGATGGTGTGAAGGAAAACCTCCTGTATGGTTTTATATTCATAGCGAATGTCTGCATTGGCCTGCCTTGACTGAAAGAGAATTTTCTGCTTGAGTCCAATCATCCAATAAAGGAACTGTTGTGGGGGTTCTTGTTCATTTTGTTTTGCACACATTAGTTCCTGGAACAGTTCTGTACTTGCCTTCTCACCAAGATGGGATCTGAGGAAGCCTTTGAACTCACAGATTGTTATCTTATCCTTATGGGATAGCATGTCTTGAAGGCACCTGGCTCAATTATCCTCAGCACACTTCGGATAATCTCCGCCTCTGTGAAACCCTAGCTCTTCATACATTACTTGGAGCTGGTCTACACTTTGAGTGGTAGCATCTGTACTAGGAATAGCCTGTTGTTGTATGGCATGGTCTGTAATGACAGGTGCTGGTGTGTTATACCTTGTAGCATGTGGTGGTGTTGTTGCAACATGTGTAAGTACCCCGTGCTCCTTTATTAATCCTTTTGCAACATCAGTTATGTCAGGATTACAAAGGATGCTATAAACAAGATCACTAGCAATTGACTCAAGCCTTCATATTCAGCACTAAGCAGGGTTTCAGACTGCATATGATTAAGGATATAGTCAAGACAACTTTCTTCATCTGTGGGCTCCAAGTCATCGCTACTTCAGTTGAAACTGCCTTTGCCAATCTGTAGGCTTTGACACTGGAGAGCTTGAGCAAGTTCTTTTTGATGGACCATATAAGTTCTTTGCGTGCAGTGGACATGAAGTGCGTTGCTCTGTTGATGCAGCAGTGCAGTTGCCTTGAAGAATTAGACCTTCCCCAGGCTTAGCTCTCCCCTCGTGGTACCTACTGGCTCTCATCACGGCTGCAGTCAAGTCACCTCGCCTTGGCTTCGTGGTTCAGTTATCACTGGATCTGCTCCCCCTCAATGGTTTTTTATAAGTGGATCCCGGACGAGCCCCCACAATTTGTTACGGGTCCCAGAATTGTACCACAGCAACAAAATGATAACTCTGTAAAACAGAGATAAGTATTAGCAGCAGTCAGAACACAGCGTGTATCGTTTGTCATCCAGCTTGCGTCTCTTTATTCTACAATCCAAACTATTAAAACAAATGCAACATCCCGTGATCACGACTATTTCAATCCATTGGTGTCCATAAGTGCACAGCAATGTCCAATAATACACTTGTTCATCCATACCTCACATGGTGATATATTCACAGTCCGATCATGCATCACCACACAATACACTCTCTTATATAAGTGTATCAAGGCTACAAGAAGTAAATAGTGCAAAGCACTGCAATACTTACAATTTAAAAAACAACAACTTCCAGTCTGTGAAGACTTTGGCTGCATACACTTAAGTTAACACATTTATAATTCGAAGTGGGGATGTTAAACCTTTTCAATCACCAACATTCACATTAACAAAACAGTAAACTGTTACATTAACACTCTTGATAAAAGAAAAGTGCAGCTCTACTATGTTTAAGCCTACCTTAACTCACAGTGTGGGGGAGCCCAACATAAGTCAGTGTAAACAGTAAACTAAAGAACCTAGCGGCACGCCTGCAAGACAAGGCGCGAGTAAAAGATACCCAAAAGACCCGCAACGCAGCAGCGTCTGTGCCTGCCACCCAGAGCATTACAGCTTACCAAACTGTCTTAAAGTTTGTCTTAAGTGTTTACAGCAATATCAACATCCCTCAAAACACTCATGCACATTGACTAAAACTTACAGAAGCAGTATTGGTCATTTCTATCAAGTACTGACCTGTAAAACAGAGATAACTATTAGCAGCAGTCAGAGTACAGTGTGTACTGTTTGTCATCCAGGTTGCGTCTGAGAGGTGGGCGGAAGTGCTCACAACAAAACAACCCTGACCACAGCTGCCTCTGTGTCAAATGTTCCGCTTTGGTGCTGCTTGCTCTTACATCTTTTCATCTTACATATGAAAAATCATACATAACTTTAGTTATTAGGCAAATAAAATTTCCGTTCAGTAAATTAAATAAAATACCCCTAAAAGTGCACAATTTTGTGGTGTACCACATATACAAGTTCCGTTGCCCCTAGAATGACTTAAGTTAAAGCTGCACTGCTGAACTTTGGCAGATCTTTGCAATTGTCTTTGCTCTTGAGCTATGTCTTGCTCTGTCATTTTCTCTCTTGTATTTTTTCTTCACTTCCTTTAATAATATTCTCTTTAATTTCTTTGCTTAATTAGCCATGGTGTATATAAAACGGCCAGTGTGTTTATATCAAGTTGCTGGTGTATGAAGTGATGTAGTAAAGCAAATTCCAGGTAACAAGTAATTACTTCACTGTAAGAAAGTGAAAATTGTGATTTCTCTGCCTTGGGATGCTGCAGGGAAATGATGGCTCAAGAAATGTGCATAACCAATATCATTGTGCCATCAAAACAAGTCAGAAGCACCGATTTATAAGGTCAGAAAATTATGTAGTGTTGCTTTATAGGAGGAGTGGTTGCCTAGTAGTTACAAAGGTTGACTTGGTGCCTGGAGAGGCCAGGTGCAAATCTACAGATTGGTAAAGAAGGCAACGGGTTAAATGCAGAGAAAGAATTGTCCCAACTGGTATTAATAAAGTATGGACTAATATTATTATTCAATATTATATAGAATTATTCATTAGTCATCCAGACAAAGGCTTTACAGTACTTTTAATAATGACCAAAAATCTGCCAAACTATTACTGTTCCTCTAAGCTTTAGCTGTACTTTGTGTTTAGTGGGAATTAGGAGAATGTTGAACTACCGTATTCAAGACATGTCCCACCTCTCAATGACAGCTTGGGGATCCCTCCACAATAAAAAGTGGGTACAGAATATCGATAGAGGGATAGATGGTTATTAGAAAACCAAGGTAGCACAGATGTTTTTTGAACATCTTGTTAACTTTAAGACCTAAGTCTTTCTGTAAGACCGAAATGGAAAACTGTACTACACAAAGACTTCAAATGCTGCTTGCTCTCTGAACAGTCACTACGCTGTGTGTGATTTTCAAGGCTTAATGATATTAAGCTCAGAAGAGTTCTTTCAGGGTTTATTGCATGTCTGTTTCAGGAGTGAATTTATCCTTTTGTGTTAACCAACTGGAAGAAAATCAGAGGAAAGGAAATTCTTTAGTGTCCACGTGTTCCATGAAAACCTATAAATAAATGTCAGACTTTAGTCTTGGATCTGTCTCGTCAGCTCGATCTTCATCTCATTTTTCCTCTTCACTAAACAAGATTAATACTAACTACAGCCATGCAGGAATGCAAAAAAACCATATATCTTGTATCTGCTTCGAGTTTGCTCACATTTGAGCACTTTGTTCTTCAAACTATAACCAAGACTGTCTTTACGGTAAATGAAATCTTATTTCAAATTCTGAGGTAATTATTTCAGACTTTTTTTTTGGGGGGGGGGGGTTGTGCCAAGTCAGCATGCTGCTTAGTTTAACCACACATTTTAATTGTATATGGTTGACGCTTCTCCAAAGTTTTAAAATATGCTGTGGTGTAAATTATGATGCTCAGTCTCACAGGCACCAAACTGAGCATTATGTAGGGAAAACACATTTGCAAATTGCAATTTTCTTAGTCTTGTTTCTTGATTGAATTAAATTTTAAACCCTGCTAAACCATTTAACACTGTTTATTAGTTATGTGATAGTAGTCTGTTCACAGCATACTTCGGCGATTTTGTATTTTATTACTTTAAGAGAAAAGATGTGACATAGAGAAACACTCACATGTTTTCATACTTGTGAGCACTCCCAACTATAAATTCAATATAAGCCACAGTGCATATACTCCTTTCTCAACCTTAAGCTTATTAAATCCAAATCTAGATCTAAACCACAAAGGCAAATCTTCATTTCCAAAACGTATACACGAGAAAAACCTACAATATTGCCTCGTAAAAATATTAGGAGGTACACAGTTGCCAATATCCAATTTGAACAGTTTTTTGTAGGTGACTATAAACAAAAAAGAAATGACTATTTTGTCATTTATAGCTGAGCAAAAAACTGGCAAATTCTGTCATTACACAATAAAATTTTACATCACAAAGTCCAAATGATCATAGACTTGAATGAATGATGGTCTGTTTAGAACACTGCCAAAGAATTTAAAAGATATACTTACCCTAACAGCATTTTGTTACATTGCAACCTTTCCACTTTTGTGCAATAAAAGATGGATGATGTCTCAGGATGATATCAAAAGTAGGTGTGTCTGAGATTTCAAGTAGGGCTGGGCAAATCGATCCAAGTATCAGTATCAGTATCGTTCAAAACCAGCGTGATGAGATAAATATTTTTCTTGCAGAGGGTATTGCAGGCAAAAAGCCAAAGAATGCAAATGGGAGTCAACTAATAGTAGGTTTTGCTTTTGTTTATCTAATTCGCACTGTTGACTTTATTAACAATTGTGTGTGATAAAAGGGAATGCCAGAGTTTTTTTTATGACATTGTGGTTGTTATTTTATATAATTTATAAATAAAGAAGCTTGAAATAAAATTTCTCAGTTCTGTCGTATGATTATTATGATCATAATCAACGACTGGGAAATGTCAAGCAAAAAGTCTTGGTATCATATCTGTATCAGCGAAACTTTTCATGGAATTACTTGATATTTGATTGATACCATAATTTTCAGTATCGCCCAGACCTAATGTAAACAGCAATGCCATCCAGGTCTGTAAATTAACACCCACCGACCCACCAAATGTGGGTTGAAATTTTAATTTGGCTGGTATAAATAGAAACTTACTTGCCATTCTGGCTGTTGATGAATGAGCTTTTTGTGGCCAATGAGAAAAGCCAACTACCGTCGGAGAAAGACGCATCTACAGCCACTGCTGTAGCAGTTTGATGGACACACCATGCGGCTAATTATGTGCTAGGAATAGTGAATTTTAGCATTATGTAAAATAATAGCCAACTATAACTACCATAGCAACTTGGCCCAAGGGGGCTGTATTTGCTCCAGGACTGTTTTAAAAACACGCAGTAGGACTTGTTTAATCAGAGCAGACCCACTGCCCATCACCCCCGGGCCCACCCAGGCCTCCCCCACAAGTACATGTGATCCCTCCCATCCCCACATACACACTTATATCCTTGCCCACTCCCACTCATCCTGGCACACATACACACACACACACAGCACAGACCCCCCCAGAATAGCCCGGCCACTATTGAACCAGGCCTCACCATTGGCCAGGCTCCACGCAGTTGTCAATCGTGTTGTCAGTACAATGTGAGCAAATATTTTATTGTGACAGACCCATCCTGGACATCCTTTGTCCTGTATAATGAGTTCTATGAAAAAGTATTGTATTAGTTGCATATTTGAATTCTTAGTAAATTTAAAGGTGTTTAAACTTATTTGTGACCATTATTTTAGGTTAAGTTACTGGATAAGTCTGCCTTCCATTTTAAAGTTGGAAGAGAGATTGAATCTTCTAGCTTAGTTTATAGTCTGTATGTTTTTGATAATATTTTTTGGGCATTACTATTCAAGAATTCTGCTACCTTCATAGGCAGCTGCAAGTTTAATTGGTTAATGGTATATTTTTTTTACACATAATAGATTTAAGCTGGTGATATTCTAAAAATGTAATGCTATTTATTCCATATTGTGAAGTATGTATATCAAATGACAAGATGTTTCCTTTTTTCTATTATAGGTTTTAACTGTTTTATTCTGTTATTTTTCCATTGAGTAAAGTTAATGATCTTTTTGTTTTGCAGGAGGTCAGGGTTGTGCCAGATGGGTGTTTTGAATTTTGAAGACTTAATTATTTTTAGAAATTCCTACCAAGCCATTAAAGAGGAGCTGATGTTAATGCTTTTAAAACACTAATGTGGTTTGATGGCTGACCTGATGAATGGCAGGTCAGAGATAACTTGGTCCTCACACAATGCTTTCTCTACATCTAACCACAGTTCATATAGACCACTAGGTTTAAGCCATTAGGAGATATATTGCACCTTGTTAGCTAAGAAATGTTGGGTAGGTCCAATCCACCTCTGTTTTTAGTCTGTTGTAAAGTGTTTAGACCGACATGTGATGGCTTGTTTTTCCATAGAAATTTGGATATATGTGAGTCCAGTGACTTAATCTAGATGGAGCCAAGAAGAGTTCATGTTAAGGTGTCCTTAGGCTAGACACCGTACCACTAATGGGATGTGGTGAGCGCCTTGCATGGCAGCTTCTATCAGTGTGTGAACACATTTATTTTTATGTACCTTTTTCAAATGCCCTTTGTCTTTTTTTTTTTTTTTCACATTTCGCCAAAGGTTATCTGGCTATGAGGTAGGGATGTGTGAAACTATTTGCTCAAAAATCAAAAAAACAACCCTGCCACTCTTTATCTGTGATTTTTTAAGCAAGTTATTTTCCAAACAGCAAAGGAAAATACAGAATCATTAACTTGATCTAAACCCACAACATAAATGTTTTTCTTGTAATTAGCAAAAGCAGGAACTAAGACAATACAGTCTTTTCAAATTCAAAACTTCAATATATCAGTGTCCAAATTTCTACATTCTGTATTTATACAGCCCAACTATCATCTGACAGCTGCACGCTCTCAGTCATAAGATTATTTAATTACAGTAGATGAAACAAAAAGGTCAAAGCAGTAAAATCTACAAGTCTCTAACATTATACAAGTGATCTGTATAGTACTAGAAACAATCTGCCCATTCATCTATTAAAATGAACCATAACACATCTTGTAAATGGGATTGAAGACAAACATATGACAGACATTATGAAGTACACTTTTGCAGACATGATAATTTTCTACAACATCAATATCTGGCCTGGCTGAACTACAGCATAAAAAAAGACATTGACACACTATCGTATTAAATCTAATGGGAAAGTGTGTCCAAACTTTTAACTGGTAGTGAATATATGCTATAGGACAGGGGTTTAGCAACTAAATTTGGCTTGTGGTGGATTTTTTTCTGACAAACTAAATGGTGGGTTAAAATGACATAATCAGGCAAAACCTGCTTTTTTCCGACTAAACAAAACTTTTTCATATCCCTACTATTATGTCTTGTACAAAAATGTAATTTAATAAAGGTTTTTTTTTAATCAATTGAATTTGCAATAGACTGTTATTACTGTGTTACTGCTTTGGCGCCACACTGTGTCTGAGTTAAAAAAAAACAGACAGTAACCTGAAGATAACAAGGCTGCTAGGCTGCTGTCTTTATTCACTCACTTATATATTGTCATAGATATAACCTCTGAACTCGACAAGGAGGACAAGGATGATGATGAGATCTTCATCTCGTCTGCTCAGGCTGCACAGCCCAATGCTCTTTCTGCTCATGGGGAGAGCAAAGCTGTAGTTAGCTTCGGGGGAACTCCCTTTACTTTACCTAGCAGTGGTGAAGCAGACGCGGGATTCTGCTATAACTAGAAAAGCTGTGTGGTGTTTATTGCTAAAGCTTGTGTCAGCTTGTGTTTTTATTATTGTAGTTGTGGTCTTATTTTACATTTTAAATTATGTTTTTTACATTTATTTTATGTATTTTTAAATGTTTTATGTATTCTTACTATTCTTACTGTTCAGTACTTTGGTCAGTACTTGCTGTTTTAAAGTGCTTTGTAAATAAAGTTGGCTTGGCTTGGCTCCTTCTTCTTGTTTGATTGCACTGTAAAACATTCAAGAGATGGATTATTTTGACGTTTGCTTCCACGATCTCTCAAAGACACTGCACCAAGTCGGCCATCATTGTTCTAAAATAAGGAATACTTGACAGCACTAAAGCAAACCTGTTTGATGGCAGCAAGCCATTTAGCCTGCCGTTCAGGGTCAGCAGACAATCTGTAAATTAAAATCTAATTCTTGGGATGTCAATTGGAACATCCAAAAGCACAAGACAGATGTTCCAATATTTTTTTAACGTGAAAAGCTGCCGAAGCCCCGTAGCAGTATGCCTGCTTGACTATCTTTTTTCCACCCACTAACGTCGCCGATGTGCAAACCACATGATCAGTGACGAAACGCGAGAATCGTCCATATATGCACATTTTAATTGCGTCAGCTACCTGGACCCGAACTGTGTGAAATGTGCGAGTATAACTCCAGCTTAACTTTTTTTGCTTCTTCTTTTTTCTTTTTTTTTTTTTTTACCTTGTCCTGTCCATAGTTCTAACATACAGAACGGTGGTCTGTGTGCCATATTTTGCCGGACAGATTTGCTCTACAAAGGGAGACATATTATATAAATGGCTGCCCTTGATGTTTGGAATATTTTATTATTTTTATTATAATCTTATTTTCTTTAGTCTTGATATGTCAGTGCTGAACCTGACAGGGAGATAGAGGAAGAGAGAAAAAGAGAAAAGGACAGAATTGAAATGTGGAAATTGTCAGGTTGATCCAGAGGGAAGCCGGACACAAGTGCAGGTGAAAGTTTAAAGGGCTTTATTCAAGTTCTATGAACAAGGATGACTGGGAAGTCAAGATCAAGATCATCAAAAATGTAGCAGTCTGTGCAGGAAGAATATTTAGGCAGCTGACCAGGTGCACACTTATGATAATGATGATATGAAACAAGTGTGGTCCAAGATGGCTGGGGCAGAGGGTTTAAGGGTAGTGCTGTAACCATGGATCAGTACTCAGGAAATGTGGAGCGCACCCGAGAGGAGGGAGCAGGCATGACAGAAATAAAAGTTGTTTAGGCTGCCTAAATCACATTGGTATTCACAGAAACAAAATAAACTACCACAGTACTACTTAATAAATAAGGAAAATAGGATAATGGTAATATGAAAAAGTACAACAGTACAGTACCTGTAGAGAGACGTACCAACACACAAACATCAACAACATCTAGTTGGAAGCGGATGGAGAGATGAGCATGTTTGTGAGCATGCACGTGCTAATGTGCATGTGTGACCATGCAACAAGGATGAAATGTGTGCTTGCAAGGGGGCCTCGAACACGCCGCCCCCCGAAGCATCAGGGGGAGACAGGGGGGAGTCCGAGACCCCAAAGGCTGGGCAGGTCCACAGAGCACACAGCCCAGGACAGCCAAAGCAGAAAAAGCAGTGGCCCCACACAAAGCCCAGAACAGAGGGGCCCCCAGACCTGACAGGACAGATGGGGCAGGGGCACCGAGCAGCCCAGGGCGACGGTGACTTAATTTTCTCTCTTTTTTCAGTGTTTATTCATATTATTTCCCCTGTATTCATGTTTGATGTAATATCTTTTCCCCACCTTTTGGAAAAAAAACAAAAAACCTCCATACACAAACCTGGTATTTTCTCTGAGTCAGCTCACTCTCTGCTCATTTGCTCCTGTGGCTGCTGACCGGTAATGGTTTCTCCAGACTGAACATTGCTGTAAAACTCCAAGCCAAAGCCGACAATTTACTCCACAAGCCTCCGCAATAATCCCTTCATTATTGCAGTGGCCAGTTTTAATGGCTACTAAATGCGGTGGCAAGGAAAACTTTTGGCATTCAGCCGGCATTTAGCATGATCAATTTGGAGGAGAAACGTGTTTTATACAGTGACCATGTTTTGTAGTTCTTGATTTTGAGGCCATATTTATTTATTTATTTTAGTATTTTACTGCTTTCAAAACTTGGAAGTTCCCCAGTACAGCCACAGTCTTGGCCACTGAATTGCCTTTCTGCAGAAACTGGAGTTTAACACATATTTAATTTCGGCAGACCCTTGAAACATCATACATCACTGATTCTAACAGCCACTGTAACTTATTGGTGCAGCCACTTTTCAACCTCCTGTATCTGTTTCCACTTAAAGGTGGTGATTTCCTCTATCATACAAAAAAAACGCTGGTAAGTGAACTTGTGTAACCGAGCAGATTGATGTTTAGAGGAACATCAATCACCACCGTCCTTCTGACCCTACACTCACTGGAGCTACTACCCAAATCCTCCACCAGGCAGCAGCCGGACGGCCTTGCCACCGGGCATCCCATATTAAGGTTACTGCCTGGACAGTCAAAACACCCCTATCCTGGGCCTGCAACGGGGCAGTCCCCTAAAAATGTCACTGTGTTGCGGCGGCTCCTGGCGTCTGGCTGCACTTTTTTTTTTTTTTTCCCATTTCCTGTTTTTTCCCCATTCTGATCTGCTTCACTGCTTCCTATATCCCCTCAAGTCCCAGCTCCAGCAATCAGTTGCTGGAGTATGCTGATCTTGATCGCTCCCAGCTGCAGTCAATAATAAGCGGAGTTCTGTCAAACTTCACAGCCCAAATTAGAGCCACACCCCCTATAAAAAGGTCCTTGTGTGGCTACACATACATACCAATTATTGATAAAAAATCAACAACACTATAAACACTGTCTAAATACACCATGAGCCATCATCACACATGACACATTCTACATTAATAGGTATTATTATCTGACTGTAAGCCGGGGTGGGATCAGCCAACAGCAGCTTTGCATGTTTTATTTTCAGTCTGGTCATGGAGCAGAGGTGAACGTCTACTGCTCTGACTGCAGCTGTGAGTGCTAATGGACAGTGTGGGGCCCTGAGCCAGCATCGCTGCTCATTGACAAGAAGTAAACATGCTTTTACATCAGTTTCCAAAAGTCTCCAATAAACCACCAGAAAAATTTGCTAGATTTGTTGCTAGTCACTTTTTTTAAATAGTTACCAGGTGGGTCTGAAAAATCGCTTAATGTAGCACCAACATTGTTAAATTGGCAACACTGATTTAGCCGAGCTCTGACGTGTGTCTCAATTTAATCCGTGTACTGGAACTTGTGCACTGACAAACGTTCTGTGTTGTTTGGAACGCAAACTGCAGTTAAATGCATTAACTGTTTTAACGCTTTAATTTTTTTTGTAATAAATTAATTGTAATAAATGCGTTAAAGTCACACCCCTAGCAGAAAGCTAACACTGGCTGATCCGACCCAGGTTCAATGTTAAAGTAATTATTGCACGACAGCCAAAGGCTCCATGTCCCATTCTACTTTTATAGAATTAAGGAAGCAAATTCATCATTGGAGTGCTGCTTAAGTAACAGTGTGCACCATAATGCATTAGCATGCCACTGTTTTTCAAACAAATTGTCTGGTAACCTTGAGTTTATATGCAAAAATGTAAAAGGTCCAGTTAGCAAGGTCGGAATCAGCAAGACAGCTGTTGCAATGACAAGAGGAGATTGGCACATTTTTGTACATTAGATTAAGGAGATATTGGTGCACAACCTGAGGTTGCAAGACAAAAAGTTTTTTACTCAAAATATAAATGATATAGTGAGAGTCTGTGAAAATCTTCATATCGGACGGTGTTCACTCAAATTGTTAAGTTTCAAGCCCAAAATGTTCACATCCATGAGTAAAAGGCCTGAAAAAAAATATTCATTTGGAAATTTTGTACAATAATCAAACCCAGTATTCACCTCATGTAATAATTTGGCCAATAATTAATATAAAACTTTCTCAATTCATAGATTAACAAGCACCCTTTTGTTTTTACATGTCTACCCTGAAAAAAGTTAATCAAAGTCATGTATTTGTTGGATTAAAAAAAAAAAAAGAATACAAACAGATGGGGATGTTATCTGATTTGCACACAATGTAAAATGGTTAAGCAACTCACAGTGAGAGGTGGACACGTTGAGCCAGTGTAAAACATATGTGAGTACTTAAATTGTTTCTGGCAGCTCTTTCAGTGCAGTGCCTGAAAACAAAACAGCAGAGCAGCAAATGACAGACTTCATGAAAACATATTGAGTAAGTTCAAGAAGCACTGGCTTGTGCAAGATAAGAACTGAAAAGGAAACTGACAGGCCAAAACGCAAACTGAGAGATTCACTAGAATTTTACTAGTGCATCAATGTTTTTCTTTACCACTAAATAGGTGAGCCTTCTATCATTTCTTTTTATCTATTAAGCCCTGCTCAAGAGGTCTACTCTTACTTTGCTACTTTCTCGGTCATCATAATTTTTTAACATTTTCAACTTAAATTAGATCCGAGAATGTGCTCATGAACTCTCCTTAGTGAAGAAATTTCATTTAAAATAGCACAGCTAGCAGTTTATATGGCTGTTGAGAATCCTCCAAGAGAAAACCCAATGGTCAGGAAAAAAGTCCGACAAGGGAGGCATTTTGCTTTTACTACTGCCACATTTGGATAATAATTCTGACTGTAGCATTTCCATTTCACAACACAAATTTTCTCTTTATTGATGTGGGAAACTTTGCAAGGTAGGTAAGCAGAGACTTTGAGGTTTCCAGGAAAGAAAAAAAAACAAACTTAAGGCTTGGACAAGGACTCCAATATTTCTGTATGTGTTCCTGTGGGACGGCATCTTTTCTCCACATTAGTTAGAGTAGGGTTTGCCATACTCCCACAGATAGATAGATAGACACAAATTTAATTTTGGGCTCAGCAGCATAAGAAAGCAATACAGAAAAATCCACATATATAATAAAAATTAAAATAAAGAGAAAATAAAGTGGAGTGGGGTAGTGATGTTAGCTAAGAAAATAAGTATCTAAATAAGTTAATAATATGTACCAGTCAAGCTGAAACTGACAGCAACAGGGATTTCCTGAGTCTGTCTGTAGAGCAGCTCAGTGACAGCAGGCTGCTGCTGAATGAGCTCCTCTGTGCTGGGATGGTGGCATTAATGGTCAACAGCTTTTCCAATGTTCTCCTCTCTGCAATCGCTACAACAGACTACAGCCCTAACTCCACCAGAGACAGCACATCTGATCAGCCATGATGACTTTCAGCAGCCACATCAAAGCTGTCACTAAGACAGTTTTTACCCAGCTCACAAACATCAACAGAATTAAAAGATTAGTCGTCCAGAAAGACCAAAAGAAACTCATTCATGCATTCACCTCCAGTAGACTTGATTACTGTAAAAGTCTTTTGACAGGGCTTCCTGAAAAGAGCATTAAACATCTGCAGCTCATTCCAAATGCTGCTGCTAGAGTTTTAACCAGGACTAAGAGATCTGACACATCATACCAGTTTTAAAATCTTTGCACTGGCTTCCAGTCATTTACAGATTTTAAAACCCTTCTGAGCGTTTACAATTCCCAGAACGGTTTAAGCCCAGAATACATCTGTGATATGTTCATAGAATATAAACCTAGCAGAGCTCTTAGATCCAAAGATTCTGGTCAACCAGTCCAGACCAGAGTCCAGACTAAACATGGAGAAGCAGCATTTAGCTGTTATGCTGCAAACAAGTGGAACAAACTGCCAGTGGAGATTAAACTTTCACCAAACGTAGACATTTTCAAATCCAGGTTAAAAACATTTCTTTTCTCATGCGCCTATGTATGAAATCTGCATCATAACTTTTAAGCTTTTTTTTGCTTTTAATCATTTTAACGTAATTTATTGTGATTTTTGCTATTTGTTGCTGCCTTTTACTTCTTCTGAATGCTTTCTTTGCACCATCTGTGATGCTTTTAATGTTTTATGTAAAGCACTTTGAATTGTCCTGTACATTAAATGTGCTATACAAATAAACTTCCTTGCCTTGCCTATGAAAAAAGGAGGGAATTACAGCAGGGACTAATCCATAGGCCTTTGTGACATTCTCAACACTATGCATAATATCCTGCACAATGTTTTCAGCAAAAATTGTACTTTTCTTTATCACTCCCTCAAATGGGTCCTTATTATACTACAGTACTCTTACCGGAAGGAGGACCTGGGGAAGACCCAGGACATGCCGGATGGACTACATCTCTCGGCTGGCATTTACCAGCTCATCCGGGGGATGAGCTGGTAAATGCCGGGTGTTAACCTAAGGTAGGTTATAGTGTCCGGTGTCAAAGGAAAAGAGAAAATCAATAAACAAAAGGTGTCCTTAATTACGGTCCATTAAATATATCAATTAACATTAAACTACTACAATTAAACATAAAACATTAAATAAACATTATATAATCCATATATATATATATA